>LR755150.1:231050-457076 GCA_902729485.2 Mus minutoides | reverse complement strand
TCAGGCGCTTGCTGCATTGGAGCAAGGAACTGCTCCAGATATTTGGCTCTCTATGTTAAGGAAATAAGAATAATAACAGGTCATGGCACTCACCCTAGAATAATTTTGCAGATAAGGATTGTTGCTTGGTTGCTCTATGGAAACATATGCTAGACCAACCTAAGACAGGGATCTATTGGTGAATAGTTTTCCCAGTGACAGGTAAGGCTAGCAATGGATGTCCATAGTAACCTAGTCGGTTGTTCCTTAGCCCCTGCACACCAGAGGACTTAGTTCCATTGCACCTGGTGGGGTAAGGAAGACATGTTTATAAGCCTTTGATCGCTTAGGCCCCCAACAATAGGACCTTAGCCGAATCAGGCCATGTTAGTATAAGCAACATCCAAGCATTGCAATGTCTAGGCCAGACTTTGTTCAAACAAAACAAAAAGGGGGAGATGTAGAGGGCCGCGCCCTAGTCAGCTCAGGCACCATTCTAAGATGGCGCCTACATCCTGTACAGAGCTAGTAAACAACCCCAAAGCGCATGTGCCTGCTGCTTAACCACCGCCCAGCCGGGGCTTAACATGAGTGATGGCCCAGCAGCCAATCCAGTTAAGACACGCCTCCTTCTTGGCTATATAAGGCTTTTCCGGGCTCTGGGTCTTCCTCTTTCAAGGCGTCAATAAAGCAGTCTGTAGAAGGATCCTGGCGTTGGTGTGTTTTCCTGCTGGCAGGAAGGTAGTGCGACGCACAAATATATGTTTCTTTCTGAATAGGAAAACCTTTCCAATCCAGTCATGCTTGAGACATTTAATGCATCTAGTCCTACAGACCTCTCAATGCTCTCTCACTTCATCCTTACTAATGCTTGTTCTGGGTTTCATTTGCCTGGTCACTTACAAATAATGGGAGAGTATTCTCATATCCCAAAGCACAGGGAAGCACCATAAGGCGGGCACTTCAAGTGCAACCTTTTGTGAGTAGTATTTCATACAAATAGCACCCAATGCTTTAATCCAAAGGGAAATTTCAGCACTAAGGTAATGTCAGTCTCTTCCTGTCCTGGAATCACAAAGACACACACACACACACACACACACACACACACACACACAAAGGCTATGTCAGTGTGGACTGGTAACAAGCAGCAGAAACAGAGCCCAAGTCACTTACAGCAAGGACAGTAGTGTGCATGTAGATAGGAGCCATGGAAGTGAGCCGCAACTCTAGAAGCAGGACAAGGAGCCATTGTAGCAATGGCCTACTAAGGATGTCTTCTTCACCTGTGTGATCTCTCACAGTAAAGTAGCTTCCACAGTACTCGACTTCAAAGTCAAAAGCCAGGAGCTAGGGATGGCCGGCACTCAATCATGGAATCTTTACCCAGCATACAAGAAGCTCTCCGTTCAAGCCTCAGTCCCAAATAAACTGGACATGACAGTGCATGCCCATCATCACAGCCCTTGGGGAGTGGAGAAAAGAGAATAAGAAATTAAAGATCGGGGGCTGGTGAGATGGCTCAGTGGGTAAGAGCACCCGACTGCTCTTCTGAAGGTGATGAGTTCAAATCCCAGCAACTACATGGTGGCTTACAACCACCCGTAATGAGATCTGACGCCCTCCTCTGGTGCATCTGAAGTCAGCTACAGTGTACTTATGAAGAATAATAAGAAAACGAATCCTTGGACCGGAGAGACCAACCGGAGCAAGTGGGGCTGTCTGGAGTGAGCAGAGCCGAACGGGGGACGGCCGGAGCGAGCGGGGCCGAATGGGGATGGCCAGAGCGAGCGGGGCCGTACAGGGTGGCCTGAGTGAGTGGGGCTAGCCGGAGCCAGCCGGAGCCAGCCGGAGCCAGCTGGAGCAAGCGGGGTTGACCGGAACAAGAGGGGAAAAAAAAAAGAGAGAAGCTTTGGCAAGGTGAAAAAAAAAAAAAGAAAAAGAAATTCAAGATCATCCTGGCTATATATGGAGTTCAAGGCCAGCCTGGGCTACATGAGATCCTGTTTCAAAAAGAAAAAGAAAAAGTCACAGAGGGTGCTGAGGTCAGAGAACTCCCCCTGCCTAGGGCAAACAGGCACCTAATTAGGCATTTAGGAACTGAGTAAGGTCGGCTCTGTTCTGTCAAAGGCCACCACATAGATTACCATCATACAAAGCTGGAATTGAGGGCTTATCCATTCCTGGCAGTATACCAGACTCTTCACAACAAAAGATGACCCCTTCTATCCTCTTCAGCACTCAGAAACCAGGTGGCCTTTGAAACCTGCTTTCAAGCGAAGAGCAACTTCCACAAATACTATCACAGAAGCCAAATAGTGCAGCTTCTGTGCATCGGTTTACTGTGAGGAAAATGAGGGAGAGACAAGAAGTGTCTTCCTCAGACACCACAAATCAGAACAGTAACACTTCTGGTCAAATGTGTCCCCACAAAAGACTGTCCAGAACATAACCATTCTTGAAAATGTTTTCTGGCTCCAGGCATGCAGAGTGAAGGCTACAAAGTGAAGGGTGAAGCATGCAGTAGCAGTTTGGGACAAAGTGCCATGAAGCTATGCAGGTTTTTTTTTTTTTTTTTTTTTTTTTTTTTTTTAAGAAGAAGAAAGATGACAGATAAGGAAGCACAGCCCCTTGCCCTGTGGGGTCAACACTTATGACTCGCTGTTCGAATGAACTGTTACAAAACAACCTCCCTTTAAAAGGAGAGCCCAAAGACCAAAGTAAAGCGAGCCATTTCACGAAGCAGACCACACGTTGGGATCTCTGGCCACCGCCTGTCTGGAGTCCTGGAAACCAGCCACAATGACTGAATCAAATCCCAGATGCTAGGCCTCAGCTCAGATTTCTAAACGGCAAAGGGGTGGACAACGGAACAGACGAAAGGAGGTATTTACGTGAAATAGCATCTCCTTGTCTCATTTCTTCTTTGGAAATTTTTTGATTAATTTTCTTGACAATTTCGGGGACTTCGAATAATGTCTACCAACAAAATTGTAGAAAAAAATGCGCTTTTGAATTTTCATCTTGTGATTGTGATTGAAGCCAGACTTCTGGGTCTTTGTTAGTCCTCTGCTTATTCAGTTTCCATCAATCTATGGAAGTATATGGTTTCCCCAAATAAGGTCGGTCACACACACACAGGTTCCAGAGTTAGGAAGGGAGGCAGCACTCCCATTCAACCACACACTAATCAAATAAGCACGTTTCTCCCCATCCCCCTCTTCCTCTACACTGCTACTGGAGAGAACAAAAGAAAAATGGCGGAGGGCCTGGGTAACCTGACTCAGGGAAGAAACTGACTTCTCTGTCTTCCTCTTTGCTGGCAGATGGAAGGTCCCATCTTTGAATGAGTGATTTAAGTACTAATGTTAGATGGGACTAGACATGCTTTTCAAATGTATATATTATATGTGTGTGTGCTTATATTGTGTGTAGTGGTGCTACACGTCTGTAAAAGTAGAGGAAGAAGGATCAGAAATTCAAGGACACCCACAGCTACATATGAACTTCGAGGCCAGCCTGGGCTACATAAAATCTCGTTTCAGAGGGAAACAAAAAAATCATGAAGTGGGCTGCGGTCAGGGAGTGGCCCTGCCTGGGGGTATAAATAGGTACCCTGACTAGCTGTTTACAAGGTAAGCTTAAAGCTGGTTCTGACTTCATTGGTTTGAGGTTCAGCCTGACCTCCAGGAGTTCTCAAAGTTTATCTGTTACTTTTCTGTTGCTGTGATAGAAACAAAACAAACAAAAAACAAAAGAAAAAACCCCACCATGACCACACTAATTTATTGGTGCTTCTGATTGCAGAGAAGTGGATGTCCACACTGCCCTGGAAGGCATGGTGGCAGGAGCAGGAAGCTGAGAGGTCACATCTAGACCACTCATGGGAAGTAGAGTAGGACTTATAAAGTCTCCAAACCCTCTCCCCAGAGGAACAGAGGAAGTGACGTACTTCCTTTGGCAAGGTTCAGATTCTGTAAATTCCAACCTCCCCAAACAGCACCCACTAACTGGGGACCAAGTACTGAATTCAAGAGCCCATGAGGGACATTTCTCGTGCAAACCACAACACCAGGTGATCCTAAAGTGGGCTTGAGGACCACTCACCTAAATAGATCATCCTGAAAATCTCTAAAATTACAACTAAGTGTCGGCGAGCATACGAGAACTCCCACACTTTGATGATAGAAGTGTCAATTATAACAAGCATTTGGGGAAAATACTTGGCACTGCTGCCAAAACCAAATGCTTGTCCTATTCCCTAACAATTCTACTCCTGAGTATGTACTCAAGAACGGGGCACATATTCACCAACAGAAGTGGGTGAAAATATCCACAGTAATTTATTTCATGACTGCCAAAACCAAAACCAAGGCCAGGTGTGGTGACTCATGCCTTTGATCCCAGCACTTGGGAGGCAGACAGATCTCAGTGAGTTCAAGGCCAGCCATCAACACAGAGTGAGCTCCAGGACAGTCAGGGCTACGAAGAGAGACCCTGACTCAAAAGCAAAATGAAAACAATTCAAATGAGCACCAATATCAAAATACACATATTATGTTAGCTGTATACAAACCAAGGCTACACAGAATGAAAGCCTGCCAAAGGCAACTTCCGTAGACATAAATTTGAGTGAACCAAACTTATATAAACCAACACTAAGTCTGTGGTATGTGTGTGTGTGTGTGTGTGTGTGTGTGTGTGTGTGTGTGTATGTATGTATACGCGCATGCTGGGGGGGGGTCAGAAAAGCATGTCAAAACCCCTATAACTGGAATTATAGCCAGTTGGGAACCACCAGGTGGGTGCTGAGAACTAAACTTGGGTTCTATGAAAGAACAAGCGCTCTTCATCACTAAATCCATCTCTCCAGCTCCTCCATCTTACTTTTTGAGCCAAGAGCTCTCCCTGATCCTGGAGATCACTGATTCAGCTAGGCTGTCTTGCTGCCTCCAGCACAGAGGTTACAGATGCATATAGCATTACACCTAGCTTCTCTGTAGGTGCTGGCGACTGGAACTAAGGTCTTCACATGTGTACAAGAAGCACTTTACCTACTGACTCATCTTCCAGCCCAGTAAGTCTGCTTTGAATTAAGGTTCAGGCAGATAACACGAAGCTCTGGAGATGGATGTCAGCTAGAACTTACCCTGTGGTTGTGGGATGAACCAACAGGAAGCACTTGAGAGCAAATCTTCCCTCCAGAAGACATATTTTTTTCAAGGTATATTTTAAGCAGTATCCATTTTAGTGTGCTCCCTTGTCAACAAAAGACAACTAACTGAAATCATGACTCTATGATAATTAAATGTCAAAGGCTAAACTGAACCAGGGCTGCGGGTGCATGCCTAGAACCACAGCACTCAGCAGCTTGAGGCAGGAGTTTCACTGTGTGTTGAAGGTCAGCCTGGGCTACAGAGGGTGAGCTTGTCTCCAAAATTAAGGGTTTGTAACAATGAAGGTGGCACTTAGCACAATTTCTGAAAGTGAAAAGCTTTAGCCAAGTGCTGTGGCCTCTCCTTTAATCTCAGCACTCAGGAGTCAGAAGCAGTCAGATCTCTGAATTTGAGGCCAGCCTGGTCTACAGAGGGAGTTCCAGAACAGCCAGGGTTACACAGAAAAACCCTGTCTTAAAAAAAAAAGTGAAACATCTTTAACCTATGCCATATAAACACACACACACACACACACACACACACACACACACACACACACACACACCTCCAACACTGACAGTCTGAGTTTGAGCCCTGGAACGCACATGGTAGAGAGAACTGATTCTCACAATTTGTCTTCTGACCTTCATACACACATACACAATAATAAATAAATGTTATCTTTACACCTTAAATGATATATTTTTTAAAATGTAGCCAGAGATCCAGGTGCCTTCCTGAGCTTGCAGAAAGGCTCTACCTCCCTACTCGCAGTTGACAGTCACTGTTTTCAGTCCCCAGCCTACTAGCCAGCCACCATCTAATCTATGCAGACAATAACTTCCTTCTCCTGGAAGAAACACTGTTTCTGTGTCCTTGAAGTATCTGTGGCAGAAGATAAACCTAGAATTTTTGCTTCTACAATTTTTTGTGTGTTTTTATAATGTTTCCTGCTGTTCTGAAACTCTTGAAACTTGAAGGAAACAGCTCTCATTTTTTAAAAAAAATCCATTATATTCTCAGAGCTTTATGAACATCCCCAGCTAAGCCCAAAGTCTGGTCCTGATGTTTAACAGGAAATGAATGTCAGTCAGCACTTTAGAACCCCAGAAGAGATGCAATTGCTCTGATTTCATTCCATGGACAACATCTGCAGCTTTTTCCTAAGTAAGCCTCTGAAGAGGCCCTCGGAAGGATTTTTGCCTTCGTTTCTTGGGAATTTACAGGAAGGGGCTGTCTATCTGAGCTCAGGAAATCCATGTTGCCACTCGGAGACCTAATTAGGATTGAAAAGTAGTTTGCACTGCACTAAATGACATTGATCCAAGAGCATCTCTTAGTACTGAAAGAGCTGAAAGGTGATTTTGAAAACAAAGCCCCCAGGGCTGGAGAGATGGCTCACTGCTTCAGAGCACCTGCTGCTTTTGCACAGGATCCAGTTTCAATTCCCAGCCATCTGTAACTCCCCGCTTCAGAGCATCTATCTGATGCTCTTTGTGGGGTACCAGGTTTTGTAAAACAATTTCAGAGAACTTCAACATCAAATGGGGCTACTTTCAGAGAGTGATAAACCATAGCAAAAACAAAACTTCTAGACTGGGCCTAGTGATTGATACACACACATAGTATCAGCACTTGGAGAGCAAGATTATCCTAGTTTGAGGACAGCCTGGGCTACATAGTTGTAGACCAGGCTAGACTACAGTGTGAGAATCTTGTGTTTAAACCAAACCAAACCCAAACCAAGATTGCTTTGTAATCATACCCTAATACTAACCGTTCAAAACATAAAAATAACTAGGCATCCCTTATCCTGGTCAGTTTGAGTTCCTTGTCCTCCCTCTGCTGAGGTAAAATCTCTTACATTCATGACCAGATCACCCTGCTATATCCCTGCTGTGCTCGAATCCAGTACACAACACGGGAGGCTTTGCTTCCTTAAATCTTTTCCTGAATTGTTTTGGCATTGGAGGTCAAAGGAGACTGCCACATTTTCTAGTTCAATTATCACTGTGGTTTTAATCCTTGCATGCAAACCATGCTCGCTGGTGCCTTCAGGTTGCTTGTATCTAATTAATGAATGTTTACTACTTCCTTTCATTCTTGTGATGTATGTTGCATGCTTGTTGGACTAATTACTGTTAAGCACGACAGTAATTATGGCATGCCTTTTTGTGCCTGGCTAGTTAGTTGAGATAGTCTTACTATGAAACCCTAGCTGGTTCGGAACTTACAGAGATTCTACCATCTCTGCCTCTGGAGTGCTAGTACTATATGCCACCAGGTTTAGCCATTTTTATATTGGTTAAAAAAAAAAAAAACCAACCATTTATTATTACAGACCATCACTGTCAGCCATTTATATTTTATTTGATTGTTCTTATGGAGTGTTTTACATTTGTTTATTTTTATTTATTTAGGAAGGCGAGTATGAGGTCTAGCCTGTTTAAAGGTTTCCCCAGGCTGGCCTCGAACTCGGTATCCTCCTGTCTCCGTTCTTTAGTCTTCAGCCTTTGCCTACTGGGGTCCATCACCATAGCCAGCCTGTTTTTATTTTTGTTCCATCTGTTTTTATTTTTGTTCCATCTGTTTCATGGGTTTGATGGAAACTAAAAAGCGTGCCACTGAAACGCAGCAGCCGGGTTAGTTTCACTTCGGGCCTTAGCTCCTCCCTCGGGGGACGTCTCTGCGGGCCCTGTGGCCTGACGTTTTGGGCCGCTCTGCGCAGGCGCCATGTCCTGAGCACGTCCACGCCCACATTGGCTCGCCCGAACCTTAGGACTGGTGCAGGCTCTGGCGTCCCGCCCCAAGAAACGGAAGTTCCCTCATCAGGGAGGCGGCGGCACCGCCCACTGGAGGGCGGTGCCTGCACTTCCGGGCGGGCGGTGCTGCGGCCGTTAGGGCGGTGACCGAGCAGCTCGGATGGCGGCCTCCCGCCATTTCCGTTAGCTCGGCCCCCACGGAAGGGCTAACTCCCGGGTCCAGTGGAAGGCCATCCCGGTAAATGGCGCTCTGGTGCTCCCCGTGCCCAGGCTGCGCGAAGGTTGAATTCCCTCCTCCCCCTTAGCTGCTGTCATTGGAGCGGGCCCGAAGGCGCGCCGCCATGGCTGTGCGGCCTCAGGGCCGTCCCCCTGGGGGTGGACTTTGCAGGCTTTGTTTAGTAGTCAACCCCACCCACCGGAATCTCTGGGCGGCCCGGTTCCTCTCATTGTCCCTTCCCCCGGGATCCTAACGATCCTAACGATCCTAATGTAGCTGCCTAAAAACAAAGCCCCGCCGGCATCTCCTGTCCTAGCCCCCAACCCCCCATGGCCTGTCCATTCCCTTCTGAACCAGGGCCTTGAAGCCCGACCGATAAGTTTAGCCTGGAGCTAGAAATTTCCTTCCTCTCTCTCTCTCTCTCTCTCTCTCTTCTCCTCTCTTCTCTCTCTCTCTCTCTCCCTCTCTCTCCTCTCCTCTCTCTCTCTCTTCTCTCCTCTCTTCCCTCCTGAATGTTGGGAGAGCCTAAGCCTCTGAAAAATTTCACAGTACTTTCATGTCCTTTTTCTTCACGTTTGGAGGATTTTAGTGCAGATGCGTGCATGCCCTTCCTATAATTGTGTATTCCCAGGCGACTGCGTGCATTCAGGCAACACATTGTAGGGCCTATTCTTGCTGTCACTGTAAAAGGTTTTGTATGTGCACACACATTGTACACACATACATACACTGGTAAATGGTAAAATGTATACTCATATGTGAACTACAACTGCCAAGAAATGTGTCTGATCTGGATTGGAGTGTGTTACAATGTGAAGCACAGTAGACTTTTTTTTTTTTTTTTGAGAATTAACACAAAAAGGAATTAAAATGCCTGTTAATCAGATTTTGAAAGGACAGTATTGGGGCGCAGCTTAGGTGTAGCTCAGTAGTAGAGCACATACTTTAATGTGCATAAGGCCCTGGGTATGAACCCTACCACTGCATGTTAAAGGAAAAATATTTTGGCTGAGTAAAATTAAAATGAATTCCATCAAATTTTAACATACTATCACACATTTAAAAAATATTTTTGTGGCTTGAAATCTTTATGTGAGATAGCATTGCTCTACAAAGGGTGCTTTCAAACAGTACCCTGTGGCCAAACACAGACTGCCCACTTTCTCATTTGAAATATGGTCTCTTGTAGCCCTGGCTGGTCTCTATCTGACCACACTGGCTTTTTGAGGTGCCTGTAGAGGGGGGTGGGGGTGAGGAGGGTGCAAACTCAGTGCCCTGTGCATGCTAGGTAAGTGCTCCACAAACTGAGCCTCATCTTCAGACCCCCCCTCCCTCAGCATACACACACACTTTTAAAAATAATTTGTGCTAATCAACTTAGATATCTTCCTTTTTTTTTTTTTTTGAGACAGGATCTGTCACTGAACCTGAAGCTCACCAGTTCAGCTAGACTGCCTGGCCAGTGAACTCCAAAGACTGACCTGTTTCTCCCTTTCCCCTTGCTGGAATTACAGGTGTGCACCATAAGCCTGGCTTTTTATGTAGATGCTGGGGATCAAGACTCAGGTCCTCATTGCACAGCAAGCAGTTTACCACCTGAACCATCTCCCCAGTCCCAGCCTGCCTTATTAGGTTTTACTGTATATAGATGTGTATGCATGTGAGTGCCAGTCCTCCGGCAGGCCAAAGGCATCAGGTTTTCCTAAAGCTGGGTTATAAGCACTTGTGAGCCACCCAGTATAGTGTGGGAACTGAAGGTGATGTAGGGGAAGGAAGGGGAGAGATGATAGCCCATGACCGGCCAGATTTCCTCCTATCCTCTGGGCTGGCGGATGCAGTAGGGCTGCCAGACACATTTCACTTGGCCCGGGTGAGCATTTAAGCCACTGACCAGACTCGACAGGGGGGGGGGGGGGCTGGACAAGGGGCAGCCCCCAAACCGGGACAAGGGCTGAAGGAAGAGAGATTCCTACGCAGGTGAGAGTAAGTATAGGGGGTCTTGATGAACAGAGACAGTCTAAGGTTTTAGAGCTTTATTATAGAAAGGCAGGGGGAAAGAGAGAAGGTGAAGAGAGAGAGAAGAAAGGCTAGAGAATAAGAGGGAGAGAGAGGAGAGGAAGAGAGTGAAAGGAGAGAAGAGTAAGGGGAGTAAGAGCAAGAGAGCGAGGTGGGGCCAAACAGCTCCTCTTATGGTTTGCTGTAATCTTAACTGTTGCTAGGTAACTGGGAGGAGTTTAGCCAGAACGTGAGAAGCTTGGGACATTGTCTACATGACTACTAGCCATGCTTCTCCTATGGGGGCTGAGGGGGCGGTAACTTTGACAGGAGCCAGGTTTCAGGAGACATGAGAGAACTCCTTCTGTCCCATGTAGGTGGGAATTACCACCACCAGGTCCAGGGTTCAACATCTAGCCTCAAATGGAAACCAGGCTGTCTGTGCATAGCCCAGTGCCCACAGTATAGGTGCTGGAAACTGAACCTGGCTCCTCTACAATAGCAGTACAAAATGGCTTAACCATCACTCCAGCCCCATTCAGTATTTGCTATCTGTTTGTTCTGCTGCAAAAGTAATAGAGTTAAATAGTCCCTGCACCAGAAGTCTAAAGTATTTCCTATCTGTCCTTTTGCAGAAAGTATTTGCTGGCCTCCTGTTCTGGAAAAATAGCTGGTATGGTAGATATTAAATCTTTTTAAATATTTTTTAATACAAACTTTCACTATAAAGCTCATGTTGTCTGGACTTGACAAACCTCCTGTCCTAGCCTCCTGAGTGCTAGGATATATGTGTCAGTATACTTGGCAAAATTTATTCATTTTTAACTTACAGTTAATATATTTGTGGTGTGTAAATGCGCATGTCAAAGTCAGAGGACAACTTGTCAGTTCTCTTACTCTATTACCTTCTAGGGATTGATCTCATGGTGTCAGGCTTTGATGGCAAGAACCTTTACCTACTGAGCCATTTCACCAGCCCCTGGCAATTTTTAAAAATTTTCTATTATAGATTCACATAATTGTCAGTCACTTATAAAGACTAAGTGATTCATTAAAACTATCTCTTTTGATTCACATATTAATCCAGGATGGCAGTCACCCATTTTGAAGATGAAGTAGAGGCACAGGATGATCAGTAAACTTTGCCAACTTGTCTAGTACTTCCTCATTTCTAGAACTATAGTTTCTTTTTTTTTTTATTTTTTATTTTTTTGGTTCTTTTTGAGACAGGGTTTCTCTGTGTGCCCTGGCTGTCCTGGAACTTGTAGACCAGGCTGGCCTCGAATTCAGAAATCCACCTGCCTCTGCCTCCCGAGTGCTGGGATTAAAGGTGTGCGCCACCACGCCCGGCTATAGTTTCTTTTTTTTAATTTTTTTTTGAAACAGGGTTTCTCTGTATAGTACTGGCTGTCCCGGAACTCACTCTGTGGACCAGGCTGGCCTCGAACTGAGAAATCTGCCTCCCACGTGCTGGGATTAAAGGCATGCGCCACCACTGCACAGCTGGAACTATAATTTCTTGAACATCCACATCCAAAAGACAGCTCAGACCTACTTGATTAGCCCACAATGGACACCATGGAGTTTTTTGATCTAGGATTTTAAAAATTTCTGTTAGCATACAAAATACTAAGGGTTTTCATTTGTTTGTTTTGTTTTGTTTTTTTTGGGGGGGGGTGTTGGTTTTTTTTTTTTTTTGGTTTTTTGAGACAGGGTTTTGTTGGTTTTATGAGATAAGGTTTCTCTCTGTAACACTGGCTGTCCTGGAACTCGATCTGTAGCCCACACTTGGCCTCAAATTCACAGATATCCACCTCCCTCTGTCGCCCAAGTGCTAGAATTAAAGGTGTGAGCCAAAGCCGGGTGTGGTGGCGCACACCTTTAATCCCAGCACTCGGGAGGCAGAGGCAGGCGGATTTCTGAGTTCGAGGCCAGCCTGGTCTACAGAGTGAGTTCCAGGACAGCTTTTGTTTATAGATATCATTATGCTTTATTCTAATTTATCTCCCGTAACCACTGTCCTCTCTGTGCTTCCTTACCCCTGTGATGGATTCCTTTCCTTGCCCCAGATAATGCCCCCTTCTCCTTTCATGTCACATGTATTCTGTTCCCCTCTCCCCCACCCACTTCTTGCTATCATTGTTCTATTTTTATGGTAGAAGAGTTCTGAATGACTAAAAAAGAACTAGACTTGAGGTGGATTTTGTTTTCCAGGACTTGGCAGGATCCAGTGCGTACAAGCAAGTGACCAGAAAAGAACCTCACAAGCTAAAAGAAGAGAAAGCATCCTGGACATTGTGTGACAGAAGAGAATATCTCCTAAGGTACTTGTCAGCTATGTGCAAGGGAACAAAATAAGTATGATTCTTTTGTCAGAAATGTAGACAAAGATGTTTTTAAATATGGTGTCTTAGGGTTTTACTGCTGTGAACAGACACCATGACCAAGGCAAATCTTATAAAAAACAACATTTAATTGGGGCTGGCTTACAGGTTCAGAGATTCAGTCCATTATCATCAACGTGGGAGCATGGCAGTATCCAGGCAGGCATGGCGCAGGGAGAGCTGAGAGTTCTATGTCTTTATCCAAAGGCTGCTAGCAGAAGGCTGACCTAGAGTGAGAGTATTAAGCCAACACCCACAGTGTCACACCTACTCCAACCAGGTCACACCTATTCTAACAAGGCCACACCTCCAAATGAGATAAGGTTTCTCTCTGTAAGTGACCGACAGGACCTTGAGCTAGACATCGGGTGTGAACCGGAGTTTAAGTGTCTATAGGTGGAGGGAGACAGCGGGTTCACGATCTTAATTTCCACACTCGGTTTCGGCCCACACCACCGCGTGTGGAAATTAGGGTCGTGAGCCCTCCGTCTCCGTCCGCCTAAAGACTCAAGGAGGCCAGCCTGGTCTACAGAGTGGTGCCAATCCCTGGACCAAGAATATACAAGCCATTACATATGGTAAACATGAAAATATTGTAGTTACTTGATGTTTTTCCCAGAGTTTCTCAGTTGCTTTATGAAATTCATATCCCAGGCTTATTGTGCAACTTGAGGTAACCTGAGCATAAATAGCACCATACACTTGCTCAGTAAACATTCATTGCCTCCCACTGTTAAGAGAGAAATATTACAGACTATCGAATTGTTTATATCACAACATTTACTGCATTACAATCACAGTTGTAGAGGTTTTCATTTGAATTGTATACAAAAGTATTTTTAATAGTTTCTTATGTAATAGGACTTATTTAACAAAGTCTGAACTTAGACTGTATATCTAGTCCAACAGCAGGACTGCAGCTCTTTTTGGTACTAATGGCAACCTATTGGTCAGGTGGGTGGAGGGGTCAGTTTCTGGGTGTGACTTAAATCTCAATTGGCTGGAGAACTGAACCAATGTCCAAGTCCTACCCTCAAAGGCTCCAGTTCACTCTATCTGGGATGAGGCTCTGGCTTTGCTTGATTTAGTTTTTGTTGACTTCCTGGGGTGATTCTAGAACCACCTGTAGTGATAGCAGGAAGCCAGGTTTAGGGAGCCATTTGAGCAAAGGCACAGCTGTGAAATGGAGCTATGCCTGTCTGTGGTTGAGAGTGGTCAAGGCAGAGAGCCAGCATGAGGTGCTGTTTATGGAATCCACTCACAGGCTCCATCCTGTGGGTGGAGGGAACTGTCTGAAGGACTTTAAGCAGGAGAAAACACACACACGCACACGCACACGCACACACGCACACGAGTTAATGAAGCCAACCTCTATCTGCAAGGAAAACCCATCTATAACTCCAGTTCCAGGAGGATCTGATACTTTCTTCTGCTTCCACAGGTTCCAGGCATGTATGTGGTGCACAGACATACATGCATACAGGCAGGCAAAACATCCATACACATAAAATTACAAAAAGACCCTACAATAGGAGAATTTAAAAATATATACATATATGTGGTATGTGGCACATGAATTTGCATAAAGGGATTACTGGTTATTGTTTTTCACAACTTTTCTGTAAATGTAGAAGTATTTCCAAATAAAGAATAATTGGGGCATCTGGATGTGACCTGTTTTCCCAACAGTCAGATGTCAGCACAGTGAGTCCTGTTGAATTTCAGGGTTCATTAGAGCCGCTTCCCAACCTGTAATGCCTGTTTCTTTACATTGATTCAGACATTACCATCCCTCTTTTGTTTTGTTTCCTTTTTTATATTTAAAAAAGTACCACTACAAAGATTATAAAGGCATTAAGTATCTTAGTCTCATAGCTGATTATGAGGAGAAAATAGCCCAGTATTTGCTTAGCATTGTCTTATGGATGCTTATGTGAGCATGATTTTATACCCAAGATGATCATCATGTTCCACCCAAGATGAGTCAGGATCTCATGCATTCCAGACTCGCCTCAACTGTTCTGTGTATCTGAAGATGGCATTAAACTCCTGTTCTTTCTGTCTTCACCCACCAAGTAATGGGGTTGCAGATATACACCACCATGCTAGCTTCCTGAAGAATCGTAATCTAGAAAAATACTGATTTGTATTATTGTGGGAGAGTTAGTGTGGATATTCTAGAAAGTCTCTGAGTATTCTGCTTAAACTTTTCAGAGCCATTTTCCTTCTGTTATTGAGAATCAAAATATTGAAAGTTGAGTAGTTCATGTCACTGCAGTATCTAATTTGCCACACCCATTTATATTACTCCTTAAGAAAACATTACATGGACAACTGGCAGAAGTTCTAGTTTACTATCCAGGAGCTGCAACGAGTAAAGGCCAGCTTAAAAATATTGAACCACATTTTTCTCTTTTTCTTTGCAGCTGTGAAAATGTCTGACAAGAACCAAATCATTGCCAGGGCTTCCTTGATTGAGCAACTGGTGTCTAAAAGGTATTTTGAGGATATTGGTAAACAGCTTACTGAGCTAGAAATGATTTGTGTGTCTAAGGAGCATCTTCAGGAGACAGATTTAGTCAGAGCTGTTTACAGAGTCCTCAAAAACTGCCCATCAGTGACTTTAAAAAGGAAGGCCAAGTGTCTGCTGGCCAAGTGGAGAGTTTTCTATAAGAGTACACACTTAAATCCAAGGCAAAGCCATAAAGTACTCCATACACATGTTAATAAAGAAGAAAGTGTAGCAGTTTCTCAGGATGTAAGCCAGGATAAAACATCAGACTCTAGCCATAATGAGATAATGGGTCTCTGCAGGTCTTTCTCTAGGCTGTTACCCCAAGATGCTGCAAAGCCTGCTGCAGCAATTGGGTCTGAAAGTAGCACTGCTGAAATGGAAATTAATGAAGGATATTTGAAAGGTGATGACTCTGAATGCAGTAGCAAGAGCTCAGGTGTGTTTGAAGGTACTTTAGTGTCTGTGAGATCTAAGTGCGTAGAACTTCTTTACACAGCATTAGCTAGTTCTTGCACAGATCACACAAAAGTTCACATATGGCAGAACTTAGCAAGAGAAATTGAAGAGCACATTTTTACCCTTCACTCAAACAATATCAAAAAATATAAAACTAGTATTCAAAGCAAAGTTGCCAACTTGAAAAACCCCCAAAATTTTCATTTACAACAAAACTTCCTCTCTGGAACCATGTCTGCAAGGGATTTTGCTGAAATGACTGTCTTGGACATGGCAAACCAGGAACTCAAGCAACTGAGAGCTCCCTACACAGAATCCAGCATTCAGGAACATTGCCTTCCCCAAACAGTTAAGTGTAGGCGCTGTGATAAATACAACTGCAAGGTCACTGTGATTCCCAGAGGAACACTTTTCCTTCCAAGTTGGGAACAGAATTCAGACCCAAATGAACAAATGACCTATGTCATTTGTAATGAATGTGGAGAGCAGTGGTACCATAACAACTAGGTGTGCTTGTGATTGGTAAATAATCCTTTCAAGGGCATATGTTTTATATGTATAACCTAACCTTTTGTGCTCATTTTTTAACAAAAATCTTAATCTTATTTTTGCTTTCGGGATTTTGGTTCATGAAAGATGTCATTATATAGCCAAAGGTGGCCCAGTCTCATGAGTGCTTGCATTACAGGTGCACCTGGCTTTATATACCGTTCTTACTATAGCCCTTAGACTAAGGAAAGAGAGTTGTTTGCCAGAGTGTAGACCATAGAAAGCTATCACATTGTACTTTGTGGCCACTTAGTGCTTTACTCAGAGTGGCACTGTAGCTTCACACTGCCTGAGAGCATGTTAGAGATGAAGCCTCTTGCCTTATGCTCCTTAAGTTCTGATCTGCATTTTAACAGAGTCCCCAGGTTATTCTCTGGGGTATTTTGAAAATCACTGACATAGCATTAGGCCTGCAGTTCTCAGGAATGACTATATATTAGAATTTTCTGGAGAACATTGAAATGTACTGGTGCCAAGGGCCAAGCCTAGTACAATTCAGTATGAACCTATGGCCTGGACCCAGTAATCAACACTGCTCTGGTCATTTCTTGATTCATGTTAAGTTGCAGTTAGAGTTAGGAACTACCTGTATTAGGCTCATTTGAGCCTTTCCAAAGTTCCGAAGCAATTACTGTTATTCTGGAGAGTTTACAGATGAGGAAAGTGGCCCACTTGCCTAGGTTACACAACTGTATGTAGTCTGCTTCACACTGATCCCAGATTTCCCAGCTTACTTCTCAAGCAGGTGTGATGGCACATGCCTGTAGTCGGAATACTAGGGAGAATGAGGCAGGGGATTTATGTGAGTTCAGGGCCAGTTTTACTTGCAAAGTTCCTGTCTCAAAACTGTTAAAAGGGAAGCATGTTTCAAGCCTGTAATCCTAGCATTGGGAATGCTAAGGCAGAATCCCATAGTTGAAGGCAGCCTGGGTTAGATAGAGAAACACTGCCAAACTCAAAAATATTCAGTCTGAGGATGACTTAATATTGACTTTGTAAGAAGTATACTCTTGGAAATAGGTGCTAAGCAAATAGTGTTTGGGACCTCTAAGCTTATGTGACTGGAGCTTTATTCTTTTGTCCTTAATTTTCTTATTTTCTTTTGACTGGTGAAAAGTTGCACTGTAAGTTAGAATTTGGCTCTAAGCCTGCTTCCTTAGTTGAATGACCTGTGTATTTTTTTGAGCACTTCAAAAAGTATTATATATAGTTCCTTAATGTTAGGAATCTATATGCCTTCGGAGGCATGTGTGTTGGGTTTGAAATTCAAATTCTGCTCATGTGAAAATGGCACTAGTTGTTAGAGGAAGTTCACTCCTTCAATCTCAACACTTATTTACATACTCCCTGAAGAGAAAATCACTTCTCTCAGGTCTTTGTATACAGTGTTTACTAATTTGTATGCTTATTCACAAGCCGTTTTATGTGACCATGACTCATTTTTTAAAAGCAATAAAATGATTGTCTTTCTGGGTTTTGATGTTTTTTTTTTTTTACCATGTAGAACAATTTTATACATAATCAACCTTGCATATATGTGCTCCTTTTACAGTTGGTCAGGTGATTAGATATACATTTTCTCTTTTGTTGTTTGACAACAATATGTGAACAGTTTCTATTTTTATAAGACTAGCTTCACTCTGTAGCCTAAGCTGGGTTCAAACTCAAACTGGCTGGCCTTAACCTCCAGAGTGCTATGATTGGCAGTGTAAGCCACCATTCATTGATTTCATCATATCAAAGAGTTTATTTCTTAGTTCCATATAAACTCATATTTTCACTAGTTATTATCCCCTAACTCCCCAGTATTCATTCGATGGGGTCTGTAGGCTTATATATATATATATATATATATATATATATATATATATATATATATATATACATATATATATATATATGTATATGTATATACCTCCATATGACAGTTCCCCAATGGTTGCATAAAACTAGCAAACATTTCTGCTTTAGATTTTTTGAAGAAATCAACTTGAAGCTGTCAAGTCTGAATTATATTTTGTTATATTTTCTCCATATGGCATTCCAGGGCTGTTCACCATGATGCAATGTGTTAGTCCTTTAAAGAGTAACTTACAAAGTCATCAAAAACTCAAAAGTTTCACAAAATGTGGTTTCATGTGACTTGGAATGATCTTAAAACCTAGACAGTGGTTGTGCAAGAGCACACACAGCATATAAAAACCTTGTTTAATTTGTTCAAATCAGTTTGATGTTTGTATTTCCTATGGAACTATGTATGTTTTTTATATATATATTGAAATTTTGTAAGCTACGTTTACCAAAAATAAAAGTATTTGAAATGAAAAAATCTCTTATTCTCCAATATTTTTTAATTGTATGAGATCTTCCTCATTTCCCATAAGCTCTGTCAGTTAGTTTTGCAACAAGAGATAGGGAAATGGTGATGTAGGTTTCATTCTTTTGGTCAGTGAGACAGTTACATTTTCTAAATATAGACAATGATTTTACTCTGTGTCTTATCCCCTAAAAGAGAGAGAAGAGTTGCTTTTTTCTTTTCCTCTGCTCTCCTCTCCTCTCCTCTCCCGTCCCCTCCCCTCCCCTCCCCTCCCCTCCCCTCCCCTCTCTCTTTCTTTTTGTTGTTGTTGCAGGGTTTCTCTGTATAGTCCTGGTTTCCTGGAACTCACTCTGTAAACCAGGCAGGCCAGCCTCAAACTCAAGAGATCTCTCTGGCTCTGCCTCCCAAGTGCTAGGATTAAAGCTGTGTGCTATCACTGCCCAGTCAAAGGAGTTTCTTGTTTTTGTTTTTTTTGTTTGTTTGTTTGTTTTTTTACAATTGCTGATGGGACAGATTCTAATTTAAAATGGCCCTTATAGGAGCAAAGAGCAATTCTGAGGACTTCAAGATTCTGGGAAGGTGTGTGCTAATAAGGAACAGCTGATGTGAATGAGACATGATGTAAAGGATTCTACAGAGTTCCTGAGGTCCATTGTAGGTCATGATAACAATAAGGACTTGGAGGCTCTGGGGGTCTAGGGGGATTTGTGTTTAAAAACCATTGTTGAAGTTAGGTGATTTGTAGTCATGGGATTTGGGCGCCTTTTAGGAAGATCATTGTAGCTGCTTTGTTGAGTGATGAGAGAAACAAAGATGGATGCAGGAACACCAAATAAGTGACCATTAACAATGGTCAAATAAAAGTATAGAAAAAAATAAGCCAGGTGGTGGCGGTGCACGCCTTTAATCCCAGGAGGCAGAGGCAGGTGGATTTCTGAGTTTGAGGCCAGCCTGGTCTACACAGAGAAACCCTGTCTCGGAAAACAAAAACAACAACAACAAGAGAGAGAGAGAGAGAGAGAGAGAGAGAGAGAGAGAGAGAGAGAGAGAGAGAGAGAGAGAAGGAAAAATATACTTTGGATGCATCCTGATGGTTCATGAACCCCTTTGCAGTTTTGCAAATGGCTGTTTCATAGAATATGCCCAATCCAAAATTTCCTCCCTGTGACCAATCATCAGATAAATAACAGTGCAGAATGTGAGCACTAAACACATATAGCCTGTACTCCAGTCTCCATGGTAACAGCATAGGGTGGGAAATCCATTTTAATACCTGAATGTGGGAAGGTTTCCTCCTTTGTTCGTACAACTTTTTAAAATGAAGGCTTGAGTACAATCGTGGCTCTGTCTCTTCCTCAGTTAGTTCCTGTGATGAGAGGCTTCTTTCATTCCCTGATAGCAATTCTAAGTGCCAGGCAGGAAGCCTGTGGCTGGCAGTACTCCATTGCCTTTGCTGGGCTGGGTCTTCCTCTTTTAGGTCAGATTGCTTTGTTGTTGGTGGTGGTTTTTTTTGTAACACCCAATAAATGCAAAATATTTTGCCAAAATAATTTCCTCTCTTTCAGAGGTAGTTATTATAAGCACCTAGATTGTAAAAAATAACTTCTTAGTTTCAGAAGAGTGCCACAGTCAGATGTGTGAACCAAGGACAACCTCATGGAATCCTATTCATATTTTAAGTTGGATTGCCAAATTATTACATGCTGTCACAAATTTACTGTTGGAAGGATTGCACATTTTGCTTTGCCAGGTGCTAACTTCTGATACACAGGATCCTTTTTGAGTCCTTTTTGTGACATCATGTGGTCATCTGATATTTAGAAATATATTTTAAAATAAAAAGACTTAAAAGTTAAGATGTGAACATATGCACACAAGGTAGCTGAGGCTGGTCTCAAAGTTCTGATATGATTTTTTTTGTGGATGTATATTTTTGCTTTCTTTAAAATTCAAAATGAGCTGAGCTAGGCAATGGTGGCATATGCCTTTAATCCCAGCATTTGGAACAGAGGCAAGCAGATCTCTTGAGTTGGAGGCCAGCTTGGTCTACAGAACAAGTTCTAGGACAGCCAGGGCTATACAGAGAAACCCTATCTTGGGAAAAAATGAAAATGAAACATGAATATGAAAATCAGTTCCAGGTATTTACCAGTTTTTCAGATAGCATCTCCTGTAGATCAGGCTCAGTTTGAACTCACCACTTACTATGTAGCTATAATCCAAGATGACCTTGAACTCATAATCCTCCTGTTTCCACCTTCCTTAGTGCTAGGATTATAGGCATGTACCATTGTGCTTTACTTTTTTTTTCATTATGCTTGACTTTATTGGGTACTGGACATTGAACCCAGGGCTTTGTGCATTCTGAGCAAATGCTCTACTGACTTAACCACATCCCTAGCCCTACTCACTCATGACACATCTCTAAAAAACTAAAATAGGCATAGAAACGTTACAGAAAAAGAAGCCAATTAAAATACTATCCATTGGGGCTAGAGAGATGGCTCAGCGGTTAAGAGCACTGACTGCTCTTCCAAAAGTCCTGAGTTCAAATCCCAGCAACCACACGGTGACTCACAACCATCCATAATGAGATATGATGCCCTCTTCTGGTGTGTCTGAAGACAGCTACAGTATAGGTACATGTAACAATAAATGAAATCTTTTTTTTTTTTTTTTTTTGGTTTTTCAAGACAGGGTTTCTCTGTATAGCCCTGGCTGTCCTGGAACTCACTTTGTAGACCAGGCTGGCCTCGAACTCAGAAATTCGCCTGCCTCTGCCTCCCGAGTGCTGGGATTAAAGGCGTGCTCCACCACGCCCGGCAATAAATGAAATCTTTAAAAAAAATACTATCCATTTAGAAACCAGTTTTTCAGAATATGATCACTTCTGAAATGATGTAAACACAATTGCAGCTGCTTATAAAAGATGCCAAATAGCATCATAATTCACCAAATTTACCCTTGTAGATTGAAAAAATTGAAGAAATTTCCCTGAGTCATCTCCACCTACTATGCCTGTCCTTAAACCAGTGGTTTTCAACCTTCCTAATGCTGTGACCTTTTAATACAGTTCCTCATTTTCTGGTGACCCCCCCAACCATAACATTATTTTCATTGCTACTTCATAACTGTTATGAATCATAACTGTGCTTTCTGATGGTCTCAGGCCACCCCTGTGAAAGGGTCGTTTGATCCATAAGGGGTTTACAGGTTGAGAACCACTCCCTTATATCCTAGAAGACCCAAAGCTGCAAAGAGTTTCAGTTTTCCTTCCTTGGCCACAATATGAGCGCAACATGGCACCTAGCCAAACTGCATTGCACATAACTTATCTGACAGCTCAACTCATGCATAGCTCAGTGGAAGAAAGCTGGAGTGTCTATCACCCGTATCTAACAGCAAAGGGCCCCACAATTTAAGTGGACTCTGTCTTGGTATTTATGAGGCCAGTGGGCTATTGTTTTTTTCTTAGCTTTAGTGTTTTGTCAGGCAGGAGGTTTTTCTTAAAGATAAATTTACTTAGCTTAAAAACTGAGCTGGAGAGATGGCTCAGTGGTTAAGAGCAGTGACTGCTCTTCCAGAGGTTCTGAGTTCAATTTCCAGCAACCACATGGTGGCTCACAACTATCTGTAATGGGATATGATGCCCTCTTCTGGTGTGTCTGAAGAAAAAAATCTAGTTTTGGGTTTTTTTTTTTTTCAGTTTTTGAGCTATTTTTAAAAAAATATTTATTTATATTATTTATATGAGTACATCATAACTATCTTCTGTGAAAGCAAGGAAGTCTTCTATGCATAAACTAAATGCCAGCGTCCAGGGAATTGCTCTGGCAGCTTCAGAGGTGCTGGGAAACTCGCCATTTACCAGGCAGGGGTCTGTCTAGCTGTAGTGGCCCCTTCAAAGCCCTCTTGGAGGAAGACTGCAATTATTTCTCTACCCTATGTATAAATAATTGTGGCACTAAAGGCTAAGAGATACCCACTTTCCAATCTTCTAGTTCCTTCTTTCAGTTAATGAGATTTTGTTGTTGTTGACAGCTTTACTGAAGTATAGTTTACTCGTTTCAAGTCGACAAGTCAATGGTGACTAACCTCATTCATTAACTGAGAGAGGGATCTGGCATTTAGTTTCTGCACAGAACACTTCCTTGCTTGCACAGAGTTTCACAGGCCTACCAGGGGATTCAATACCTCTGCCACCTCTTTTGAGACAGGGTATCCCTAGTATAACAGCTCTGGCTGTCCTAGAACTCGCTATGTGGACCAGGCTGGCCTTGAATTCACAGAGATCCACTTGCCTCCACCCCCTCCCCAAATGCTGGGATTAAAGGCATGCACCACCATGACAGGCATCTTTCCTGCTTTTCAAGCTACTGATTAAGCCCATCAGTAATGACCACCTGGAAAATCCTTTAGAAACAACCCAATCCATTGGTATGTTATGTTCCTGGTTTGATCTATATTTTGTAAAGAACCTTGACACCTAACACTGCAGAGGTGCAGCTAGCCACAATGAGACGCTCAGAATGGGGACCCTGGAGTCACCTGAAAAGTACAGAGAGACCACTGAGTGCTCACCATGCCTGTGTGTATTCACTTGATGAGAGGCTGCCTGTTCACAGCAACAGACAAGGAATTCGTCCACCCTTCTGGATGGAGGTTCTTAGCTGACAACATTCTTTCCACATGTCTAAGTCACCAATAGCTTTCACCCTCCACAACCTTGTGTTCAAGGGATAATTCTTAGCCTGGAAACTAATCAGCAGCATTTGATAATGTGTGTGTTGGTACAGGGACTCTGATTCATCAACTCAGGCTGACCTGGAACATCCCGTGTAGCCTCAAACTCACGTGAATGCCCCTGCCTCAGCCTCCTGAGTGGAGAGATGCAGGTACAGGCCTGTACAGTATCCCCCCTTTTCACGTCCTTTTGTGGAACAGGTTTTCTCATGGCTGGAGCAAGTAACGCTTGGCCTGTTCTTCCCTTCCAGGAGTCACACTATCTCATCCAATACTTCTTTGCTTGCCTGACCTTTTAACAGTGAAATGGCCCACATTTCATGCCTTTGACCTATCCTTTGGTGATCTTATCTAATCCCATGGCTTTTAGAACTTAGGACTAAACCTCCCTATCCCAGGCCCACAACTGTAAAAGCTTGCTTGACAACTCTACACTGGTATCTACTAAGCTTCTTACCATGTTTAAAATCAAGCTTCCAGTCTTCTCTCCAACACCAGATTCTCCCCTTCCTGGTTTATATTACTTGAACTGAAAACCCCAGTAAGGAATCCACATTGACTCCTTGCTTTCTTTCATGTCAGTTTGCTAAATTGACAGTAAGTAAATTCTGTTTATTGGTTATACTCCAATTGTATATCACAAAGCCCAAGAGATGGCTTAGCCTGAAGCCAGGCACAGTGCTGCATGGCTTTCATCTCAGTGAGTGGATCTCTGTAAGTTTGACGCCAGCTTGGTGTACAGCATGAGTTCTAGGACAGTCAAAGCAACACAATGAGACCGTATCTCAAAACAAAACCAGTGGCGCACGCCTTTAATCCTAGCACTTGGGAGGCAGAGGCAGGCAGATTTCTGAGTTCGAGGCCAGCCTGGTCTACAAAGTGAGTTCCAGGACAGCCAGAACTACACAGAGAAACCCTGTCTCAAAACAAAAAAACAAAAACAAAAAACCATGTCATATTTAAACCATGATTCTAGGCTATATGACATGCTGTCTCAAACAAACAAAGACACACATGTTTGTCTTTATATATGCATCCGTGCTAGAGATTAGCTCTTTAGATGAAGGCCTGTTTCATTGCTCCCCATGGCAGATCCCGATGAAAAGAGACAGTCCATGGTTTTAAGGCATTTATTGTCATGGCAGAGAGTGGCGATGAGTAACTGTACCCCACTTTCTCAGGGCAAGCCTGAGGTTAAATACCTTTTGTAGGGAGGAGTGTCTGGGAAGGGGAGTTCATTGGCTAAGACCTTTAGGTACCTCATTAAAATGGAGATCTGTCTTGAGGCTACATGACCTGTGGTCACATTTTCTACCTGTGGAGGGGCTTGGGGCATTGCCCTTATGTGACTAATGGCCACAGAATTATGGAGAGCTGCGGCCTTGTGTCAGGAGCCTGGTGTCCAGGAGCGTGTAAAATGCCTGCTGTTCTTGCAGGATTATCCCCTGCTCTGTCACTGGGGTTTCCAACCTAGCTCAGCCAGAAACCAGGCTGCCTTTCGCAGTTCGTGTGTGTGTGTGTGTGTGTGTGTGTGTGTGTGTGTGTGTAGAATAGTAAAGCTCACTAATACAGTACATGTTTAATATCCACAAGGCCCTTGATTTCTGATTCTGACGGTATATTATCTTTCCCACCACCATCCTTATAGAGGTGATTGTCACCTAGATGACTAGTCATCATATACAAGTGATCTGCTAAGAGACTGTTAGACACATACTGTGTTGTCCCCTAAGAAATGTTTCAAGCATGACTGTTGTGGAGTATCCACCAGAAACGACTGCTTGGACATGGTTTTAAGCCAATAGAACATCTTTGTTTGCAAGCTGGCAACTACAGTGAATGTTCAGGATCCCAGCTGAAGCCTGGGCCTTTCTCAGGGCAAGCTTTCAAGCACAAAACCCATGTCCTGGGTTGGCATACTTGAATTAGCAAGAACAGCCTGAAGTGGAACTACAGAAGCACCCCTCCACATCTGCAAAAAAAAAAAAGGTAAGTACATTTTGAAAATTTACCAGAAATATAGGCTTTGATAGACTAGGTCTTTCTTTGCATTTTCGGCGAGTGGTGCTATGTTGCTGCAGACCCTCTGGATCCCTTGTCTGCATGGGTCGAGTTCTCTTGAAGAAGTGGGCAAAGTTTCGGCGAGTGGCAAACAGACACCGACACAAGGGAGTGTTGATCTGAATGTAATGTGTCAAATTGAGCATCAGACTTTTATACAGAAGAAAATGGGGAAGTTAGGTGACACACCAGCAAGATAACAAAACAGTAATGCAAGTGGGGAAGGACTGGCAAGAACCAACTGGGATAAGATTCAAGGTTAACAACTGGGATCAAAAACAATTCCACCTGTGGTCAGCTTAAACTTAGAAGCCAGGGGCAAGGGCTTCCTGCCCTTGTCATAGTCCACCTTCCCCCTAGGGCATTGTAAATACTTGTATATGGGTGTAACTCAGCTAGCTATAGTTCTAAGTATCTAGTCTGGTTCTTTCTCAGGCCACAAACTTCCCTATTCCTAGGTAGTGCTGAATTCCTTGCTCAATGTTGGATCAAGGACTGCCTAGAATCTAACTTGGCTATATGTTAAAATATGAATCTTTAGGAACACTTATAATGGAGCAATATTAGGGGAAAGCACACAGGTCTGTTTACCAACTAAAGCAAGGACGTTGGAGGATTCTTTATACAGGATGCCACAATTCCAGGAGACTAAGTTTCCATAAGCTTTTTGCCCTGGGACCGCGCCTAGACTTTTCAGCCTGTCATGCGGGTTGCTACTGGAGTGGATGTAGCACTATGTATATGCTGTTTTATAGCCTGAATGGTACTTTCATCATGGAGTCAGTTGTGCTAAAGTCTGGGTCCATGTTATAACGACAGCCAAAATGATCATGGGACATATGCAAATGAGATAGTGTCACTCCTCTGTTCAAATTCTATGTTGGCTCTTCTCTTGTCTCCAAGAGAAAGTCAAAATTCTTACAGTGGCCTTCAAAGCTTCACTAATCTGTCCCTGACTTATTACCTCTTAGCTCCTTACTAATTCTATTAGCACTAGCATCCCCATATACCTTGAAGAGGTCTAGAACCAGTCAAACTGGCCTCCTTGCTTTTCTGACTGTGCCAGGCACACCACTGTGTCTACCACAAACTGTTGCTTTGGATAGGAATGCTCTTACCCCACTCCCAACTCCAACTCCACCCCAACCCTCGAGTCCTAATGACTTATTTCTCACAAGCCCTGATTCAATTGTCACCTTTTGCCTTCCCTGGCCATGTCCTATGTCACCTACTATCTTTTCCCATTTGTTTCAAATAGCTTATTCGCCATTTAAATGTAATGCTTTCATCGTTTATACTGAGGATTCCCTGTCTCTTTCACTGAATTGGAATTTGTCTTTTTGGCTCCCCAGTTAATTTCCAGATCCAAGGCAAGTTCCTTATCTACAGAAAACCATCTGGAAGTGAAGGTTGGTCGTACTCGAGAAAACATGAAACAACAGGATCATAGTAGTACATTACATTAATTTATACAAGGGATTAAGAACACATTAGAGGGAGTCATTGTACAGGTAAAACAATTTGAAAGAATGGAGAATTGGACAACACAGAACACTTAGCTTTTCTTCTCTACGTAGAAGCTTTGAGTAAGTACACATATTATAGTCTTGGGTCTAAGGATCTGAGGCTTTGTGAGCACAGTAATTAAGAGTAAAGTAATATGCTAGTTCAAATTGTTGATAAGCTAGCCATGCACTACCGGGACACACACTATATTTGGTAACTCTAAAATTTATATTCTGCCTTTTCTCTTCCTTTAACAAGTTTAGGTGCATGCCAATGAGAAAAGCAGCTTATCTTTATGCATTAACAGATCAACAGAATTTTTGGGTTCTAGACTATAAAAAGTTAATATTTAATAAAATGCAACATCAACTTACAAAAAAGAAAAACAAAGAAACACATTATATAATTATTTTATGGTCTCCCAGATGATCTGAGACCACAGAAGGCATTTAAGAAAGACTGTCAGGTAAACAGCAAAGACCAACCCATGAGATGTATGTTGTTTACAAATTACACTTGCTGGGAAATGAGTTGCCTGGTTTAGTTTTAAAGGTAATTACAAAATTAGTATTTCTTAATGGTCCAGATACCTTGCCAACTCTTCCAAACTCAACAGAGCTTCCACTGACTTCCACATTCATTACACACAAGAAATGTTGGTTCATCAGCACTACACGTTTGCACCTGTAAGTGCAGTTCCTTTTACATTTGCCACAGGTGAACAAGTCAGTCTGGGTCCCACCAGTCTTGGCCATCTGATACTCCCTGATGGCTTCTTTGGTCAGGTGTTTCCTCATCTCTTTGAGCTCATTAATAGCCATTTCCTCTGCTGTCATTCTAGCAAATAGGTTAGGAGGAACATTCCCACACAGCACATTTTTCCTTAAGTTTGGATTTTTTTCATCTTTAAGATTTATTTATTGATTTATTGGTTTTCTTGAGACAGGGTTTCTCTGTGGTGTAGCCCTGGCTGTCCTGGAACTCACTCTGTAGAGCAGGCTGGCCTCGAACTCAGAAATCCGCCTGCCTCTGCCTCCCAAGTGCTGGGATTAAAGGCATGTACCATCATCGCCAGGCGCATCTTTAAGATTTGATATCCTACTTTGTACTCTGTTTTTGTATTTCATGTCTGTATTCCTTTTTCCTTGATATATAGTTTCCTCAATCTGAGATCCCAGTTCTTCTTCATCAGCTCCAGGAGCAACATAATCATCTCCTGTCCAGAGAGCTGCAGCAAGCATCTCCCTACACTTTAATCACACAGAATCAGAATGCTTGGTGCCCGAGGGAAAGATGAAACATTAAGTGTCTTGAGCATTTGTCTCATCCTTTCTGCTGCTTACATTGCTGCTGGAACTACTTTCTTCTCTTGCTTCAGGGCTATTCTGTGAGGAAATTGCAGGTTCTTTTTTCTTGTCTTCTGGGTCTTTATCAGTTGACGGTCCATCTAAAAATTTTTGTCCAGGATTTGATGAGAGATTTGGCTAGAGATGTGACTTCTTCCTCTGTACTCTGCTTGCGAATAGCAATGACAGACTTTCCAATTCTCGTGGACTGTAGCAATTCCAGGGTCATAGTTCTTAAGCTCTTTCAGCAAATCTAATGCGGCAGCCTACATCTTCCACAGGATATATCTACATGGGGTAAAAGCCAGACTGAGAAAATGGGAGGCCCAACAGATGCTACAATCCCTCTAGTACTTATCTGTTTACAGGGCAACAAGGAATTGAGAATTTGTATGAGGTCTCTGTATTTCTTTCTTTCTTTCTTTCTTTCTTTCTTTCTTTCTTTCTTTTTTTTTTTTTTTTTTTTTTTTTTTTTTTTTTTTTTTTTTTTTTTTTTTTTTTTTTTTTTTTTTTTTTTTTTTTTTTTTTTTTTTTTTTTTTTTTTTTTGAGACAGGGTTTCTCTGTGTAGCCTTGGCTGTCATGGAACTCCTAGACATGTTTTGTTTTTTTTTTTTAAATTACCTATCCAAGATGCCTGAGCAGGTCTTAGGTTTGTATACTTCAGTGCTCTGAGGTTTAACTCTGAGCATAGCAGGTAGTTTACTTACCATTTTTTCCCCCAAGATAAGGTCTCACTATGTTGCTCTGGCTATCCTGGAACTCACTACATAGACTACACTGCCCTTGAACTCACAGATCCACAAACCCTGGTGTTAGGATTAAAGGAGTCCACCACTATGCCTGGCTCTACAGTACAATTTTAATATAAATTTATATGTCTTTGGATTCTACCTAGCCCACACCACATTTTAGAAGCCTTTCATATGAGCCTTTTGGCGGATTTGTTTAATTGTTTTGTTTTTTAGATAGGATCTCACTATGTACCTCTGGCTGGCCTAGAACTCACTGCTTTGGTCAGGCTGGTCTCAAACTCACAGAGTTCTGACTGCCTCGGCCTCCCAGGGTGCTGGGTCAAGGCATGCACACACTTCCATGCCTGATGTTCATTCCATGTAACTTTAATGAACAGGACTGAATGTTTCTGGTGGTGGGGTAGTTCAAACCTAATATCCAGGAAAAGAATTTATCCTAGGTACATTAATTTTATTTTGGTATGAAATGAATAAAGTGATGGACTGAATCACAATCTTTGTTATATTATATGATATTATATGATATTATATTATATACCTTTGATGATTGCCCCAGTGGAACATTTCCACAACATTACTCAGGTAATGCTTACTTTGTGATTTGTAGAACCCCTCGGTTTAGGAGATTATACTATTGTGTGACTTGCTTTGGTGAGTGACATGTGGGTGAAAATGATAAATGTCACCTCTGAGAAGCTTTAAGAGTCAGCGGTTTTACTTTGGTCTCATTTCTTACTCATGGTGTTTCTAGGACTGGGGAAGTAGCTCGGGTGCTAGAGTGCTTTTGTGGCCTGCACATGGACCCTGGGTTCCATCCTTAGCACAACATCACAAGGCTGTCATCCTAGCACTCAGAAGTCAGTGGCAGGAGGATCAGAAGTTCAAGGTCATTTTGGCTACATAGTGGATTAAAGACTAATCTGGGCAACACAAGACTCTGGCTCAAAAAATTAAAAAGAAAAAGAAAAGCTAGTGTTTATTTATATATGTGATTTAGGGAGAAATAGTTTTCAAAGAACTGCTTCTAAACTTGTTGACTTAGAGCCAAGTAAAGTCTGTCATGAAAAGGGTCCCCAAAGCAGGCAGAACAGTCAGATGCACGCATTCCTTTATTTACTTGAGAACCCAGGAACTCTCTAAATTCAGCCATCCAAGTCTTCAATCTTTCTTCCAAGGGCTATTGGGGAAACCCCTATCATGTAAGGCAGTGGAAATTTCCTGACCTCACGGAATTCCTTGTGACAGCATTGCCACCCCTTTAGGGCCTGGAGACGTCACAGAGGGCCCCCAGTCTGGGCCCCGTGGCTTCCGGAGGCTTTAGGAGAGCCAGCCAGATGCTCTAGATACTTGATCCTGGCCGCAGCTGAGGCTGCACTGCTCCGGTGCGCTGGGAAGCAGAGGTGGGCCCCCACCCCCAGCGTGTGGATTGGGTGAATCTTGCTGGTGCAAGGCAAGTTTTTCGGGAAGGAAACAGGGCAAGCAAATTGTACAAGCAGGCCGCTTAAGTTTTCTTTCACGAAGAGACCTGCATCTTGCCAAGCCTCTTGAGGCTTGGTGGCCCTCCCACCAGACCGGTTGGGGGGACGGGTTCATGGGGAGGCTCATGTTCGGAATCTGACCTGAGGTGATGTCAGGAGAATGGCTCTCTTGAATAGGAAGTGCATCTGTGACCTTTGCTCCTGCGGCAGGCATCACTGCCCACATCTCCCCACCAAGATTTATGAGAAGACAGAGAAACCACGTTTTTTCTCCGAATACACCGAGAAGTATTCTACTTATCATTCTTATATGCCCCGAGAGTCCTTCAAACCCAAGGTGGAGTACCAGAAAGTAGATATACCAATGGAAGGACTGTCCACAACAAAGAAAGACTTTGGGGCTTACAACATAGTACCGGTGGTGAAACACCATCTTCCCGAGAAGGTCACTCCAATCCAAGATGAAATGGATTTCCTCACAACGTATAATCAACACTACAACTATTGCCCTGCCACTCGAGTGAGCCCCATCAAACCTCGAGACAACAGGCATCAATGTAATGACAAAATGGAGTATGAGCCTACGTACAAAACTGATTATTTACCTTGGAACCAACAAAAAAGATCTTCGATTCGTCCACCACAAACACACCGTCCCGTGTCGTGTAGGTTTGATTATAGAACCACACACCAGGACGATTATCCCATAAAAAGTCCTGTGGATACTGCGAATTACAAACCTCCACCTGGGCCCAAGCTCTCCAACCTCCCCTTGGAGAATATGACAAGCTACAGATCGAGCTATGTGGCCCATCCTGTGGAGAAGTGGTGTGTGTATGAGGGAGAGAAATATAAACCATGTGAAATGCCTTTTGATGGTCTTACCACCCACAGAGTTTCCTACAAGGGTTTGGTGGGGGAACCTGCCAAGAGCTGGAAACCTGCGCCAAATCACTCTGGGCTAGGTATACCTTTTGCAACCGACACTGAATTTCGAGACAATTTTCAAGCTTGGCCAACACCTAAGATTATCCCTAAAGAGCCCATTCCCTACATACCTCCTGAAGGGAAGATGGATCTTCTGACAACTGTGCAAGCCGACTACAAGTGCCCCAATGGTGTTCCTGCTCAGTCCTGCCGGCCAGTCATCCATTTGAAGAAGAGTGAGCGATTTGAAAGCTCTACCACCAACAGAGAGGATTACAAACGCTGGGACAACATCCCCAGAGAGCCAGTAAAACCTGCTCCCCAGCTGAAATTCCCTGATGAGCCTATGGATTACATGACCACCAATCGTGCCCACTATGTACCTCATGCACCAGTCAATACCAAAAGCTGCAAGCCAACCTGGTCTGGCCCTCGTGTAAACATCCCGTTAGAAGGTCAGACCACCTACTCTACTAATTTTTTTCCCAAGGAAATTCAAAGGTGCCCAGCTTCATTCTCTGAACCCCCTGGCTACGTCTTTGAAGAGGTGGATGCTGCAGGGCACAGGATGTACAGGCCAGTTTCCCGAGCAGCTTCTCATGAGAGCAACCATCTTGGCTTTGGTGACGTGTAAAGAATTGGCAGTCCCAGCCTGTCACTGAAGAAGGCTTGTTTATAGAGATTGAAATTGCACAGCACACTAAAAGCAAACAATTGATTATTAATTAACAAGGATTCCCCAAAATGAAAACAACGTAACCCAAACAACAAACTTCATCATCAACTTCAGGGCATTTGAATGGAATAAGAATCACCTAAAGAAAATGAGATGGAGCCACCAGCAGATCAACTCCTTTTAACTCTCCTTCAACTGTACCTCTCCACCCCATCAATGTTCCGTGCTTTCTGCTCAAGAAAATAGCTCTCTGATCTAGGTGCATTTTATTAATTTGATCGTTTGCCAAGCTTGAAGTGTCTATAATAAAATTTATATTGGGGAAATCTAAAATGGTGTGATCGTTATTTTTTGTTTTTTAATTTTCCTTTGAGAGGTTTTGTAGTTAGCTGGGCAGAGGTAGTGCATGCCTTTAATCCCAGCACTTGGAGGGCAGAGAGAGGCAGGTGGATCTTTAAGTTTAGTGCCAGACTGGTCTACAGAATGAGTTCCAGGACAGCCAAGGCTACACAGAGAAACCCTGACTTGAAAAACCAAACTTTTTTTTTTGTAGTGTTGTGGATTGAAACTAGATCCTTAAACATGCTAAGCCAGTACTTGACCACTGAAGTACACCCCTAACCCCTTTAATTCCTTTTTATGCTATATATGTATCCAATGTAAAATTTATCTGAGTATCAAAAACTGTTTTACTGTAAGAAATATGTTCACCTTAGTGTCTTGGCAAACTTCACACTTACTACTTTGGTTTGGAATACAGAAAAATGTATTGATGTTTTTGTATACCTGTATTAAAAAAAAAAACAAACCATAAAATATGCACAAAAGTAACCCCAAGCCCATTAGCCCATTAGATTTGGTCTGAGCAATTTAGCAAAAACAGATGATATGTAGATATAATGTGAAGTGAAAAAGATTACTAAGTTGTATATGGTAAAAATTTTAAATTTAATTCATATATTCTCTCTGACTCTATCCTCTCTCTCTCTCTCTCTCTCTCTCTCTCTCTCTCTCTCTCTCTCTCTCTCTCTCCCTGTATAGGTTCTTGTGTGTATATTCTGGCTTCCAGTTTTGTGTTTTTATGGGATTCCTGAGTGTGCAAAACAAGTTGGTCTCTGCATCTATAACTGTTTCTTGTGCCTTTTCTTGGGCTATTTCCTTTTTTTTTTTTTTTTAACTTTTATTGGTTATTTTGTTTATTTACATTTCAAATGTTATTGCCTTTCCCATTTCCCTCTCTGGAAACCTCTTATTTCCATCCTTCTTCTTCCTGCTTCTATGATGGTGCTCCCCCCCACTCCTGCCTTACCACCCTGGCATTCCCCTATACCAGGGCATCAAGCCTTCACAGGAACAAGGGCCTTCCCTCCCATAGATGCCAGACAAGGCCATCCTCTGTTACATATGTAACTGAAGCACAAGCCTTCACAGGAACAAGTGCCTCCCCTTCCATTGATGATGTCTGATAAGGCCATCCTCTGCTACATATGTAACTGAAGCACAAGCCTTCTCAGGAACAGGGCCTCTCCTCCCATTGATGTCTGACAAGGCCATCCTCTGCTACATATGTAGCTGAGGCCATAGGTTGCTCCATGTGTATTATTTGGTTGGTGGTTTAGTCCCTGGGAGCTCTAGAATCTGGTTGTTTTGCCCTATTCCAACGTATTACTTTTTTATTTTATATTTTAGTTTATTATCCATTAGAAGCCTACAGAGAGCCAGAAAGGGGATGTATTTGGATGGAGGGATGGGGGGAGGAACTTGGTGTAGATGGAGGGAAACAATCAGGATACCCTATTGGAGAAAAAAATGTTTTCAATAAAAGAAAAAAGATCTGATTTACATGAGGATTGTTTTGGCTTAGTTTGTTTTTTCTGAGACAGGGTGTGTGTGTGTGTGTGTGTGTGTGTGTGTGTGTGTCGCGAGCCTACCCCATCCAGCGGGAATAAGACACAAGACAAACAGGTTTCTTCCCCAACGGTTTACTCAGGAACTTGATGCACTTACAGCTTAGCAGAGCATGATGGCAAATGGCAAATGGCCCCACCGCAAGCAGCCTATTTATACCCTGTCCTGGCCAATCACCATGCTGCCTCGTGGCTCTCACATGACTACACCAGGTGTTCTCGGGCTCAAGATCAAACAACAGCTGACACTGCCTAACACCAATTAAGAGTTGTTTATGCCAGAACAGCTGAATCGCAGCTACGGCAGAAATTTCTCGCCAACTTACCGAGGGATGTAGAGGGGGAAAAAATAAAGTATACTTGCTCACCGTTGGTCGAGAGGTTTAGTAATACGAAATCCAGTCTAACAAAGATCCGGTCCGGTAGTTCGGGCAGTGACTCATGAGTGTGTCGTGTTCGGATGATTCCGGCAGGGTAAGCTGGTATCCCCTGTCAGCATGGCCTCTGTTTTAGGCGACAGCCTGCCTGAGCCTTAACTGTTGAGACCTCAGCAATTGTAGCGGATAGGAGAAAGCACACTCACAAGGCAAACATCACTGCTTAATTGCAGCAAGCCAAACTTGGGGGGACTGGCTAACCTCCATGGCAATAGTGGCATCAGTCAGCATAGTAAGATCTCTTTTTCTATGAACCTGGGTCATTTTGCAGAGACACCACAGGCAACCGATGGAGACCAGGACCAGGCCTAAGGCTAAAGCTCCTTTTGCCCACCCAGTTCCCGGATGGGGCACTGCTTGTAGATTCTGCGCTGACAATTTCTCGATTATAGGGTCGCAGGCTCCGTCCGGCTTAACAATCCACTCGGGGTCACCGAGGCCATCTTCCTTCTTCACCTTCTTCACCAGCCGTTCAGGCACCCACACCGGATCTTGTTGGTCCTGTGGGAAAACACAAAGAGCACCTCGTGCCCATGTCAGCACGGGTTCGGGTCCTCGCCACAGACCCGTTAAGATGTCTTTCCATTTAACTTGTTCTAGATGGGGTGCATGCCCCGCACTATGCCTGTCAGCCGCTGATTGCCCATGTATATCCAAATTCAGAAAATTTCTTTGGGGTACGGCCTTGGCCTATTCCCCCTTTTTGTTTTTGTAAGCACTCCTTTAAAGTGCAGTGAGTGTGTTCCACAATGCCTTGGCCCTGTGGATTATATGGCAGTCCATGACTGCAAATGACATCCATTTGTCCATTGTCAGTTTTTAGCTGCTGAGGCTTTCCCCAGGCAGCCCAAGCTTCTAAGCAATGTCCAATGACATTGCGAGCCTTCTCACCAGGCAAAGGGGTTCTTATGATCCCAAATGCACTTTTGTATTGCAGTTAATAGCTCAAAAACAGCAGATNTCTGGAAGTGGGAGAAAACAAACTGAATCCAGGTGATAGAATGGTAATAAGTATCAAATTCACCTGTGCACATCACTGCCTATTTATGGCTTCTGGTTATTCATTATTGAAATCACCTGTAACTTAGCCTCCATTTCTTCCTCAAGCTTCTCTATCTTTTGAATCTTGTCCTTCCTGAACTCTACCTTTTTTTTTTTTTCTTCAATCCACCTTGTCCCTACTACCGGGAACTCCTGCTCGTCCCTATAACCGGGAACCTTGCCCTCGTCCCAATAACCGGGAACCTTACTCCTTCCTCTAACTCGTCCCAAAGACCTGGGAACTTTCACTCCTTCTCACTCGTCCTGGGAACCCCACTATTTGTCCCAGAATCCTTCTACCTCGTCCCAACAACTGGGAACCTCTACTCGTCCTAGGAACCTTCTACCTTCTCACTCGTCTCAATTACCGAGAACTTTTACTAACTCATCCTAGGAACCTTCACTGGGCCTGCCAGCCGCTTTTACCGCGGACTTGTTAAGGTCTATACTTACCAGACCGCCCTGTACCGGTGGGGTTCTGAAACCTTCATGCGGGTCAGAATTGCTTATTCCCTGTACGGGCCACCATTTTGTCGCGAGCCTACCCCGTCCAGCGGGAATAAGACACAAGACAAACAGGTTTCTTCCCCAACGGTTTACTCAGGAACTTGATGCACTTACAGCTTAGCAGAGCATGATGGCAAATGGCAAATGGCCCCACCGCAAGCAGCCTATTTATACCCTGTCCTGGCCAATCACCGTGCTGTCTTGTGGCTCTCACGTGACTACACCAGGTATTCTCGCGTGACTACACCAGGTGTTCTCGGGCTCAAGATCAAACAACAGCAACAGCTGAATCGGTCGATGCCGTCTTTAAAGAGCGGTTGAATGGCTCCCTACGTGTGTGTGTGTGTGTGTGTGTGTGTGTGTGTGTGTGTGTGTGTGTAACAGTCCTGGCTGTCCTAAAACTCACTTTGTAGATCAGGCTGACCTTGAACTCACAGAGATCTGCCTGCCTCTGCCTCCTGAGTGCTCGGATTAAAGACACCACCACACCTGGTTTGAGAAATCTTTTTTTTTTTTTAAACATTTATTTATTTATTTATTTTCCCTTGTTCCGGTCAACCCTGCTCGCTCGACCCCGCTCGCTCCAGCCAGCCCCACTTGCTCCCGGCCGCCCCCGTACTGCCCCCGCTTGTTCCAGCCAGCCCTGCTTGCTCCGATCGGCTCCGCTTGCTCCAGTTTGGCCCTGCTCGTTCAGGCCGTCCCCGTTCGGCCCCACTCGCTCCGGCCCTGCTAGCTCCGGCGTCCCCGCTTGCTCCGGCTGTCCCCGTTCGGCTCCGCTCGCTCCAGACAGCCTGGCTTGCTCCGGTTGGTCTCTCCAGTCCAAGGATTCATTTCTTATTATTCTTCATAAGTACGCTGTAGCTGACTTCAGACGCACCAGAGGAGGGCGTCAGATCTTGTTATGGGTGGTTGTAAGCCACCATGTGGTTGCTGGGATTTGAACTCATCACCTTCGGAAGAGCAGTCCGGTGCTCTAACCCGCTGAGCCATCTCACCAGCCCGAAATCATTTTTAATATGTAACTTTTCAACATATGATTATTTAATAACATAATTACTAATAGATTACTTATAAAATATATACATTACTGAGGTTTCACATTGATACTGGGTTAGAGAAAATATCAACATTTCAATGATTTAAATGTTAGTTAATGGATAAATTGTGTACTATTTCACTCTGCTTTTCCTTGTATGTGAAAAACATAGTCATTTTTCCCTTAGAGAAGCTCTCATATGTACCAACTCCCTATGTGACATGAGGATCTTGAGCTCCTGTCTCTGCTTCTGGAACGCTAGGCTTCTGTGATGTCGGAGCTGAAACCCATGCTTTCATGGATGGTGGACAAGCACTTGACCTTGACTTGTATCCCAGCTCACTTTTCCATATGCAACAGATTTATATATCCTTAAACCTTTACTCAGACGTTCGTGGGGGCCATATTCTGCATACATAAAAATCTATTTCTTTTTATAAGAAAAAATCATTGAAGTTCAAACTGGAACTCAGTATTTATTATGTGCCCTATTGTCATAATCATTCTAAAATCATACTTGTGAGAAACTTTGCTAACTGTAATCTTTCTGGCAGCTGATGAAAGGTTATTACTTGAAAATGACTCCACAAAGAGGCAGACATTATGTAAATTGTTGTGGATCATGAAAGTGAATGTCTTCTCTTAGAAACTTAACATAATCTATATGTTTATGGGGAGCTAATTAAGAATCTCTCTTCCAAGAACTTTTATTTTTTTACCACCTATGCACTCAATTCCTCTTCTAAAGCAAAGGAATACAAACACCTCGGATGCTACATTTTGCCATTATTATTATTATTATTATTATTGGTTTTTTTTGTTTGTTTTTCGATACAGGGTTTCTCTGTGTAGCCCTGGCTATCCTGGAACTCACTCTGTAGACCAGGCTGGCCTTGAACTCAGGAATCCGCCTGCCTCTGCCTCCCAAGGGCTGGGATTATTGTTTTATCCCACCGGGGATCCATCCCATAATCAGTCACTAAACTCAGACACTATTGCATAGGACAGCAAGTGTTTACTGAAGGGACCCTGATATAGCTGTCTCATACAGAAGTGGATGTTCACAGTCATCTATATGATGGAACACAGGGCCCACAATGGAGAAGCTAGAGATAGAACCCCAGAAGGTGAAGGGGTCTGCAACCCTAGAAGAGGAACAACAATATGAACTAACCAGAACCCCCAGAACTCCTGTCTCTAGCTCCATATGTAGCAGAAGATGGCCTAGTAGGCCATCATTGGGAGGAGAGGCCCCTTGGTATTGCAATCTTTATATGCCCCAATACAGGGGAACGCCAGGGCCAAGAAGTGGGAGTGGGTGTGGGCAGGGGAGCAGGGGGAGGAGGGGGCAGGGAACTTTCAGGCTAGCATTTGAAATGTAAATTAAGAAAATATCTAAGCCAGGCTTGTTGCGCACGCCTTTAATCCCAGCACTTGGGAGGCTGAGGCAGGCAGATTTCTGAGTTCGAGGCCAGCCTGGTCTACAAAGTGAGTTCCAGGACAGCCAGGGCTACACAGAGAAACCCTTTCTCGAAAAACCAAAAAAAAAAAAAAAAAAAAAAAAAAAAAAAAAAAAAAAAAAAAAAAAAAAAAAAAAAAAAAAAAAAAAAAAAAGAAAATATCTAATAAAAAAATTGAAAAAAAAAGAGCTGAGGAGGCAGTACTTTAACAAGGAAAAACATAAAAATTAATTAAAAAGACTTTTGTCATTCTACATTTTACAAACATATTCCTTTTCCTTTTTCATCTACCTGTTCTTTGCTCATTTGCACATTTGTTTTTTTTTTTTTTTAATGGTGCAATACTGATATGTCACAGTACTCATATGCTCTCTACTTTAAACTTTAAGATAACTTATTTCGTGACCACAGTTAGAAGAAACGCAGGTGGGAAGACCAGAGCAGCAGCTAGCACAAAGGAAAACTGCGATTTTGCAAGGCAGTCTGCGGTGAGAGCAGATTCCAGACTTCTGGGTCTGTCTTCCTTGGGCCTAAATCCTGTGATCCATACTAGGGTCTTTGCCTTTGCGGTTGGGCTCACAGACGCAGGCCACGCCCACAGCCCAGACCCCGCCCTACAGCTCCTGGCCTGGTGCTACCGCCACAGGCCCCGCCCCGCAGCTCCTGGCCCCGCCCTAAAGACTTAGGCCCTGCCCCTGAGCCAGGTCTTGCGTTACCACTCCAGACCCTGCCTCACTGCCTCAGGCCCCGCCCCGTCGTCCCATTGTGAAGTCTCCGCCCCTCCGTCTTGGCCCCGCCCCGGCCGCCCGCCATATTGGTCCTTCTGCCCAAGTCGCTCCCTCTTGGAAGCGCTCTCGACGTTCCGGAGTCTCTGGCCTTCTTCCTGCCCTGGTTGCACCCAAGGCGTGTTGGCGAGCCGCCCCCAGGACGTCCAGTGTGTGTCTGCAAGGTGAGTGGGGGTCATCCTTCCATTTGAGGTCCGGCCAGAGCTGGTTAAGAGCGCTCATAGCCGGAGCTGAGCTGCTGGAGCGGAGGGCCGCCCGGGCGTCGGGCGAGCCAAATTGGCGCGGGTCAGTAGATCGCTGGACAACAGGGGTAGCTTGTCCCCCAGTTTCCTGATGACTGATGTAGGAAGAAAGACGGGTTTTCACATTCCAGCACGGGAAGAAGAGCACACACCCAACCACTCGGGACATAACACGCGCGCGCACACACACACACACACACACACACACACACACACGCAGACCGACCGATCGGCCTACTAGAGAGGAAGAGATATCCCTTCCTAAAACATCATCTCAGGAAAGAGATACACCCCAAATACTTGGGAATAGGATGGTGGAACGATGCTCACGGGACCGATGAAAATACCTTGGTACACACTTCTACATCAGTCTTTCCTCTAACCACACGGGGACACCCACATACTCGAGACCAAACCTTGCGCCGGAGTGACTGACTAATGCTGGGGAAAGCAAGCTTGTGTTATTTGAGTTTGGTGACCTCTGACATACTACCCTTTGACCCACTCAGGTGAGTGAGCTTGGAAGATAAAGCCAGGGCAAAGACCTTGTAGGCAGTTAGGAACATTGTCAGATATCAGATCTTGGCTGAGGTTTCAAAATCGCGTTCCTTTCTTCCTTCCATCTTAGTGAAAAGACCAGAGGAGACTTTTTAAGTACTGACCAAATGGTTGGTGAACGTATTATGGTTCTGTTTTGTTTTGTTTTGTAAATGATGACACATCCCGTGATCATACTTCTTTTGAGGAATAACTTCTGCAAGTTTCCAAATTGGCACGTGACCAGTCTTTTCACAGCGTCCTCATAAACAGATTGAATTTGGTTTTTGTTTTGTTTTGCTGGTACAAGTTTTGTCTTTTTCCTTGCTAGCACCACTGCAATGGAAAATCCCCACACTGCGTGAAATCTCAACTAGAATTGAAGGAAACCCAGGGCTTCCAACTAAGGACTATTTCCCTTTTTCTTTTCGTTCTTTTTCTTCCATTGCTGGAGCCCAAACCTAGGGTCTTGTGCTTGCTAAGGAAAAGCTGTACCCCTGTGCAAAATTTCCAACTCCTGTCTCAGCTAAGGGACTTAAGTACCCTGCTTTTACTTTGTTTTTTATAATCTTAGATCAAAGTTATCACTACTTGTGTAGCACTCCAAGTAATTTAACACATATGAGTGTTGTATTTTCATGTGCATGGCAGTGTCTTCTTGCTTTTGGGGTTCTTCATGTGCTTTGTAGTGTTTCGCTGTACTGAAACATTTATGGTTTGGCGGCTGGCTTATCTAGAACATTGGGGGAATTTAAGGATATTTGTGTTTTATTTTCTGGAAAGTTAAAGTAGACAAGCAAAAATCAGAGCATCTATTGTTGGAGAGTAGGAAAATACATTGGTGGTGGTCTCTCTTTTCTAGCCTGATCCTTTTACATTTCCCCTGGCCAACTATTTCCATTTTATACTATAGTACTCTGAAGGCCTGAAGTTCTCTTAGTAATAGCAATTTCTTTTTTCTAACCTCCCTCAGTTTTTTTTTTCTTCCATTGGGAAGTCCTACTCTGGCTCATATGAGCTGATGCTGTTTGAGTCAGTACTCTCTGTGTACCCTTTCATTTTTCCTGGTGTTTCCAAAGCAATGGTTCTGTTACAGATGAGAAATTTGCTGATACCCGGGAGGGTTAGATTTTGTTTCCAAGGTCACCTAGGGAGGGAGGGAGCAGTGTTGAAATTCAAACATGTTTGTTAGCTTTTTGGAGTAGTAGTTTTGCACTGGGAGGCAATTTTATCCTCTCAGGGGATATTTGAAAAAATTTGGAGAAAAAGCATTTTTGGTTCATATTCCAGGTCCCACTGGGCTTCTGTAATTCTTTAAGCACAATGTCATTTTACTGTTTAAGATAGCATTTTTATTATTTTAGACGTTTGCTGGGGGGAAATTCTCTAAGGTTTATGAATACCTGGTAACAGAATCTATTTTTTAAAAAAGCTGGTCTCAGCGTTGCTGCAATGAAAAGGCTGGCATTGAATTCCTGCTTCTAAAGTTTGGGGTTACAGGGATGTGCTACCACACACAGTTTCAGAATTTTTGTTTTTAAAGACAAAAATGACAAAAGCTTTTGAGCTGCTAGGCAGCTCTGCAGGGGACTTAGGAGGTTTGTCTTTTCATTCTTCCCCTCATCCACAGGTAGTTTTTCTGGGGCACTGGTACAGAGGTGCTGCGCGGAAGAAGCAGCTGCTACTTTTTTGAAGCTGGCAGTCTAGTCGAAATCATGAGACTAGATTCTTACATGGTCCTAGGACACAATTTATTGTTTGGACTACTTGGCAGTAGAGGTCAGGTATCATTTAAGGAAAGAACATATGCTCACACAGCACAGAAATACATGTGTCATTGCATTTTTTTTTTCTGGACACACTTAGATGGGGTCAAGAACAGTTGTTGGGTTCGTTAAAGCTTTGTAGTACAGTTGAATTAGGCATGTGTGCCTTTTTATTTATCTACATCTATTTCTTTATTTTGTTTTTTTTGAAATAGGGTTTCTCTGTGTGGCCCTGGCAGTTCTGAAAATCACTCCAGACCAGGCTGACCTCAAACTCCCTGAGATCTTCCTATCTTTGTCTACTGAATGCTGGGATTAAAGGCATGTCACCACTGCCTGGTCAGTTTTTTAAATATAATATATTAATATAATAGGCTCTCATGGTGGTTTCAGCTGCCTGCAGACCAGGAGGCTGGCCTGCAACTCATAATCCAACTCAGCCCTTTTGCCAGTGCTCTTGACTCTTGAGCCATTTCTCCAGCCTATATAATTTTCCATTTGGTGTTTTTTAGCCTCTTTTTACCATGCTTGTCTGAGACCAGGTGTCAGTTATTACTGGTAGGTGAGCGTTTGGCATGAGGGATGGGTGTGTGTATCAAAAATTATTGAATCTCCTCAGGATTTCCTGGGAAAACATTCCCATAGTCAGTAGGTTGGTTTGTTTGTGGGTATGAATTTGTTTTTGGTTTTCGAGACGGGGTTTCTCTTTATAGCCCTGGCTGTCCTGGAACTCACTCTGTAGACCAGGCTGGCCTCGAACTCAGAACTCCACCTGCCTCTGCCTCCCAAGTGCTGGGCTTAAAGGCTTGCGCCCGGCTGTGGATGTGATTATATGTGTAAGGAATATATGCACATGTGTATTTAGAGGCCAAAGAAAGATGTGAAGTGTCCAGTTCTGTATTCTACTTGTACTGCCTTGAGACAATTTCTCACTGAACCTGGAGCTAGGCTGGCGGTCAATAAGCTATAGTAATCCTCCCATCTCCATCCTGCTAAATTGCTGGAGTGACCGGTGTTTCTGGGACTATATCTAGCTTTTTCTGTCAGTTCTGGGGATTCAGACTTGGGGTCTTTTACCTGTAAAGCAAACTTTCTTATCCAAGGAGCCATCTCCCTGGCTGTGTTTCTTTGGAGTTTGACCCTGCCACTGCACAGTGTTTTTCTTTGCTGATGAATATAGATTTCTCCTCCTCTTACCAGATGCTCTGTTCTATAGTGTGTGCTGGTGGGGACACTGGATGCTGAATGGCATATCATACCAGATTGCTAGCACATGAAGTCTAACAAAGGTATGTGTTGTTTTGTTATTTGTGACACCCTCCCCCACCTCCAAAGGTCATGAGGACTCGGTGCCAGGGAGTTGTGCTCAGTCATTACTTGTCTTGCTGCTCTAGTATAGTTAGGTCAACACATTTCTTTCTTTGTAGAAAGATAAACTACTTAATGACTGCAAGAGTATATGTATCAGGTGAGACAGCAAACCATTAACTGCCACGTAATTCTGCCCTGGGCAGTCTGTTGGTGAAGCAGCAGGAGGAAATAAGCCAATTAGAAGTGGTGCCCAATGAGGCAAAGTTAAAAGCTGTGTAGATAATAAAAGCTAGATAGTATAAGAAAATAGGTTTGTGACTACCAGGCCATCCACAGAGGCCATTTATTAAAGGGTTGATGGGAAAGGAGGAGCTGAAGTCAGAAAATGCCTCAGGGAGTTTGGTGGGAAATCTGGAAGCAAATGAAAGGTCAGGTACTGAGGCCGGACACTTGGAGCCAACTAGGTATGTATGTAGGTGTGGTTGGGTGTCAGGCCTGTGGCAATCCCAAACCTGCTTTGCTTCAGGGTGCCTGGGCTAGTTAGATAACTTGGAGGAAAAATCTGTTTCCTAATGTAACTCTTGGTACTGTACATTCTGTATTGTGTTGTGGCTATTTCCACGTACTGGATTTTTCCATTACATTTTGTTAATTTTTGACCCTGATGATTTCAAACTGTAGAATGTCAGTTGTGTTAGAAACACAGACAAGACATGGAAATGTAGTCTGGTTGTTAAGTCAGGGCTATATGAGGTGGAGGGAGTGTGTTTCAGAAAACATGTACAAGTGAAGCAGGCAGGCTTGGGTTCATATGCCATGGATAGGATTTCACTTTTGTCTGAGGTGAAGGCATCCTGGTTGCCATTGTGTTGACAGGGGATGAGGACAGTGTGGAAGGACTCCACACATTCATTCCATGACCAATCTTTTTTTCTTTAAATCTAAGAGTGAAGGGTAACAGAACAGTATATAAGGGATCAGGTTCTGGTGATTTGGATTAGGTGTCGGGTACAGAGGTTAAGATAGCCTCTAGGAGGCTGTCTCTCAGAAGCAGCTGTGTTAGCAGAGTTAGCGAAATTAGACATTTCATATTTTTTAGAGGAGAACTCTAACAGATAGGAGTGTTGAATGATTCTAACAGGTCTAAAAAGGACAGGCATGGTAGTTCATGCCTGTAACCCCAGCATTTGGGAGGCACACAGGGACCAGGACTTCAAGGACATTGTTGGCAACATAGGACATTCCAGGCCAGCCTGGGCAACACGAGACCCTGTCTCCAAAACAAAATAAAATAAAATAAAAACAAGTACAAGTCGCTGGGTTGCCATCTTCAGCTTACAGGGTTGCTGTAGTCGTGGTTGTATGTTTGATCTGGTAAACTTACCTGGACTACATATATGGCGGAGCAGGAAGTCAAAGAAACTGTGGGGCAGGGCAAACGTTGCAGGTTATTCTGGAACCAACTCTAATAGTCTTAAATACAATTTGAAAAAAATAGTTGTTTTGGAGCAGCAGATAACTGCCATCCTTAAAAATCTGCATTTAATTTTTCCTCTGTGATCTTGGGCAAACTCAGTTTTACAAAGTTAAGTCACCAGAAGGAATGTGTGCACTGCAGTGATGAAATCGTGAACTCCCTTGAGCATGGTACCACACAGATGTCAGCATCTCTGTTTCCTTTAAACGTTTGAAGTAGCCTGCCCTACTCTGGTGAAGCCACATGGTTTCTGAACCATGGGATTCGAAGGTGTTTTCCCTTAGTGTTTATAGAGTTAAGAGTTTAGTGGTAAGGAAACAAGTTAACGTTGGTTTTAGTTCCCCACCACTCCCTTTAATAAGTCTGTAAACTTTCCCCCTGGGCTTGCAGTTGGGGATTGCTGCTGATACTTGGTTGCTGAGCAGGGGGCAGAGGTTGCACAGGCTCTCTCCATCTCTACTTTGCTACCTCTTTTCTCCCCATTTATTACTATATGCACTTGTTCAGGAAGTGAGTGTGCTGTGGTAGGAGGGCGGCTTTTCTTTCCCAGAGTGTTCCAACTGTTAGCCTTTATCTGTCTTGGTGGTTGGAAAAAGTGCTGGAGAGCTAGGCAGGGCTTGTTCAGTTCTGTGGCCAAGTTTCCTTGTTAGTCATTTCTTCTTGAGTTTCACAGTGCCACAAACTATAGCGTTATCTTTATAGTTTCTAATTTTTTTGTTGTTGTTACTTTTGAGACAGGGTTCTCTGTGTAACGGAGCTCTGGCTGTCCTTGCTTTGTAGACCAGGATGGCCTTGAACTCACATCACAGAGATTGCTAGGAACAGAGGTGTGCACCTTTTGGCAAGTTTTGGTGCTGATTTGCATTTAAAATAGTGTGTGTGTGTGTGTGTGTGTGTGTGTGTGTCTTTTCTGGTTTTGTTCCTTTTTTAAAAATTTTTTTTTTCCTGTTACTTGGTGGGAGTGAGGCTACCACTTTTGACCTTCCATGTTTAGTTAGGCCTGGGGATGGTATTTAATCTTTGTTAGCTTTCATCTGTTGAGCTCTGAAGCATGGGGGATTGTGTCTGATCTGCAGGTGGTTTTCAGGGGCTGTGCCTTAGATATTGTAATGGTTAGTGTTGTCAAGTTGACAGAATGTAGAATCATTTAAGAAATGGGCTTCTGGACATTTCTAAATAACTAAGGTGTGAACCCCCCCCTACTGTGAGTAGCTCTATTTATTTATTGTTTTCTGGTTGGGATCCTGAACTGAATAAATGGAGAAAGGGACTCTTTTGCTCCTGATTATGATGCGATATGACCAGGCTTTTCAGGGTTTTGTTGCCTTGATTCACCCTCTGTGGTGGTGAACTGTATCCTTTGTCAACACAAAAAGAAACTAAGACAGATACTTATTACATGTTATAGTAAGCAGCAGCTGTTAAGATAGAGCTCTAGCACTTGATATTTGACTCAATAAGACGGTGACAATGTTTTGGGAAGGAAACAGACACAATTCTTTGTATGATCGAATCAGGTATAAGACAGGAGAGATAGAGGTATTAGAAGGATAAATAATATTCTTTGATATACTGAATTTGAGTATCGTCATTATAAAGGGGTTGGAAATTCTTGTGAGGCCCTGAGGTGTGAGAAGATGAAGGTGGGCTTTAAGGAATTGCTGGTATTTATAGCCAGTGAGAAGAGGTATGGACTTCAACCTCAGGAGATTACCTACTTTGAGGGATTGTTAAGAAAGGGAGCCACCTGGCTGAAGAAAGATGAGGATGTGTGAGAGAAAGCAGAGCCTGCTGTCAGTAGTTATGGACTATTTTAGGGAATATTTTCAAGAGGGAGAGGGGTTATTTCTTTCCCTGTAATATAGGCCTTATTGCTGTAATAATGGGGACTTAGTCCTAAGACTTGAAGGATACCACCTTGCCTCTGGGCAAATGTGTGGTACTAGAAAGATACTTTGGCAAGAGGGCCTCCATTTTCTTAGTTGTTTTCTATAATATGTGATTATGTTTCTGCAGTTCTGTGGCATGTATATCTTCAAGGAATTTGCTATTATTGCCACAGATGGAGGGACTGGTCAGATTAAAAAAAACAAAACAAAAAACAAAAGACAACAAATCCAAAACCTTCATTCTTTCTGTTCATCAAGTTAGGGCTCTGTATACCCGAAGGCTCTCATGTGAGCAGGGAGAAGACACTGGATTGGCTAGTGGTCATCTTGATGACCTGCTGATGTTTCCGGGAATGGAGGTGTATAACTCTAGAGAGTTAAGTCTGGCATGGAAGCAGATGGGGAATTGGCATGAAGGGTAAAGTAAGTTCAGGCTTTCCTGTGAGAAGAATGCAACCCAGTATCTCAGTAGGACTAAACTGGGGTGCTGCTTATGGACAGGTGTCACTTGCATCCAGTAAACAGAACTTTGTGAAGCGCTACTTGCAGTGTCTGCCATTGGATTGGGGACAACCTCTCTCTATGTAGGATGGAATTGCCAAGCCTCTAATATAATTGAGTCTTAAAACAACTGCTCTTTCCCGACCCTCTCTTATATATCATTAGTTAGCAACCAAGAGTGGGCTCATGCCTCTAAGTCTCTTGGTGTCAAAGTTCAGAAGTACAGTGTTTTAGAAGGCAAAATCACAAACTCCATAACTCAGAGTTAGATGAGGGTCTGGCAGAGCATAGTGCTTATTTCAGACATAACATGACAATTATTTTTTACTTACAGCTTCTTCAGTTAGTTTAGTTTACATTAGTTTTTTTTTTTTATTCCAAAACTTGGAAGGCAGAGGTCGGCAAATCTCTGAGTTTCAGATCAGCCTGGTCTACAGTTCCATGCCAACCAAAGCTACATAATGACACCCTGTCTTAAAAAGAAAGTACTGCAAATTAAAAACTGCAGATTAAATGCCCTTTACAGGTAGATTTATGCTTGCACCTCACAAAGAACAAAGCTTTATATCCCCACTTCAGTGGTTTTTCATGAGTGAAGCTGTTCACTGAACTATCATCACAGTTTATGGCCAAACTTTAATACACACAAGATTCATGAGTGACGGGAGGAGGAGGAAATAGTGGTCCTGATTAAAGATGAGAAGTCGAAAGGTCTTAGGGGACACAGAAACTGATCACATGTGATGGAGAAATGACAGTCATCGATTTTTTTTTTAAATTTTTTTAAAAAAATTAAAGCTGAGTCTCACTATGAAACCTGGGCTGTCCTGAAATTCTGTGTTGACCAGGCTAAGCCGAAACTCACAGTGGTGTGTCTCGCCTCAGCCTCCTGATATGTATATTACCATGCCCAACTTCGTTGATCATTTTTGAGGGACTTCTAAAATCTTCTGAGACAATGACAAGCCTTTAATCCCAGCACTCAGGGAGGCATAGGCAGGCAGATCTGAGTTTAAGGCCAGCCTGTTCTACAGGGCAAGTTCCAGGACAGCCAGGGAAACTGTCTTGAGAAAGAGCAAGCAAACAAAAAAAATGACTGATGACAGCAGTTGGTTACGTGCACATGACAGGCATAAGACTGAGCCCATCAACATTCCATCTTAGATGGGGAAGGAACTCAGAAGGACCTATCTCCCCCAAGCCCCAAGGCTGAAGAGCTTGGCAGTTACTGGTTCCCAGAGGAAGGAGAGCCATATTTTACTGTAAGTTGTCCTTTCTTAAGTAAATAACCTATCCATGCTCATGTAGGCAACACTGATTAAATGAAGTAGGCTTCAGAAAGGAAGATAAAAAGGAAGGAAGGAAGAGGCAGAGAAGAGAGGCCATCAGGTGTGTGTGGGGTATAATCAAAGTAATAGAAGGATTGAAAGGAACCTGCACACAAAGCTCTGAATTATCTACTATTTAGTTGCTTAATTGACTCTTTAGTCCTTCTACCATAGCTAACTACTATGTTCTTTTTCATGAAAAACTAATTTTTAAATCAAATTAGATGCTTCATTTTCCAGAAAGAGTACTTGAAGTGAGTTATTTAAATAGAGTGTGTGCTTTGTCAATGATAGTTTGGTTTGGTTTATTTATGGCTTGATTTCCATAGTTTTTTGTTGTTTTACCTTTCCTATCTGTGAGGCAGTATTTAGTACTGCTACTACAAAGTACTTAGTACTAGATAATCTATTTCACCTAGTCAAATCTTGAGCTTCCAAGTTGGCCTGTTGTTGTATTTTCCTTAGTTTTAGTTTGTTTGTGGTAGTTTTGTTACTTTTTTGCTATACAGCTAGCACCCATTAGATTCCCATTCATTTCTTCCTTCCTCCTCTCCTCCCCTCCCCCTTCTTTTATCCTTTCTCTTCCCCTCCCCTCTCCTCCCCTCCCCTCCCTTTTCCCCTTTCCCCCCTGCCCTTTCTCTCCCCCTCTCCTCCTACTTCTCCTGCCCTCTCCTCTCCCCTCATTTCTTCTTCTCCCCTCACTTCTTCCTCTCCCCTCTTCCCCTTCTTTTTATTCTTTCTTTCCCCTCTCCACTCCCCTCCTTCCCCCTTCCCTCCCCTTCTTTTTCTCCCCTCTCCTCACCTTTCCCTTTTCCCTTTCCCTTTCTCTCCCATTTCTCTCCCCTCTCCCTACCCTCTTCTACTTCTCCTGCCTCCTCCCATCGACCCCTCCCCCTCTTCCTCTCCACTCCCCCTCTCCCCATTAGATCTCACTATTGTAACCTAGGCTGGCCTTGAACTTGTGATCTACCTGTCTTTACCTCCTGAGTATAGGGATTTATGGGCATGTGCCCCCCCTCCTGTCTAAAGCTCAGCTTCTTAAGCTATGCAATTAATTGAAATGGTAGCTATGCCTCTAATTAGGACATTCAGGGTGAATGAATGCAAAAGGACTTGTGAATTTGGGGAGGGAAAAGAACCTTCCTAAATTTAAATCAGGAGTGATAAGTTCAATTAAAAATTTCAGGAGTGAGAAATTGCAAAGGGACAGTCTGGAGTATGTGTTTCTGAAGTTTTGAGGAGGTGGCTTACCAAAGGAGCCTGCTCTCCCTCTAGTGTCTATCTTACTAAAGGAATGTGCTAGCTTTTAAGCCTGTACATGCCCACTCCTTGTTAATTTCAGTCAGTACTACTAATTCTCATTAGAATTACAAGAATCATTTTCCCACATATTTTAATGGATATCAAAAATAAGAATTTACATGTTAAGTATAGATAGAATGTAAGAATTTACATGTTAAGTATAGATAGAAATAGACTAATAGAATAACAAAAAATAATGGGGAATGCTTTATTTAGCATTTATTTGCATTTCACCTTGTGCAGAGCATTTTACTCAATGTGGCAGACAAAAATAGGACATATGAATTGTCATCTTGGGGCTTCTATTGCTGTGATAAAATACCATGACCATAAACAACTTGGGTTGAAAACTTTACCCATCACTGCCTATTTCCCCATCTGTATCCATACCAGATTACAAGTCTCATGTCACACTCCATTGCTGAAGTGAGTCTGGGCAGGAACCTGGGGACAGGAGCTGATGGAAAAGCTTACATCTCATGGCTTGCTCAGCCTACTCACCCAGGACCATCAGCACAAGGGTTGCACAGCCCACAGTGAGCTGAGTTCTCCTACATCAATCAAGAAAACACACCACGAGCTTGCCCACAAGACCAATCTAAGAGCAATCATTTTATCATTTGAGGTTTCCCTCTTTTTTTTTTTTTTTTGGTTTTTTTTTTTTGAGACAGGGTTTCTCTGTATAGCCTGGCTGTCCTGGAACTCATTCTGTAGACCAGGCTAGCCTCGAACTCAGAAATCTGCCTGCCTCTGCCTCCCAAGTGCTGGGATTAAAGGCATGCACCACCCCACCACGGCCAGATGAAGGTTTCTCTCTTTGAAAATGATACTCGCTTATGTCCAGTTGATAAAACTAGCCACCACGTGACTGGATGACATAGGTGTTGTGTTCCTCCTAGGAAGTTGACACTATAACAGGGAAACAGGCAGGCACTTGCAACTTGGAGCATGTAAGCAGATGGAAATGAGCAAAGGCAAGAGTATAAGGTGATCTGAGCTGGGGCTCTGATGGCTGCTTTGTACTATTGTGGGACAGTGCCTCTTAGACCAAGGTTAAGCCCATGTAGAGATGGGGATCCACTGAAGGCACAGGTAGCTTTGGGTGGGAGTGAGTGGTGAGTTGTGCAGAGAGTGGGCCAGCCTTGGGAGGTGGAAAGATAGCAGGATGCGCTCTTAACTGCAGAGCTCTCTCTCCAACCGCCCTAGGCACTAAGTAATTTCCACTTGCTCAGCTAAACATTTTCTTTACTTCTTTTTTTTTTTTTTTAACAAAATTTTTCAGGACAGTGGTGACGTATTGCCAGCACTTGGGAAGCAGAGGCAGGTAGATCTCTGTGAGTTCGAGGCCAGCCTGGTCTACAGAGTGAGTTCCAGGACAGCCAAGGCTACACAGAGATACCCTGTCTTACAAAATCATTTTTCTTCTTTTTGGGAGAAGTTGGTTTTAGATTTTTTTTTTTTTGGACTGAAGTTGACAATCAAGAAAAATATGGAGTATTCTTTTTTCTTTTTTCTTTTCGAGACAGGGTTTCTCTGTGTAGCCCTGGCTGTCCTGGAACTCACTCTGTAGACCAGGCTGGCCTCGAACTCAGAAATCTGCCTGCTTCTTCTTTCCAAGTGCTGGGATTAAAGGCGTGCGCCACCACGCCCGGCTGGAGTATTCTTATAAGTGTGTACTACATGTTTGTGAATAGTGAATGTTTTTAACTGGCATTTTTATTAGAAGGCATGGTAGACATGTTGACTACTAAAGCCTGGATTCATGGCTTAAGTGGTTTAGTTAGAATTGGAAGTATTGGAGAGGGGTGAGGTCTATCTGCATTGCTAGTGGGTTTAAGAGTTAGTTCGTCAGATACCAATCAGAGGGCTGGGGATGGGTACAAGCAACGAAAAACTGCAAGTCTGATGGTAACCATCTTACTGGAGAATCAAGCAAGACACAACCACCTCAGTTTTGGTACCTAAGACCAAAGCTGACACCATTGGCAGTGTGACAGAGATCATGAGGTATCCATTCTACCTCTACTTGTGATCTTTTTCAACTCATGGTTTCTGTGGTAGCCAATTACTTTTCTGGACTCTATCTCACTGAGGCTTCTACTGCTGAAGATGTCCCAGTGGCTTTCTTCAATCCTACGGTGTAGGCAGAAATCCTTCCGGTGGCCTTTGAACACCCTGACTACATATGATTCCCTACCTCCAGACCCTACTTCCTAGTAAACTTAATTCTTCACCTGCCTCAGGGTCTCCCAGTTTGTGCCAGCATCAAGGTTCCATGGCAGAATCTTGGAGTGTGTTGGTCCATTGCACCTTTCTTTTCTCAGTCTTAACCTGCTCCCTCTGCCTTGGAGCTGGATATTGGTTAAGGCTGCTTCCTAAGGACAGCATGTCACTAAAATTGAGACATGGTTGGAACATACCATAATCTGAAACAGATGTACAGGCTCTCATTAACACAGGGTAACACAGCCTAGTTTCCCTCTGGTACTGGAAGGTACTTTTTACCTTACCTGAAGCTTAGCTGTTAAACTGGCTTGAGTTTGTAGGAAGATGTATGTAAAGTCCTCATGGTGGCTGGCGTCACATACTGCTCTGAGATACTGGCAGGCAAGGCCTAGGCCCAACTAAAGGACCTTCACATTTGTACATTGTACCCATGACTTACTGGGGGAAATGGTGGACAGGGTGCCATATTAATATTTCAAGTGGTTTTTCAACTGTGAGTAGTTATACTCTGTTCTATGCGCCTCTCATTTTGTTTGACCTGGTACAGTTGTGACTTTATGTAGTGTTACCCTCAGGGAAGGACTGTGTGGTTTGCATTGTTAATGTGTGGCACAAAGTAGGTGCTATCTAAATCCGCATTGGAAAGCTGCTTTTGCCTGTTTTATCAAAGTGGAGGCTTCTATGGAGATTCTGAGTGCTGCAGACATATTTGGCACATGATACTTTTGAAATACAACACATTGGTTGGGTATGTGGTAGAGCCTTTCCTAGCATGTAGGAGGCCCTGCATTTGATTCCCTGCACCTTATAAAACTGGGCATGGAGATGCATATCTATAATCTTGATATTTAGGAGGTAGAGACAAGAGGTTTAGAGTTTGATGCTCATCTTTAGCTAAGTACTGAGTTTGATGCCACCCTGTGCTATCTGAGACACTGTCTTAGAGAAATCAACAGCAACAAAAACTCAGAGCATACTCAGACATACTTTATGTATCGGCAGATTAGCTTAGTTCTGTTGAATTAACTTGTTCTTTTGCAGATCTTGGTATAAAGGGAACAAATGAAAAGCTTACTGCTTCCACTAGCTTATTTCCTTTATAAATGCAGTAACTACAGCAAAATCTCAAAAACAAACAAAAAACCCAGCAGTTTTGAAGTACCCTAGTAGTTGGGCTTTGGTGTATTTTTCCATATTAATAGTCTCCCAAGTGCAGGATTAAAGGCATGCACCACCACTGCCCGGCGAAAATTCATGTCTTTTTTTTTTTTTTTTTTTTTTTTGGTGTTTTCGATACAGGGTTTCTCTGTGTCTTGCCAATTCATGTCTTAAATAACTTTTTTATTATTGTGAAGAGACACCATGACTAAGACAACTTATAAAAGAAAGTACTTATTTGGGGGTTTGCTTACAGTTTCAGAGCGTGAGTCCATGACCATCACGGTGGGGAGCATGGCAGCAGGCAGGCATGGCACTGGATGGAGCAGTAGCTGAGAGCTCACATCTTGATACAAAAGCAGAGAGAAGTGCATGAAGGGATATGCATATAATTTGTTCTGTTTCTAGTGGTTTCTGAAATTTGAGTATTAAAAAAAATGGTCATTAAAGAACCTGTCTATTGTAATATTGCCCCTTTCAGACTTCATATTCTCATGCCACAGAAAGTCCCTGCACTCCTCTAATGAGCCTGGCACTGTTGAAGCTCCTGTGTGCAATCATTAGAGTAAATGTCCCAACAGCCCCTTGGATGTAGATATTGCTGTCTGTCCTGTTCCCATGCAGTTTCAGGATATTAAGTTCATCACCCTTGGGCTGTGCCCCTGGCTTAGTACTTGGTACTAGGAACATGCTTTCCCTGGCTGACACTCTCTCATTCATGCAGGGAGAGCCTTAGGCCTGAACAACTGTAGAACCAAGGCAAAAAAGCCAAGTCTTTTATGCATGAATGAGAGTCAGCAGGGAGCGCATGTTTCTAGGATCATTGGTGCCCCTCTCTCCCTCAGCTCCTCTGGTTTCCCTGTGTTATCCTTAGTTCACTGTCTGGGGCGAGGTTCTCAGCCACCCAAAGTTTGGTCAAGTATAATTCCCAGTATAATTTTATAGCTGTGCCTGTATGTGAATGTTAGAAAAGAGGGTGGACAAAGGAAAAATAGTGATCAAAATACAGAATTTGATGAAGGGCTGTTTTTAGCCTGAGATAGATCATAGATAGCACTTAGATATTTTTAAATTAAAAATAAAGATGTAGTTGCATGCTTTAAAAAAACCACTTAATTCTTCTTACACTTAAAATGATGGAAACAGCAAAAGGCCTGTAATCCTAAATACTCTGGAGATTGAGGTAGGTGAATTGAAAATTTAAAGCCTGGTCTGGACTACAGAGCAGGTTCAAGGCCAGCTCTGGCAGTCCTTATCTCAAAACTAGAAGTAATGAAAGGGCTGGGGTTATATAATTCGTTGGGAGAGCTTGCCTAGCATACACAAGGCATTAGGTTCAACCTGTAATATCATAGAAGAAAAATTCAAACAAATACACATCACTAATGTGAGCCTTTTGATTTTCTTTGCAGATAATGATGCTTGAACTGAACTGCTAAGGTAAGGCACATGACCTTTTATTATGCTTTTTAAAATTCAGATGTTTTTATTTGTAGAGTTTAGCTGTATTGAACTTGATGAAAATTATTGCTTTTAGATAATCTTGCCAACTGTGTAATGTCAAAGTTCATATATTTTTAGCTGAATTTTAAAAGTAATATGATAGGCTTTTTTATTTCTTTAGCTTATGCTAAAGATATCTCAAAGGTTGAACTGCCTTTAGAATAGAGGTGCTCAGTGGTTAAGAGTGTTTGGTTCCCAGCACACCCATGTTATAAAAGCAGCTCAGAACTGCCTGTATAAACTCTAGCTCTAGCTTTCTTCAGGCCTCTGTGGTCATCCACACAAGTCACATACACATAACTAAATAAAGAGTTAGAGCAGGGAACATTTTTATGTCTATAAGCATGCTGTGATTATGTTAATGAGTTGACTGGATGAAACTGGCTTCTCTTAAATGTTAATTGGGAACTAAGATGGTTTATATAATTATTTGTAACACCATGTGTTCTTGTTTACAACTCTAAGGTTAGAACCAAATAGGTGGTCATGTGTGGTAATAATGTTAGCAAAAGCCCATATGCTCCAAGTAGGAATGTCTTGTCTGGGAGGCCTCAGCCAGTAAATGTGCATGTCAAAAATATTACCTGGTCTGTGGAATTCACAAATGTCAAGTTTCTTTTAAAATGTCACGAAGTAGAAAAACTCACAAATTAGGACAAAAACCATCAAAATACCATGATAAGATGAAGTATCTCACAATTTCTAAAACAATATGGGAGACATGTGGGTCATGATCTAGTTTATAATCTGATTTAACATCTTTAAAATTGACTAATATATAATGAAGCCTTGTGTCTGTTTAGGTAATAACGACTTAAAATGATAAATTTGATAGGCTACAGTTGTATATATACATCTGTTTTCCTCTCACACAGATCATGGAACTTTGGTGTTTCTGTCAGTTAAAAACTGACAAGAAAACAATGATGGGGGTTAATAGGGGTTCATGGGAAGGGATTCCCAGTAGAGGCAGTGACCAAGCTGAAGAGCTTTTAAGGGCACAGCAATGAGTTTGGTATGGGAGTAGAGGCTGCACCAGCTGAGGGAGCAACATGTTACATATATAGAAGAACATGTTTTTACACACACACACACACACACACACACACACACACACACACACACACACACAGAGAGAGAGAAATGACTGAAAGACAGCTGCACATGCAAAGTGCATCCATGACAGCTTGTGAAAGTTGGAAAGCCTGAGCTGGGTAGTCAGTGGTGGCCCATGCCTTTAATCCCAGCACTTGGGAGGCAAAGGCAGGTGGATTTCTGAGTTTGAGGCCAACCTGGTCCACAGAGTCCAGGACAGCCAGGGCTACTCAGAGAAACCCTGTCTCAAAACAACAACAACAACAACAACAAAAAAAAAAAAACCCCAAAGAAACAACAAGTTGGAAAGCCTGGAGTTCACTGTACAATAATCTACAGGCAACGCAACAGGTTGGGAAGTGTCTATTCTTGGTGGCTCAGTGTCTTTAAGCCTTTTCTAGGCAGCTCAGCCACTCTTTTTGTTTCTTCTAAGCCAGTGCTTCTCAACCTTCCTAATGTTGTAATCTCTTAATACAGTTCCTCATGTTGTGGTAGCTCCCAACCATACAATTATTAAGTTACTATTTTATAACTAATTTTGCTGTTATGAATCATGTAAATATCTGATATGCAGGTTGACTTAGGTGACTCCTGTGAAAGGGAAGTTTCACTGCAGAAGGGATTATGACCCTCAACTTGAGAAAGATTGGTCTCTTCTTCCAGGCAGCTGGGATAGCCTGAGTTGAGAGTCTTATTTGCCTCTTGGCTTGTAGGAGAGTAAAATTATATACTTTTGGGGAGGGAGGGTCCCAGTGAATCTGGTCAGCTTCAGGGACTTCCTAAGCTATTTTGAATTGTTTACTTTTTTTTGTTGTTTTTTTCAAGACAGGGTTTCTCTGTACAGCCCTGGCTGTCCTGGAACTCACTCTATAGACCAGGCTGGCCTCGAACTCGCCTGCCTCTGCCTCCCAAGTGCTGGGATTAAAGGTGTGCGCCACCACACCCGGCCTGAATTGTTTACTTCTTGTCTTAATGAGCTTCCTGAGGTGGTTCACCTCCCTGTAAATGCTATACTTTTACTATTCCCTTCAAAATGGTAGGTTTAAATATGGAAGGAAACTGTTACACAGCATTTGTGGTGGGATGGCCAAGTCAGAGTTGAGTTTTGTTCTTCTAGCCTGGAGAATTAAACCATTGAATAATTTTAATAGTTCTGGGTTTCAGATGATTCCCCTATATTGAAATACAGCACATAGGGGGCACATTCTGAAAAATGCATCATTACCTGATTTCAATGCAGTGTGAACATCCTGCAGGGTGCTTACGTAAACCTGAGTGGGGTTGGTCAGTTACTTGCCAGGGCCTTTTGATACAGCTGTGAAACTGGGTAAGCATAAGATGGGAGGCTTGTTTAATGGTTTCAAACTTGTGCTTCCCTTGCCACTATCTGCTGAATGCTGAGATCACAGACATGTAAGACCACACCCAATTGTTTATCATTTTTTTATCCTGTTTTCCTACTAACTTGATTTCTCACTATCTGTGGGTTTCTTACTATCGCTGCTGTGGGTTCTTACCAGAACCTATAGGTAGAAATGCAGAATTTGTATGGTACATACAAATTCAATAATACTGGATACCTTTACATACATAGGAGACAAACAAATAATGTCAATTGCATTGGTTATAAAAATTCTAGTAGGTAAAGCAATTATTCTTTACTATTTTCCCACTGTGGAAGTCAACAATATCCACTTGGATGCTAAAGCTAATGAATATTTTTACTTAGACCTCTGTTGTCTCGGTATAGCTAGAGGCTTCTAAAATGTGGTCGTTTAAATTGGCTGAAATAAAATGAATGGAGCCAGTATAGTTCAGTGGAGGATGTCTTAATGCTTTGTATATACAGCACCTAAATTATTAAATATAGTTCCTCCCTTAGCAACTGCTCAGTGGCCATATATAGCTAGGGAGTGCCATGTTGGACATCTCCATCATTATGTAAAAATCTCTCAGATACTGCTGCTGTAAAACTTTGTCTTTTGTAAATTGTAATATACGTAATATAGAAGCTTGTTTTAAATATTGACATTTTAGATAATTTAGAAAAATAGAAAGGTGAATAGGAGTTATAGAGCAAACAGGCTTTACCTTAGATTGATAATTGGTTAAAGATGAGGTTAGGTTTTCCACCTGCAAGTTTTGTGTATGTTTGGAATTTTTTATAATGAAAGTTAAAGTGTCAGGTCTCACATCAGCACTCAGAAGTAGCTAGCTATCAGTCATAGGTGTTAGAAGTATCACCCGTACAGACTGGCTCCTATAGCATAGGAAAGTTTTTAAATCCTGCCCTTGGGACTTCTTTAAAGGGTATGCATAATATATTAGCACATTTTCACTTAAGATTGATTTCATTCTACTTCAAACATACAGGTGGGGGCAGGGGAAGATGGCTCACTTGTTAAATCTCTGCAAGCATGAGAAACTGAATTAAGATTCCCAGTACCAGTGTGAAATGCTGGCTATGGAAATGTACTTATAATGCCAGCACTGGTGAGGATGATTTTGGCTTGCTGGCCATCTAGCCTAACAAATTCAGAGGAGCTTTGGGTGAGAGACCTAAAACTTCCACCGTACACAGACCCACACTGAGAGAGAGAGAGAGAGAGAGAGAGCGCAAGCGCACATGCATAGGCAGCACATATTTGGTAAAAGTTGGAGCTACCTAAATGAGTCTTTGGAGAAGAATATGTTCTTTTATATGAAAGTGCATTGTGGCTGTCACTGATCTGAGCAACTCAAAATAGAATTCCCAATGAAGACAGTAAACTTTGTACTGTGCTTGATTGGGTTTTTTAATTTCTTAGTTGAATCAGTGAGCTTCTGGATATGTCTGACTTTCCTACTTAATAGTGCCTATCTCAGAAGGAAGAAAAAAAGGGACAGGAGATATTTCTCCAGTCAGTGACCTGGGGATTGAGGGGCTGTTGGAAGTTGTTAAATCTCATTATTTAAGTTGTTCCTTTACAAAGTGGAGTCAGAGCTTTATGTGGATCGCACCAGTATAATGGTACCTTTTTATTTTTATTTACAGGATTCGAAATCAAAACTTTTACATTATTAATAATGGCAGGAAAGTCGTCTCTTTTTAAAATAATTCTTCTTGGAGATGGTGGAGTTGGCAAGAGTTCTCTTATGAACAGATATGTAACCAATAAATTTGATTCCCAGCTCTTCCACACAATAGGTGTGGAATTTTTAAATAAAGATCTGGAGGTGGATGGACATTTTGTTACCATGCAAATTTGGGATACAGCTGGTCAAGAAAGATTCCGAAGCCTGAGGACACCATTTTACCGAGGTTCTGACTGTTGCCTGCTTACATTTAGTGTCGATGATTCACAAAGCTTTCAGAATTTGAGCAACTGGAAGAAAGAGTTCATATATTACGCAGATGTGAAAGAGCCTGAAAGCTTTCCCTTTGTGATTTTGGGCAACAAGACTGACATAAAAGAACGGCAGGTGTCTACAGAAGAAGCCCAAGCCTGGTGCAAGGACAACGGCGACTATCCCTACTTTGAAACAAGTGCAAAAGATTCCACCAATGTTGCTGCTGCCTTTGAGGAGGCAGTTCGAAGAATTCTGGCTACGGAAGATAGGTCAGAACACCTGATTCAAACAGACACAGTCAATCTGCACCGAAAGCCCAAGCCAAACTCATCTTGCTGTTGATGGCATTAAAGGGATAGTTGGTGCACTCTAACCAACACACACACAGAAAGGTGGAGAAAAAAAATAGTTCATCTACTAATAAAATTCAGTTAACGCATATTGTTGCCTCATTAGTCGGTGGGAGAAGGGACATGCACTCTGGAGGAATCTATTTACTCAGTAATGGCACGTTCCACTTATAAATTGTCTAATGTTTCTTTAAATTAAAACATTAGTGCTAATAAGATGACCAAGAACTGACTTAACTGTAATTCAGACAACAACCTTGACTATTCTAGAAGTACACTTAGATTGTTTTGCCCCACAAGGAAATGGAGAATTAATTACTTTTATATGTGTATATTTTTATGTAATTAGCATTCTATTCTTGGTCTAGGAAAGTAAATTCCTACAGCAGTTCTATTAAAGATTAAAATCTAATGCATTTCTTTATGTTGCAATGCTTTTTGATTTGATTACCTCATCTCTTTAAAATGGTTTAACTTCTTTTATTCATTTTACATATTAGAATCTGCCTCAATTGTGTGACACATATATTCCCCCTTTCCAACAAAGGAGCTTGCTATATGGATTTTCATTTACTTTCCTTAAAAAAAAAAGAGACTGAATCTTACATTCCAGGTTGACTTAGAGGTCTTACCTCCCCATCTCCCAAGTAAGGGATTACAGGCCTGAGCCTGTGCTGCCATATCTAATGCATGGCAGGTGAGCTGTATCTTCAGCCCAGCACTGTACTTTCTGAGGGTAATAAAGTCACTTGTATTCACATAGGTATTTCCATAGTATCTTCTCTATCACTATTCAGTGACTGTTCTCAAAAGTTTTTACTCTAAAAAGAGAACTTTCAGCAATGATCTTTGTTTTAGGATTACTAGTTCTCAGTTTCTTTGGGACCTGACACTAGTGTTCAGCTTGCTTTTTCTACTCAACACAGAATAGAATCCCTTGCCTAGGGAATAGTGCCACCTACAGTGGGTGGGTCTTCACCTTAACTAACATATCTATCTGTTGAGACTCCCCATATGATTTTAGATTGTGTCAAGTTGGTAACTCAAGTTTTGGAAGTTAAGGTTTCAACAAGAATTTTAGGGCGACAGCCTATAGGTATGTTTAAGCCTTTACTACACAGACACATATGTGTATGTATACTAGAGCAACTTAACCAGTGGCATCCCCCAAACCCCTAAGGAGACACAGATCCTCAGGAAGGGGTGGGGCCCTGTGAGCCCCTCCATAATGGAAAGTCAACAGATCCAGTCTTGTGCAGGTAATCACAACAGATGAGTAAGCCAGTGCAGTAACAATGTTGTATTTTTTATTTGTAGATTGAATGACTTAGCATCTTAGCTTTTTGGTTTAATGAGATAGGGTCTCTTGTAGCTGAAGTTGGCATTAAAGTCCTGACCTTCCCAGGTGCAGGATTCCAAGTGAGCACAACCCCACCCACATTTAACATTTTCACTTAAAAAAAAATAGGTTCAGTGCTGGGTGTTCAGCACTTGGGAGGCAGAGGCAGGTGGATTTCTGAGTTTGAGGCCAGCCTGGTCTACAGAGTGAGTTCCAGGACAGCCAAGGCTACACAGAGAAACCCTGTCTCGAAAAACCAAAAAAAAAAAAAAAAAAAAAAATTGGTTCATAACTATTGAAGGATTAGACTAGGTTTTTCAAAGTTGGCTTTCAAAGGTTGGAGCTGGGAAGTCAGAAGTGTTCAAAAGAAGTTCTTTTTTTTTTTTTTTTGTCTGTGGAGAAAGGAAATACCTAGCCTCACAAGGTGTTAAAGGAGTACAGTGAATACTGGCTAACCAGTCACACATGCCACCAACTGTATAAACCATGAGAAAGAAGAGGAACAAAACCTTAGGGATAGCCTTGGACACTTAACCAGCCAACAGGATTTTCTTGTGTTTGAGGAAAGTAAGGGGTACTGATATTACCTAGACAAAGATGGACAATACAGAAAAGTAAGAAATAGGAAATTAAGCAGGTGGTGTGACAGGAGAAGCAGTGACATGTAGCTGTCTAGGAAGAAAGCAGATGGATAGGAGGAACTGTGTTATGCTTCATTTCTCCTAAGGAGTAGAGTCACCATATAGTGTCTGACTTTCATTACAGTTGTCATGTCATATCTAGCTGAGGTTAAACTGTATATTCATTCAGAGCCTTCTGAGTTAGTTCCATTTTAAGAGGCACATTACTGAACTTGGAAACAGAAAAAGGTACATTTGGTCACTCTATAAATATTTCTGCTCTTCTATCCTTCTGAGAACTTTCTAGTTGAAATTAAAATATCACAGATGTTCCTTTAAACTATTTTACAATTATATATTAACTTCATATTTATGTAATGATGCCATGATGGCAAGTTCTCTCCAATGGCAGTAGAGGTAAGTAGAAAAAAATGGACCAATAGAAGTTTCTAGTGAGATGGTGGTTTCTGGAATGCTAATGGAGTGACAACTAGGCAATATGGGTATCTTAAAAAATTAAAACAGGCTTGAGAGATGGCTCAGTGGTTTAAGAGGACTGTCTGCTTTTTCAGAGGTCCCAAGTTCAATTCCAGGCAACCACATGGTGGCTCATAACCATCTATAATGTCATCTGATGCCCTCTTCTGGCATGCAGGTATACATGCAGATACAGCATGCATAACAAATAAAAAAAAATTGGTTGGGTGGTGGTGGTGTATGCCTTTAATCTCAACACTCAGGGCTCAAGAACAAGCAGTTCTCTGAGTTCAAGACCAGCCTGCTCTACAAAGTGAGTTCCAGGGCAGCCAGGGCGACACAGAGAAACCCAGTGTTTGCTCAGTGGGTAAAGGCCTCACATACCTGATTACCTCCAAGTTCAATCCCTGGAATCAATACCAATGTAAAAGGCATAAGGGAAAAAACAATTTACACTGTCTTCTGACTACATGCATGCCATGGCACATACACCCTCCTCCAAACTTCAGACATACACCAATGAATAAATAAGATGTTAAAAAGCCACAGGGATAGGGACAGAGTGAAGACTTAAGGCCAACATTAGAGATATGCCAGAAACATGGATACTGAGTGAGGTATCCTAGAAATGTCCAGCTACAGAAAGGATACAACCAGGTTTATGTATTTTTATCTGGATCACCTTTAGTGTATAAATGTATATAAAAATTTAGTGCCAACATGAAATTTTACCTGTGTAGGACATTACCTATCAGCTCCAAACTTTGTTAGATGAGCTTGCTTAATGCTTTACCCTTACACAGGTTCTGGCTCCCGTGCCTTTTATTCCTGGAACACTGCTTTCCTGTTTGAACACTCTGAGGTCTCAGTCATTGCTGGACTTCACCTTGAGCTTCCTGAAGGTCACACAGGACAACTAGTACTAAACTGTTGCAATATACTTATAAGGTGAATGGTCCTAGTTCCCATATTGTCTTCATAAGCCTGAAGAAAAGGAAAGCTATTTGCAAGGTACCTCTTCTCCAGGGCTAGAACTCAAGTCTTGCCTGACTTCCTGCTGTAATATGATGCTGCTACTGGTTGGGAATTATAGTACCTCCCTGGGTGTGAGTTACGTGCTCATTGAGGGTGAGACAAGTTGTATAGGATAAAAACATATTTGGGTCTCGTCTGTTAGCATTGTTCAAAGTACTAGATTAAAAATATATATATATATATTGTTTTTAATTGTGTGTGTGTTGGTATGTGCCTGTAAATGTAGGTGCTCAAGGAGGCCAGAGGCATTGGACCCCTCTAGAGGCGCACCCCTTAGGTGCTGGGAAATCAGTTTGGGTCATCTGCAAGAACAAAACCACAAAAACATATTCTTAACTGCTGAGTAACATCTGTCCGGCCTCAAGTCCTAGAATTTTACCTGAGTGCCTTTGTCAGCAAGTAAGAGGTGATCTGTGGTCAAGATGTACCATATTAGTTTTCAGACTTCAGTAGTGAAATGGGATTTAAAAAGTATTGGTGTTGGTCTGCATTTTAAAGTAGGCATCAAATTACCACATTCTTGTATATAAATCTTTATTTAAAAAAAAAAAAAGAGTGATAACTTCACCAAAGAATACAAGAAAGTTCAGTAAGTTGAGTACTTACTCAAAAGTTAGAATGGAGAGAAATTTTCCAGTGTGTACATGAAAATATGGTTTGCTTTTCCATACATATGTACTACTGTAAATTCAAACCAACATTTCTAATACAAGAGGCCACATCTGCCACCTCCCACTCTGTATAGAGCCTAAAAGGTGAAGTGCAAATGTCAGTGTAACCCAGGCTTTTATTAGTAATACTAAATCTGTATTATAACATTTTTTCAAGTACAGATATTATATTAATACATTTAAATAAACCTTTAGTTTACTAAGAGAAAGGAAACACTCGAATGTAAGGTGACAGAGGCAACACATTTTGCCAAGGCCTGTAACTGGTCCAGCATACATAGATCTAGGGGTCTAGAGTTACAGCAGGATGGTTATTCTCAGCCTCTGGCAGAGGTAGGCAAGCATGTAACACTTGGAATGGGCTTTCTGCTTCAGCTTCTTGATACTGCAGTGTATTAGGCATTTAAAAAGAACATCTCTAAATGTATAAATAACTCATTCATGTCTCCAGAACTTTTCAGTCTTTTTTTTTTTTTTTTTTTTGGTTTTTCGAGACAAGGGTTTCTCTGTATAGCCCTGGCTGTCCTGGAACTCACTTTGTAGACCAGGCTGGCCTCGAACTCAGAAATCTGCCTGCCTCTGCCTCCTGAGTGCTGGGATCAAAGGCGTGCGCCACCAGCCTAGCTGAACTTTTCAGTCTTAAATCAATCTAACAAATATTAACTATGACATATGCTTTTGAATGAATAAATTAAGATCACATTATCTTCAAAAAGAAAAGTTTTCTCAAGTTTTTAAATAAAAATGTTCAAAATTACTGGTAAAGAGCTGTTTATAAATATCACAGTTCACAAGCAAATATTAATGCTGATAATCAACATGAAAACAAAGTACAATTTTCAGGGAATGTTTTCCAGGCTATTTCAAATTACTTACAGAACACACATTCCTGAGTATACCCCACGATGATACAGCTTATTTCAGAGTTGTTCTCCATTTAGCTTAAAAGGTGTTTCTTCCCAAGAAACTGAACTTTTCTATCAAATGCACTCGATCGAATAGGAGAATTGGGTTCATAAAATGGATTCATTGCAAACTAGGAAAGAAAAGGGTTATTAGTGAGCCTATTAAAGGAAAGTGGTTGATAAATCACAGGTTGCTAAAGGAAATTTACATCTTAAAATTTAGCAAAGACAAGAGTCTGAGTCCCATTTTTAATTTTCACTGAAAGTGCTCCATTGCACTTTTTTTTGATGAAGCAGAACTGGATTTCAAAAAGGAATTTATAGAGTATAATCATGAGAGTTATAAAGAGTCACCCAGGAAGTAAGGCAGATCTAGGGCATCTGTGTGGGCTTCACAAAGCAGGATGCCCACCGTAATGTCTTAGCCAGGTGTGCTTGCATACCCTTGCAATTTCTGAACTTGGGAGCTGCAGGAGGACCAGGAATTCAAGCCTAGCCTTAGCTGCAGAGTGAGTTCAAGACTAGGCTGGGCTACATGAGACTATCTCAAAAAATTAACAGGCCCAGTGCCTAAAGCCAACTTGACAAGCAGACCTCCATCTCCAGGACCCACATAGTAGGAGAGAACTGATTCCTACAGGCTGTCCTAACCTCCCTCCATTAGTACACCATAGCATGTGTTATAGTAGGAGAGAACTGATTCCTACAGGCTGTCCTAACCTCCCTCCATTAGTACACCATGGCATGCGTTACCCCTCCCTAGCCTCCCACCCCCACAAATAGACAAATAAAAAATGCAACAAGAACCTTTAAAAAATAAACAGCAACCTCCCCCCCCCCCCAGGGCAGGTTCTCATTCTGTTCCCTAGCCTGACCTTGAACTCTGTAACCTAACTAGCCTTAAATTCACTGTAGTTCTCCCAGTCTCCTAAGCCTTAAAATTCAGTTGTAAGCTACCACACCTGTTTGTCTGATAGGGTCTTGTGCAGTCCAAAGCAGCCTTAAACTCACCATTTATCTGAGACTGGCTTTGCACTCCTGAATTTCCTATTCTATCTCCCAAGTGCTGGCATCATAGGCATGCATCGCCTTACCTGGCTTCTCTTTAGGAATTCTGTGGTCCAGTATTTTAGTTTTGAGAAGTACCTGCAGCTAACCTTATGATAGTATGTCTGATATGGCCTATATACATTAACACGGATCTTGAATCTACTTTGTATTCATTACAAGTAGGTTAATCTATGTGTCCCTTTAGATTATGTAAACAGTAAAACATAAATGTCTCATATGTTCAGTTTTTTAAAAAGTTATTCAATACTGTTGCTGTCATTTCCAACTCCAACCCCTCCCAAAACTCTTGTGTAGCTTGGCTGGCCTCAAACTCATGCTTCTGCCAAGTGCTGGTATTATAGACATTGCCACTGTGCCCTATAATTCTTTTAATTTAGGGTTTAAATACTTTAACATAAAGCTAAACCGCATGAGTTCCTTAGCTAATATAAGAGCTTCATAACATATGTGGGAAAACACTAAAATGAAATTACTAATGATAAGAGAAATTGATTTTTTATACCTTAATTTGGGTTCTACTTCCTGCCCTATCCTTTTAAACCTCAGGTGTTTGAATGTTAGAGTATACTGTACCTTTATATACAAATCGTAGACGTCAGTAAAGAAGCTCTTTATCCCATCCTCTTGCCTTACATCGTGAAGCATAATAAATCTCATATGTGAAGAGAGTTAAGGCAGAATCTTTACTAGAAATGAAGCATTTAAAGCAGTTATCTGGGAAGATAGCCTTTGAATTTGTCACATGAACTATACTTTGTGATGGCAAAGCTGACTACATAAACTGGCTTAAAATCAACTTAGCTTTATCTTAAGAATAAATAAGGAAAATAGCTTTTGCTATGGTTCAGATACCCCCCCCCCAAAAAAAAAAACATGTATGTATGTATGTATGTATTTTAATGTATGTGAGTACACTATTACTGTCTTCAGACATACCAGAAGAAAGCACTGGATTCCATTACAGATGGTTGTGAGCTACCATGTAGTTGCTGGGAATTGAACTCAGGACCTCTGGATGAGCAGTCAGTGCTCTTAATCTCTGAGTCATCTCTCCAGCGTACCCCTCCCCCTCCCCCTTTAAGCCCCATTTTTTTTAAAGCCTTATAAATAAAAAGAGATTGTGTTAGCCTGACCTTTTGAAGTTGTAGGTGGGCCAAGCTTATGGACAGCAGTACTATCCATAGGCAGGTAGGCCCTCTATACAGTATTCCTCTATGGTCTCTACTTCAGTTTCTGCTTAAATTAAGCTCCTGCCCAGACTTCCTTCAATAATGGACTTGGGAAGTGTAAGCTAACCCTTTTCTCCCTGAAGTTGGTTTTAGTCACAGTGTTTATAACAGCAACAGAAAGCAAACTACCATGAGGTAAGGATATGCCCTGCAGTGACAAATGCTGATACAAACCATTCATTGAATTTGTCCACAGTTTTTAAGTACATGTTGTTAGAAAGCCACATATTTTCATCCACAAGGTCAAGAGCAGCATGAGCTATAAACTGGTTCAGATGACGGTGATCATCCTAAATAACAAAATGAAGAAAGATGAACATTTCCATACGGCATTAGGACCACCAGCAATTCATTCTAAATTCTGTCAGTTGGTGTGTATTGTGTTTTCTCTTATTTTAGATATGGCCTTACTATGTAGCCTAGAATGCTCTTGAGGTCTTGACCCTGCCTCAGCCTCCCAGGTGTTAGGACTACAGATAAGTAGCAGCATGCCTGGTTTTCATTCTGTAAACTCCATACATATTTTTCTTAGCTTTTTGCATTTACTTCATATATTATTATCATAAGACATAAAACATTATGGTTTTTAAAATATTGCTATCATTCATAAACAGGAACACCAATTAATAAATAAATGTCTTCAAGAAACTATTAAACATATTTCCAATGCTGGTAGAGGCAGTTACTAACGTTCTACAACTATTTCATCATATGAAGAAAGACTATTACTTTTAATGGAGGAAATAAGGCAGATCCTACTTTCCAGAAGCCCCTGTCTTTTGTTTGTTTGTTTGTTTTAAGACAGGGTTTCTCTGTATAGCCCTGGCTGTCCTGGAACTCACTCTGTAGACCGGCTGGCCTCGAACTCAGAAATCCGCCTGCCTCTGCCTCCCGAGTGCTGGGATTAAAGGCATGTGCCACCACGCCTGGCTAGAAGCCCCTGTCTTATGAGAAGACAAACACACAGTGTGCAAGCAAATGTGGACCAAAGAGAGCACTTTCCTTAGGTGGGGACCAAAGTAGAAACCAAGAACAGAAACCAAGGGATGCCATGCACATGCCTAATTCCTCAAGACTTATCAGCAGTGTATAGGAAAGAAAAACTGCTTACGAGATGGACACAGCATATAGCCATTTCTCTAAGGATTCAGAGAATCCTCTGAATGGCATGGCAGCATTAGGAATGCAAACATACTTTAACTGTATAAGGGTTCCTGGGAAACTGGTGATCTTCCACCAGCCTCATTCTGGGAACAAAGGTTATGCTAGTTTCTTATGGCTGTCATAGAAAGTATCAAAACTTGAGTGGCATAGAACAAAAATGCACTGTAGCAGTTTTAGAAGCAAATGTCTGAAATTCACACCTTGGCAAGGCCTCACTCCTATGGAATGTAGTTCTCTTGGCCTGTGGCAACTTAAGTGCCTGTATTCTGGTAGCATTCTCCTGTGTACATGTGGCCAGATCTCCCATTTAATTTTTCATTTTGGAGGATGTCAGAGTTTCACTTTGTAGCCCTGACTCTCTTGGAGGTCACGAGGTGGTCCAGGATGGCCTCCAGTTCATAGATACTCTCTGTCCTCAAACTCCTTAGTGCGAGGAGTTAGTATGAGTTAGTATGAGGCACCACACGCCGCAGCAAACCTTTTTTCTAAGGACAGCAAGTTCACTGGATTAGAGGCCTGCTCTGCTCCAGAATGCCCTCATCTTAACTAACCACATCTTCAGTGACCCTCTTTCTAAGGCCACATTCTGAGGACCATATGAGTTTTGAGAAGGACTCTATATACCAGTAGTTCTCAACCTTCCTAATGCTGTGACGGTTTAATACAGTTCCTCATGTTGTAGTGACTCCCCAACCATAAACTTACTTCATTGCTACTTTGTAACTGTGATTTTGATATTATTATGAATCGTAATTTAAATATCTGATATGCAGATGGTCTTAACTGACCCCTGTGAAAGGGTTATCCAACCTCCAAAGGGGTTGCCACCCATAGTTTGAGAACCACTGCTATATACCATATAGAATCTCTTCCATAGATGGCAGTTTTTGAAAAACACATTGAGAAAGAGAATTCCACAGGAGTAAGACTTCATCCAGATCATGAATTTGCTCTCTATATTGTAGTGAGTCACTCCTGCCTTCTTTTCAGTTAGGCTGTCTTGCCCATGAAGAGGACACTCACAGTTCTGACCAGATTGTTTCTGCTGTTAATAGAGATGACAGTTCAAAGCTGGGCTGAGCATGACCTCCTTCCCCATCCCAGATCCCAAAGCCATGTAAGCTCTGTTCTGCAAGAGGCCTATCATAGGTCTTCACAAGTGCCACCACTACTATCTCTGCCGCTTCTGCTCAGGAAGCCTGGCTGTCCCTTTGCCTCCAGCCCTTGAGGCCCTATGTGCATGGCATCCCTTGGTTTCTGTTCTTGGTTTCTACTTTGGTCCCCACCTAAGGAAAGTGCTCTCTTTGGTCCACATTTGCTTGCACACTGTGTGTTTGTCTTCTCATAAGACAGGGGCTTCTAGCCAGGCGTGGTGGCACATGCCTTTAATCCCAGCACTCGGGAGGCAGAGGCAGGCGGATTTCTGAGTTCGAGGCCAGCCGGTCTACAGAGTGAGTTCCAGGACAGCCAGGGCTATACAGAGAAGCCCTGTCTTAAAACAAACAAACAAACAAAAAGCATTGTGAAAACGCTTTAAGGTGAGTGGTAGCCGAAAAAGAACTAAGACCAAGACAAGTTAGATAACAAGAAAGCAGTATCTCTGCTGTCGCTTTTAGAATTTCCTGATGTGGCCTGGCTGTCAGTAGGATGGAGACAATTTAAGCAGTGCTGGAAAAGCCACAGAAATAAATTGCTATAGTCCCGTTGACAGGATGACAACATGGGAGTAAGGTTCTTTTAATCCTCAGGTGTAAACTGATCTATGTCAGCTCTGCTGAAAAATATGATTTGCTGAAGCACAATGGACTACTATGGCATTTTGAGGCAACAAAAATTGTCCCAGGCCCATGACAGGTAGCCTACATTTCCATATGCTTAAGAAGCCTTTCATAGTTGGTAACATTCCTTCCCTACCTGTTTTCTATCAGTATATGGAACTCCAAATAAAATCTAATTTAATTGTTGCTATATCTCAGTTGTTTTATTTATCCTGATCTATTTCATTTCGAAGATACTATTATGACATGCCATTAAAATGAAATAAAAAGTCTTATTAATTTGGGGCTGGTGAGATGGCTCAGTGGGTAAGAGCACCCGACTGCTCTTCCGAAGGTGATAAGTTCAAATCCCAGCAACCACATGGTGGCTCACAACCATCCTTGATGAGATCTGGTGCCCTCTTCTGGAATGCCTGAAGACAGCTACAGTGTACTTACATATAATAAATAAAATAAATCTAAAAAAAAAAAAAGTCTTATTAATTTAGGGTTGCAGGCTGGAGAAATGGCTCAGTGGTTAAGAGCACAGACTGCTCTTCCAAGGGTCCTGAGTTCAATTCCCAGCAACCACATGGTGGCTCACAACCATCTGTAATGGGGTCTGATGCCCTCTTCTGGTGTGTCTGAAGAGATCAATAGTGGTGTACTCATATACATAAAATAAATAAATAAATAAATCTTTAAAAACCCAACTAATTTAAAAAAAAAATAAGGTTGTGCCAGACGTGGTGCCTTTAATCCCAGCACTCGGGTGGCAGAGGCAGGCAGATTTCTGAGTTTGAGGCCAGCCTCGTCTACAGAGTGAGTTCCAGGACAGCCAGAGCTACACAGAGAAACCCTGTCTCGAAAAAACAAAAACAAAACAAAAGAAAACAAAATTAAGGTTGCATACATACTTTGGATTCTGCTTTCCCAGGTGGCAAAAATTCCATTTCAAAAACTGGATTATCATGGTGGCCAACAATTACAAAGTAGAAGCTTCCAGACATTGTCTTCAATATGTAGCTCCTAATCAAATTAAACAAACACACACAAACACACACACACTTTTAATCATTACTAAGACCCAAAATGATTAACATGAAGTACAGAATTCTAGTTTTCCTATTTAAATTTGGCAATATGGTCTGTTTTGTAGTATACTATCATAGGCATATGACTTTTGGACTCTACACTTTAAATATCTATGATATGACCTTTAGAACCCAATGTACTATATCTTCTGAGGGAAAACTGGAAAACTTGTAGTATATCATAAAGATGGTATTTTCATGATTTAAAATTTAAACATTTAGCTCAAGGGTCCCTTCATCTGATGGAGTATGTTGGGCTTAAGTTGGACTATACTGCTAAGTGTTCCCATTAGCACCTGGAAAGACTAATAGAGGTTGTTGGTTAAAAAGTAGAAAGGGCAAAGGACGTAATTAGCATGTTTCAGAAGTGTTCAGGAAGTACCCTTCAAAAGAAGCTAAAAGCCAGCTTTACCACAAATCATTTCTACACAAGCAAGACAATGTAATAAAATATTTGTCCACAGATTATACAGTGTGTTTGTTTTCTTTCTATCAGAAGGATGTATGCTACAAATTTAAGTCTCTGAAAATACATGGGCCTATGATATGTCTTTTCATACACTAATTTATTATAAAAGTCTGCCAGGCATAATAGACAAGCCTTTAATCCCAACATTTGGAAAGCAGAGGCAGTCCAGCCTGGTTTATATAGCAAGTTCTCACAATAATAAGAGAAATTTGGGTAAGGTGGGCAGAAACTAAGTATTCCACAGTTTTACATTAAAAAACAAACAATTTACTGTGTGTGTGTGTGTGTGTGTGTGTGTGTGTGTGTGTGTGTGTATGTGTTGGGTGAGTAGGAGAATCTGCATGCACCATGAAGATCAGTTATCCCTTTCTTCCATGTGAGTCCTAGGGATCAAACTTAGGTTGTCAGGCTCAGTGGCAAGTGCCTTGACTGCACCAACCCTATTCCATGGGTTTCAATAGAAATTATCAGAAAGCTGCTTGGTAGATGGGGTGGATTTTAGTATGCGTATATAAGGGCTTTGGATTTAGACAAAGCCAGGTTCTGGGTCTCACTTGGAATGTGACCATAGGTACCAGTTTAATCACCCTGTCTGTTTCCTCATCTATTCAACAGTGTTAACAGTGGAGTGACTTTACTGATATGTAGGAGGCTTACCACATAACCTAACCTACATAAAGCATGGAAATCTAACAAAGGGTGTCTGGCTGACAGTGAGTGCTTGATGAAGTGTTATCTAGAATAACGTGGAAGAATACATGACACAACTAACTCCTCAGTACGGTATCGGAATCTAGGCAACTGGACTATCTACTTAGCTCCTGGACATCTGAAGCCATGAAAGACCACAGCTTACCAAGCCCCTCTAGGTCGTCTGCTGATTCACAGAAAAATCAATGGCATCCAAAGAAATTGGGAATGTGTTCCCTAATGAGGAAAAGCAAGGCAAAGTTAGCACATTTCAAAATGGAAGTCTGTAATTGTAGAAGACAAACTTGAGACTCTTTGGCACAATGAAGTATTTAGAACATTATCTAGGGCAGGAGCCCACACTTGCAGATTGCAAGCCAAAACTTAACCTCATGTACCCTACTACTATTGTCTAAAAACTGCTTGCATCCTTAAATGTAAGAGCTGAGCATTGACAACAGAGACTACCTAGCATAGAGCCGAACATTATTTACCATTTTGTCCTTTCGAGAAAAAGCTGTTAGTTTTAGGAAAAAGACAAAAGGATCCAATACTAAAAGTGGATAACAAAGATAAACAGGAATGATAGAAAACTATGCAAGGCTAGGGAGCCTTTGCAGTAGTCACAGAGAAAAGGAAAGGAAAGAGAACTTGAAGTTTGAAGCAACTAAGCAATGGTATCATGAATTCTTGCTAGTACAGGCTACAGGCCTGCTGTATGCCAAGGGAAGGAGTTACTTTGTTCGGCACAAATAGCCACAATGGCATAGGAGGGAGCAGAGCCCCCAGACAGCAGAAGGAAATACATGCACAAAAAGATAACCCACATCATGCCCCACAGTTCCTTTATGGGATGTGCAAATGGTATAAAGTGTCTTGTCTAAGGATACCATTAAATAGAATAGGAACTGAAAGACAGACATAAGGGTTCTCTTATAAGCTACTCAACTGGGCAGTGAGATAGAGCTTCTTTCCCTTAGTACTTATTAACTGTACAAACACTGGCTTTCCCAGGCCATCTTCATCCAAACAGCATCCATTTCACACAGTCTCTGAGAGTCACTTTGGTCATCTCCATTTCCTTACTGCCCTCTTGTTACTCCCTCCTTACCTCTCTTAAATAGTCCCCACTTCTTTTATTTGCAAATGTTTTTCAGCCTAGATCTCATATGTAAGAGAAAGTGTGCAGCATTTAGACTTAGCTACTGTTCTTAGGCTTACCTTATGCTGGGCCCTGGGCAAAGGTGACACACACTTTTGTTGTCCACGCCAATGAACTTTCTGCCAGGATAGAAATGCTCTATAAGCATACTATCTAATATAGAAGCCACTAAGCATCCGAAATGTGGCTAGGATAACTGCAGAACTGAAATGTTAATTTCTTAGTTTCAACAGAAGTATCTGCGTGAGGCCAGCACTTCCAATACAGAACAGCTCAACTCTAGATCGCCTATTCTAAACTCTGTATGAAACTTCTGCACCGGGATGGCTTCAAAATGCCTAGCTCAGATAAACCTGAGTGACGGCCCTCCTTCTCTGGAGATGTCCATATCTTAATCTCTACAATGTTTGAAAATGTTACAGTCCCTATGGCTAAAATAGGTGCTTATTAGCTGACCCCCAGATACACAGATTAAAGCAGACATGAAATCCTAGCCCCGTGGAAGCTAGGGCAGGCAGATCCTAAGCTCAAAGCTAGCCAGGCTCCACAAAAAGAGCAAAATTAAGTGTATAAAATATGTAAGAAAAGCCAATACTTCTGTAGGTTGTGACCATTAGGAAAAGAAGGGCTTCCAGTACTGGACATACACCGAAATAACAAAAGATGCAAACCTGCTTAATTTCCATTTTCCCTGTTAGATACAAAGCATAACTTCTCAGCAGAGAGCCAGGCAGGTGGGGCAGGATGCAAATTTCAAGACTGCATGTTAGATATTAGAAAATTTCCTAAACATTTCAATTCAAAAAAGTCTTCAGGTCCTGGCCAATTATATAGCTTGGATCAACAACTCTCCATCTACTGTTAAGTGACATTAAAGAAATCATAGACACAGAAAGGTTCTATATGCTAAGAGATAGGTAATGATATTCCGATTTTCAGAAACAGATAAAGGAGATCTCCTCCTCTATGACTGGGTATACTCACGAGACTAAACCATCAACCTAAATAGGTGTTACCTGGCCGGTTTTGGTCAGATATCATGTCAGGACCTTTTTCTGTAAAGTAGCTCATTCAGTATAAGTTAAAAAAACCACTACTACCACCACATCCAGGTTATTATTCATTTAATTTTCTATGTATACTAAGAACAAACCATATCAAACTTCACTTTTCTGCTCTGCAAAGGAAATGTGGTAGGTGGACAGTAAATTTTCTGGGTATTTTGGTATCTGTGTAGGAGTACACTGGAGACCTATAACCTGGGTGACAGAAAGAAGTCCTCAAAGAGAAGAGACACACTGTTCTGTTCTGTATAATAACCCCAGGGTTCCAACAGTGCCAGTGATCTAGCCAACACTCATCATTTGCTGAATAAGGGGCAACCTATAGATGACTTAATACCCAGAAACATCTGAGTGTTCTATGCCAATTGATGGTCCGATGTCTCCACAGAGGTTTCCATCGGCCTCTGGATCAATACTTTTTTTTTTTTTTTCCTGGAGGGTATGTGCTGTGTATGTGTATGTATGTGTGTATGTTTTGTTTTGAGACAGGGTCTTGCTGTGTAGCCCAGGCTGGCTTTGAACTCATGATCCTCTTGTTTTAGCCTCCTGAGTGCTTGGATTATAGGTCTGTGCTATCATGGCTGGTACTAAATCAGTAACTTAAAGACAACTTATCACATTCAAATACAAGGTAACTATTAAGGGTTTATTAGCAGATCAAAGTTAGGAATAAAAAAGATCTCCAATGCTAGGTCTGGTGGTATACATCTTTGATTCCAGCACTTGTGAGGGGGAAGCAGGTGGATCTGTGTGAAGTTAAGACAGCATGGCCTACATATAAGACTAGGGACAGCCAAGACTATATAAAAGGAGACCCTGTCTCAAAATGGGGTAACAGGAAAGACACACTGGGACCTGTAAGTCTAAAAGTGTTGCATAAAATTATTAAGATATAAGAGGCTGAGACATAGTCTTGTACTTGAGTTTTAAAATCAACAGAAGCCAGGTACAGTGGCTCACATCTTTAATCCTAGCACTAGGGAGGCTAAAACGAGAGAACAGTTATGAGTTGGCCAGCTTAGGCCACAGTATGAGACTCTGCCTTAAAGAACTAAAACCAGTAACAACAAACCAACTGTACAACAAAAGGAGAGAAACCTACAGAAAAAGAAATGAGAATAGAAAAGTTTGGATTTATTGCTCACTAAGGCAGCAGCAGCCTGACATGTCAAGAAAAGAAAGCTAAAGAATTCCAGGCTGAATGAAGAGTAAGAAAGCAGGGGCAAAAAGACTGCGCAGCAGTTAAGAGAACATACTGCTCTTGCAGAGGACCCAAGTTCCATCTCAGCTCCTACATTAGGCAGCTCACAACTGCTTGTAACTCCAGCTCTAGGGGATCTAATGCCTTCTTCTGGATTCTGTGGGTACCTGTATTCATTATACACATACACACACACACACACACACACACACACCCTTAAAATAAATCTAAGAGTACAAAACAAGCAAAAACTGAGTGAAGATGGTGTCTAAACAAAGTGTGGAAAGTGCTGCTGTCATCCTTATTACATCACCTGGGAAAATCCTCAGTTCTGGGAACCATAGTTTCAAATGATGGATACCTTTAAACAATATGTTGGGAGTAGGGTGCCTTAGACAATGAATGGTCTGAAAACAAGAGCAACTCAAGGAGCCCAGGGTGTTTTAAGCTAAGTGAGGAGGAAGTGTTTTGTGTGGGTGTTTAGTATATTCTTGAAATACAATGTCTAGTAGAAAAGGGTTCCTTATGAGCAAAATCTGTTTTGCTGGTATGGCTGCCAAGAGTTGGTGCTGAGAAACAGTGTGGTCAGCAGTGAAAGGCTGTGATCAATTAATTATTCATGTCTGGTATGGCTGCCAGGCGTTGGTGCTGAGAAACAGTGTGGTCAAATGGCTATGATCAATTATTCATGTCTGCTATGGGTTTGAGGGAGTGCAGTACATACATAAGACCAAGTATTTTTAAACTCTGGACTTGACAGATTTATTCTAAACTGCTGTAAAGGCCAAGCCCAGGGCTGACATCTGAAGTTACCAGGAAGCTAAAAATTCATATGGTGCCATGGTGGAAGACTGCCAGTGCAAGAGCAGGAGGATGAACTCAGAAATCTTTACAAGTTAAACATTTTAGGTAACAGGCAAACACAAGATAAAACGCATGCACCCCAGTTCAAAGCCGTCCATATTTATAGCAAATCTCTCTATGGAGGAACCTTTAAGAAACTTGCTCCTGACAGTTGTAAATTCAATTTGCCCCACAGATCAGCAAAAACAGTGTATGTGTGTGTGTGTGTGGGGGGGTTCTCTATAAAATGAAGCTCCTTGCTTCTCAAGGAGATGCGCTTTTGCCCTCATTGAGAGCATCTGTCAAAGTCTGGAGACACGTGAGTGTGAGGTAGGGTACTACTGGCATTTAATGGAAACAGACCAAGGATGCGGTCAACCTACGATGCCTGGGACCACTTTCTACAGCAAACCCGCTGCAAAGGGCAATGGCATTGCAATGAGGATGCACTGCGTTAGCGACCTGTACAACGCCAAGCCTCCGTCGGGTGCGCGGAGCTCCTCTCCAAGAGGACACGGAGGCTGTACCAACTAAGAGAACGGGGGTTACTCGGCGCCAGGGGCTGGGCGTGCTGTCGCGAGTCAGGGCTGGATAGAGGTAGAAGACCACTGTCCGCATCACGGGAGGCCTGGAGTCCCCCGCGGACCCGGAGCGCCCGCCGCCTGCTTCCCTCCAGAGCTCACCTGCAGGGAGGAGCCGAGAGGAGAACCGGCCGCCTCGTCGACCCGCGCTCTGGAGCCTCAGCCTGCGCTTCCCAAAGTCACTCCCGCGAGATCTGAGGCTACGCTCTCGCGAGACGTGGCTGGGTCTTCCGGCCCAACCGCGCGCAAGCGTCACAGAGGGCTAAAGCTGGTTAGGCCGAGCGGGCTGAGCGGGCAGAGCGGGCCGGGCGTGTGGGCGGTGTAGGGATGAGCTACGGAGCAGGGAAATGTGCAGACTGAGCGGCCGCTTCGGGGCCTTCGGTTGCCATTTCCGTCTTTATTCCGTCCAGAGTCCCTCCTGGCTCGCGCGCGGTCCCGCCCACCCTTCCGGAACCGTGGGAGGAAGTGCGGCTGCTTGAATGAGCTGAATGCTCAGCTCTCTTGGTCCCCCAGGTCCCCAGAGACAAGCTGGATTCCGAGTTCAAGGGCTCCCTCTCCTCCTGCGGCCCGCCCCGGGCCGAGGAGTCCGACCGTGGAGGGGCGAGCTCGGGAGGAAAGCAGATGACGATGGCTCAGGTAGTTCCACCTGCCACTTCCCAGGGTTTCCCCGACAGGACAGCTCTTTGTTTGATGTCCGTTAAAGCTTCGTTAAGCATCTTAGGGCTTCCGGTGAGGTCACTGGTCTGATTTCGGAAATTCAGGTCTCCTTTGCCACTAGGTAACCCATCATTTTCTCTTTTCAGTCCAACATGCCCCACAAGTCTGATGTGTTGAGTCAAGATGAACTGCGCAAAAAGCTATACCAGACGTTTAAGGATCGGGGTGTACTGGATACACTTCAGGTATCAGATATAGGCATAATTGTGTCATTACTTCCACTAGTGTAACCTTTAACCGCAGGTGGCTCCACCTTTAAATTCATTCTAAAATACTGAAATATCGATTGTATGAGTGAGTTACATTTTGAAAATGTTGCATATAATAGATTTATTGAACTGACATTAAGGTAGCACATAACGTGTATAATGAACACATTGCCATAAAACTAAGCTGCTGTTACAAATCTTGTTCACAATCTCGATTTGACCGTGCTACCTATATGTAGTGAGCAGGAGGAGGACTATTGTGAGGAATGGACAGCAGAGAGTAACGGGAAGGTGAATGTGAGCAGAGGACGGTGGTATACATGTCTGAGAGCATCAAAATGAAGCCCAGTCTGTTTGATGATACTGCCTAGAAAAGAATCTATAGTGAAATGGTACCAGGTGTATTGTCACACGCCTTTATCCCAGCACTTGGGAAGCAGAGTCAGGCACATCTCTTGTGAGGGCAACTGGGCCAAATAGCCAGTTCCAGGTCAGCCAAGACTTCATAGTGATACCCTGAGTCAGTAATAGTAAGTACACATAAGCTATTTTAGAGTGAATATTTTAAATGAATAGCAACTGTTTATTAGTACATCTTAAGTTTGGGTAACAGCAAGGGATGGAGTTGGTTCAATGTGTTTCCTTACAATATACCTTTTAGACTATATTTTACATATAGAATTGGAAATTAAGGAAAGGTGAGCCTGATTTCTCCCACTCTTAATTGTTTTACTACATACGAATATTTAAGCCTTGTCCAGAAAATACAGAAAGTCAGAAGAGAGAAAAATCATTTATTTTATAACTATAAACTGCTGTAGGTGTGTATATCATTTTAAATTTTAGATTATATGAGGATCCTTTCCCTGTTTTCTCAGGTTGCTTGAAATCTTTATTTTCAGTGGCAGCAGATTCCTCTTGGTCAGTCAGAGGTCATGGAGGTTGCTGCCTTCTATTGGTTGTAGGGCTTCCACCCAGGTCTTCACCTCATCTATTTGTTATACCTGTCATTTCCTGCCTAGTATAGAGAACTCCCCTGTCTGAGGAAAAAGGCCTGAGCATGCTTTGGCCAGTTTGCAGGGTTCTGCTTCCTTCCTGAGTACTGGGGTGTTAGGCCAGGGCCATTATGCCTTGGGGTGAGAGCATTTCTAGCAGTGTGTCCATATGGCTAGGGAAGGATTGTTATTGTATATTTCACAAGCAGTTTGAGAATATTTGTTTCATTGTTGCCCTTTTAGCAGGGTAACACTGAAAAAAAAAAAAAAAAAAAACGACTGCTTTAACCATTTTCTGCTTCACTTCTTTGTTGTGCTTGTCTGGTGCTGCTCTCTCTCTCTCTCTCTCTCCTTCTCTCTCTCTCTCTCTCTCTCTCTCTCATGAGACTGGTTAGAGTGGTAGTATTTTAAGAGTTCTTTCTATAAAAATGATTAATCTTCTTTCCTATTTTTGTTGCAGTACTTTCCCCTCCATGTTCTGCTTTAATCTGGCTGTACAAATATTGATGTCTAATATTTGTTAGGTCAAAAGCCAAACTTTTTAAATTCTCATGTCATTGGATGTTTGTTCACTTTTGTGTTGGTATGCACATGTGTGTTCTGGCTCCTGTGTGTGTAGATGCATATGCATGCATGCGTGTTTCTGTGTAGGCCAGAGGTCTACCTTAGGTATCTGTGAGCCATCTACTGTGTGTTTAAGACAGGGTTTCTTTCTCACTGACCTAAGCTCACTGATTTGGCTAGGCTTGCTGGCCGTTGAGCTCCAGGTATCCTCCTGTCTCCACCCCATCCTACACCCAAGCCCCAGTACTGGAATTAGAAGCACTGACTACCATACCTAGCTTTCTATGTGTATGGTAGGGATTGAACTCAGGATCTCATGTTTGCACAAAAGGTATTTCATCAACTGAGCCATCTCCTTAGTGCCCACATTTGAAATGTTAGAAAGGCTTGATCTTTTATATTGAACTCTAACCCATTAATGATTCTGGATTTAACCATCTGGATTGAATATACTTTATTAATCTCTAATATTGAACAATCTTTGCATTCTGGGCACGTCATACTCTAGATTAGACTTGATAGTCCTTCATGTCTCAGTTTGATTTGGTCTGAAGCAATGGGTAGTGTTATCTGTAACCCTGTTATGCAAGCCTTGTTCCCAGGTTCAGCATGGCTGCTTATTTAGTCCATTAGCCCAACTGGAGGAAAAGCAGGGCACATTTTCATTTTCTCAAATTTAGCTAATTTTTACTTTTTTAGTTCAGTGACTGATAGAGGTGAGTTATAATATAAATTTTATGGAATTTAGTGCTTAATTTATATTCTCTTTTTATTGGAAATGAATTTGTACTTATAGTCAATTACAAAGTCATTTATGTCTAGGTACTTTTGTTCGCTTTGTGAGTCTTGTCATAATTTTTGTGGTTTTGGAAACAGTGTCTTACTCTACTGCCTCAAACTTAGGTGCTACTCCTGACTCCACCTTCCTAGGATTAGCAGTACAGGCATCTTCTCCGACATCCAATTTAGGGATAAGATGAAACTTGTCAAATCATCTGTTTCTTTATTTTTGGTCTAGTTAAGACCATTTCTGAGATGTGTGTTTAGATTGGCAAATTTTTGTCTCATGCTTTGAGTTTCCCACCAACTTTATGAAAACTGTCCTTTTGTGCCTGAGTGTGTGCACCTGTGTAGCTTGTATGCTTATACTTGCATGGAGGCCTATACAGGCTGTCTGATTCCTCATGTTAGCAGGACACCCAGCTGGCTTATTGCACAGATACTAGGATCTAAACTCTAATCCTCATGATTATATAACAGATACTCTTAACCATTTTTTTTTGAGACAGAGTTTTTGTAGTCCAGACTGGCCTTGAACTATGTATAGAGCCAAGGGCTACCTTATACTCCCCAGTTTATTTGAATCACCTGTTTATTTGGGCTGGAGATCAAACCTGAGGTCTTATGCATGAAAGGAAAACTATTCTACCAACTGATATACATCACTAGCCCTCAAGCTGTTTTGGCGCATCATGTATATGGAGGGGGAGTGGGTTCTCTAATATATGGTGTGGAGGCCAGATGTTGATGTCAGGTGCCTTCCTCAGTTGCATTTTACCTCAGTGTTTTGAGACAGGTTCCTCATTGAACCTGGAGCTCTCCTCTAATTCAGGTAGACTAGCTGGACTGTGAGCCCCAGGGATCTTCCTGTCTTTACCTTCTCAGCTCTGGGATAACAATTATTCACCATTGTTTCTGGCTTTATGTGGGCTCTGGGCATCAAATTCAGGTATTTTTGTTTGTAAAGCAAACTACTTTACTGACTGAGCTATCTCTTCAGCCTGCAAAATTTAATTTTGACTAGATTTCCCTAGTGTATTGCCTGCTGGGAAGCTCTAAGTCAGTTTTGTGTCTCTATTAGCAAGTGCTTTTTGCATTTTGTGGTTGTCAGGAAGGCAGTTCATTTATAATTGCCATTTTAGTTTTTCTTGCTCTTGTTTTCCTTTCAGCATACACCACCACTAATTTTTTCTTTTAGGCAAGTTATCGTAAATTCTTAGTTAAGCTAGGACTGACTAGATAATCCTCAATGTATAATGAATGTAATTAAGCTACTTCTAAATTTGATTGGTGGAAGACGCTGCACTTTCCCTTTTTCTTCCTTCTTTCCTTTTTGCTTTACTATGTCAGGTTGTGAATGGTAGATAATGCAGAGTATGTGTATTTTGTTCAGTGTAAATGTCTTTTTAAGTAGAGGGTTTTAGATATATGTTCTGTCATGCTGCTTATATATACCATGCCAAACTCCCACCATCTTCAGGAATTGAGCTGGATCTGCTTACAGAAGATCATCATAGCCAGGCGTGTTGACTGTTGACATTCCTTCCTAAACGTTGGGTGGGTAGGATTATGAGACCTCCTCTGGAGTATCTAGTCACTCCTCCCTGATAGTTGTTTGCAATTCTACTCTGATTGTACATGGCCCCATTCTCAGGCAGGGGCTAGAGTATAAAGATTGGGGAAGGAGTCGTCATAATGGGTGCAGAATTCATTTGTTGTGGCTGCTTTAATGCCATCTACACTCCTACACATAAAACCTCACTCATTTCTCTGTAAGCAAACCTAATAAACTCAGTCGCTCCCAGAGTGAACTTTAATACATCATCTGTCCTTGGGACTGTAGAGGGAGGGGTAGATGCTGTTTTTGTTTTCTAGGAAAGCAGTTTTAGCAGCATTCTACCATAGTCAAGGATAGCAGAAAGAGCTAAACTAAAGACTCCTTTTGGTGCTTCCTTGTATTAAATAAATTACTACATTTTGTTTCATACAGAACCTCAAGAATCTAAGCAACTTGCTGTTAAGCACAATTGTACATTTCTAAACTATATGTAAAAACTACTTAAACATTTAGTGGTCTCATTAATTTAGGAGATTTTCTTAAAATTCAAATGAATAGTACCAGTGTTGTAACATGAAGAAAATTATGTACTCTGACCCTTTATTTCATCATTTATCAATGGTGAGAAATTTATCTTCCAGTAGCTTGACATACGAATGATACCCTATGTGGTATCATTTTTTTTAAAGAACTCCTGTGTACACAAATGGCTGTGTACATTTCCATATGTGACCCTCAGAGACAACTTTTTGGATGTCCATTCTTTCTCTCCATCTCTGATCCCAGGTTTCAGAAGACCAAGGTTATCTGGCTTACCTCTAAAGTGCCTTTTTTCTTTGAGCCATCATGCCAGCCCCAAAGTAGATTTTTGATAAGCTTCTTGGGATTTACTAGTTTCCCTCCTGTATGTTATTTCTTTATTAAGAACTAAGTTTTAAGCTGAGTGTGGTGGCTCACACCTTTATTCCTAGCACGTGGGTGGTAGAGGCAGGTAGATCTCTTGAGTTGGAGGCCAGCCTGATCCATCTACAGAGTGAGTTCTAGCACAACCAAGCGTGCACAGAGAAACCCTGTCCTGGAAAACAAACAAGTGAAAACCAGCTAAACTTTATTTTGATCAGTATTACGCCCAAGAACTGGATCGAGCCAATACTTTCCTAGACTGCCACAATCCACAGTTGGAATGAAGTGGCAGAATGTCCCCTTTGACTTGATTTCCTGATAACAAGCAGTTGAAATTGCTTTTAGAGAAGTCAAGTTATAATCTGTGGACAGTGGTTTTGGGAGCTGGGGAAAGAAAGCTTTTGCCCAAGTCCACTGAGGGGTAAGAGAAATTGTGAAAGAAGTGGTTTCTACCTTCTGCCCCTAGATCCAGAGTCCTTTTGAAAATTAGAAAGAGTTCACTGAATAGGACAGATGTGTGTATATTTTTATTCTGGTGAAATGTAACTCCTTTTGCCTTTTTTTTTTTCCGTTTTTACACTAGACACAACTCCGAAACCAGCTAATTCATGAATTGGTGCATCCTGTATTGAGTGGAGAAGTGAAGCCTCCATCCATTTCAGTGGAAGGGAGTGCCCTCCTAATAAGTGCTTCTAACTCACTGGTGGCAGATCACCTACAAAGATGTGGCTATGAATATTCACTTTCTGTTTTCTTTCCAGAAAGTGGTTTGGCAAAAGAAAAGGTAAAGTCTGGTGGTTTTGAATTTCCCTTTGACAATTTCTTCCTCTAGTAACTGAAGTCCTACGTAATTACCCTGCTTGCCCCTTGACTGGTTAGCTTCATTTTCTTGTTCATCTTTGATGCAATTCCTGAACAAAACATATTGTTAGATAGCAAATGAGTACCAAATGTGGCTGCTTTTAAGGCTTTGGTATTTCAGTCTTTTGTAAAATAGTGATAAGTGCAATCACTAAATATTTTGGAGCTAAAAGTAATGCTACATTCCATGTGGTTTAAATTAGACTGGTAACTGCCATTTTCGTAATGTTCACTGTGAAACGGATACTGTGCTAGGTACACTGCAGGTAGCACATGTGTTTCAAATGAAGACTCAGACTGTAGACAGCTGAATTGATTTTCATTTACACACAGTGAGTAGCTTCTAAACAGCATTACAGGGCAGAACATTTTGATTTCTAATGTGTTAGATTGCTGCAGATATTTCTCTGCTTTATAGTTACATCAGTGAAGTGCAAAATGCTTAATTTAAGAAAATCTATAAAGTTCCCAACTATAAAAGCACATGTCTTAATCACTCTGATGATTTTAACTAGTTCTCATCACCTCTGAACACAATAATCCATTTTATTAATTACTTTAAAGTGATATTTAACATTCTCAGTACTTGTATATTATCTAAGATAGAATTTTGTTTTTGGAATGGTTTTGGGTTTGCAGTAGAATTGAATGTGTTTTTCGTAAGACTCTCCTCCTCCCATGCAGAGTCCTACACTGTTAAGATTCCCACATCTAGGGATATATTGGATGCAGTCAACTATCCCAAAATGACATGTAATTAATTGTCAATCAAGTCTGTGTTTTACAATAGAGTTCATTCCTGGTGTTTTCTGTGTGTATGTGTTGTTTGTAATTGTCCAAAAGTTTTAAGAAATACAAACAATGTTGGTATTCTTAAGGAAGATTGAACTTTGAATATGCTATACTTTATTAACAACTGGATTCAACTTGACAGCATAAATAATTTATTTTTTAAACTAGGCATGGGGGCACACATGTGTGATCTCAGCACTAGACAACAGACAAAAATCACAAATTTTTGGTCAGCTTGGTGAGTCCTAGGCCAACCAGAGATACATAATATGACACTGTCTTTAAAAAAGAATTCATTTTAGCTCATCTTCTTTCTAATCATATGTTTTATAATTTTCTTTACTGTGTAATAGTTATATAATTATAGTAATAATTAAACCAGTTCACATCATTAGTACTTTCTAATAACATAAATGCCAACCAGAACTTTTTCTTTAAAAGAAAACTACTTGAAAATACATTAGATCAGTATTCTAAGGGTAGTTCTAGTACATAATACATAGTATAGCAGAAATACATATATTAAGAATATTTGTGTGATTAAAAATATTTCAGGCATGCAGTAGTCATTCATCATAAGAATAGTAAAACTTAGAATTTATTTAGTTTTAAATAACTAAGGATCCTGAAATTCATTCATATAGCCACTGGTTCCCCAGATAGGTGAATGTTATCTGTAAGGCATTAATTATTCCTTTCATTCCTGTTAGTATTTGGAGGTTAATTACTTCATTTAAGATATTTTATCTGGGCAGGGAAGATCACTTAGTAGATAATGGTACTTGTTATGAAGGTTTGATGGCCCGAGTTGGAGTCCCAGGACCCATACGGTGGAAGGATTGAACTAATTTCTACAAATTGTCCTCTGATCTCCACATGTATATCATAGCATGTTCATACCCTCCTAACACACACATATACACTAAACAAATATAATTTAAAAAATAACAAACTGTTTGATCTTTTGACCTCAATATATTTATTGTAATTTGTTAACAACATAAAAGCTTTATTTTTTTCATTGTTGGGTTAACTGTAATATTATTTTAAATCTGAAATGAATCTTCGTTTTATATTCAGTAACATCTTAATCATTTAAACTTGTCCACAAGTTTGTCTTAGGATTTCCATTACTGTAAAGAGACACTGTGACCAAGGCAACTCATAAACTACAACATTTCACTGGGGGCTGGATCACAGTTTCAGAGGTTCAGTCCATTATCATCATGGCAGGGAGCATAGCAGCATCCAGGCAGACATGGTGCAGGACAAGGAGTTGAGAGTCCTACATCTTGATCTGAAGGCAGCTAGGAGGGGACTTTCTTCAGCAGGAAGCTCTTTTCCTCCCTGGGTAGAGCTTAAGCATAGGACCTCAAAGCCCTTAGTGAGAAACTTATTCCAGCAAGGCCCCACCTACTCCAGCAAGGTTACAACTCACTTCCCATGGGCCAAGCATATTCAAACCACCAGGGCTACTTAATCTTTTTTTTTTCCTTTTTTTCTCTTTAAGATATTTACTATGCAGGATCTACTACAACTCATTCGGATTAACCCCTCATCCAGTCTCTATAAATCATTGGTAAGATTGTTTTTATGACCTACTTTCATTTGCTACTTTTATAAATGAGCAGTTAATAAGAGTAAATATTTTCTTTTAACAGATTTCAGGATTTGATAAAGAAAATCAAAAAGGTAGGAGCCTTTATCTTTGTGGGGAATAGCAAGATCTTTATATGTGCTGCTGCTTAAAAAAATGCAAAGCTTGTGGTTATCAGGGAGAAGAATGGGAAATTTAACTAGAATGAAAATAATAACCATTTACATATTATCTTCATAAAAATGGGTTATTTCTTTTACATTTCTCTCTTTTTAATAAGTCTTAGATATTCAGGTATGGACACTGCTGACAGTAGTCAAGAGCCTAGCAAATGAAAATGCTATTTACAGAATACCTGCTGTTTACAACATTTATACAGGAACTCCCTCCCCTGAAAAACAACAAAACTAGTAACGGGACCTGACTATCTTTTTATATTAGATAGCACCCTCAAATGGAACTTATGAAGTGGTACAAAAGGATTGAGTTTAGGTAGTTAGTGTGTGATTATTAAATAAGGGAGTAGTGTGTTTGGAAGGAGAAGTTAAAGGAAGCTACAGTTGTTTGTGGGAGTAGAATTTTAAAATCTTTAATCGAAAGGGATAAAAGATTGTACTTAGGCTGATGAAGCAGGAGTCCTTTCAACTTGTTTAGATCATTCTTGAAGAACATATTTAAATCCTTATAGAAGGAGATCAGTTATTGCTTGCTTTTTGCTATAAGAAACAATTAAATCTGCATCATGAATACTTTGTGCCCTTACTTAAAGGTAGTACAGCAGTGTAAGCTGAAAATGACTAGGTTAAAATATGGGCACACTAAAAAATTGCTCTCCTTGATTCCCATGTCAGCACTTGACATTATCATTGATTTAATCTTAATAGTGTTATGTGGAAAATGTGGTCTTTTATTAATTTGCATTTATTTATGGGTTTTGTGTATTTGTTTAACATTTAAAAGGTATTAATTTTTTTCTATTTAAATTTTCTTCCTGTGAACTTTGTCCATGTCTTTTCCTACTTTTTTGTTTTACTGATTTGTAAGAGTTCTTTGACATTACAATGAGACTTCTCCATCTTTCCTGATATATCATTTGTCTTTTGAGTTTATTTTATGCCATATGTAAATTTATATATTTTTTGTGGTTATAGTGATCTCTATTTCTTTTAAGGTTAATATCATGCTTGGAAAAGACCTTTCCTTGGTAATCAAATGATGATGCTATAAATCAAGACTCATAAACAACAATAAAGAAATAGCTGAATGATGTTCTTAAACAAAACTATGTGTGTTACACTTTTAGGTTTTCTTATGCATTTCTTAAAGGAGTTGGCAGAATATCATCAAGCTAAAGAGAGCTGTGATGCGGAAACTCAGACAAACACCACATTTCCTAGCCAAGTGTCCCTAGGTAATTAAGAGCCTTCTTTAATTCTGCTAGCTAGCTTATTATTATTTTTGTGTTTGCCTGATTATTTTTCAAACAGGGTCTCACTATTTAGCCCTGCCTGGATTTGAATTCACTGTGTAGATGAAACTGTTGATTGTTTTACCTCTGCCTCTTCTGAATGCTGGTATTTCCAAATGCCATTACTAAGGGAAGTCAGGCATACCCCCTCACTTCCTTACTAGTAGAGGTTAGCTTCTCTAAACTAGGAAACTCATGACTTCTCTGACTATATTTTTAGCCATTAAATTAGTATATGTTTTTGTCAGTGTTGTGTTGCTGTGAAGAAATGTATTTTAGCTGGGGCTTGCTTACTGTTTCAGAGGTTTAGTCCATTGTCATCATGGTGAGGAACATGGGAACATACAGGCATATATGGTGCTGGAGAAGTAGTTGAGAAATGTACAGGAAGATCTGCAGGCAGTAGGAAGAGAGAGCTCCTGGGCCTGGCTTGGGTGTTTGAAACCATAAAGCCCATCCTCAGTAACATACTTCTTCCAGCAAGGCCATACATATCTCCTAATCCTTTCAAATAGTGCTATTCCCTGGTTACTAAACATTCAAATATATGAACCCATGGTAGGGGCTGTAATGTTTTTATTCAAACCACCACTGTATATTATAAACTGTTTGCAAAGAATGAGAGAAGTCATTGTCCCATCATTTCACTAGATAGTGGAAATTTAGGTCCTTAGCAGGGAGAACAACTTGGAAACCCCCATTTGGGTAGAGTCCAAGGCTTAGAGAGTTTTCACTCTACACCTTTCTATAGTATCTTCCTACCTGTGTTGGCTAGTTTTTATTGTCAACTTGACACAAGCTAGAGTTGCCTTAGAAGACCCTCAATTGAACAATTGTCTCCATCAGATTGCGCTATGGGTATGTCTGTGGGGAATTGTTTTGTACAATGTGGGAGGGCCTGGCCCACTGTGGGCAGCATCATCCCTAGGTAGGAGTCCTGTTTTATATATAAAATTTAGTAGGAGCCAAGGATCAAGGCAGTAAGCATTCCTCTGTGTTTCTGCTGGAGTTTCTGCCTGACTTCCCTTAGTAATGGACTGTGACCTGGAGTATAAGCTGAAAATATAAACCCTTTTCTTCCCTAGTTGCTTTTGGTCATGGTGCTTGTCACAGCAACAGAAAGCAAAGGAGACACTCACTATCTTTTGGTTTTATATCAAAAGAGATGGAAAGCAGTTATCTATACTGATGTGCTTAATCAACTTTTTGGCTCATCTATAGTAGTGCCTTTAACTTAGAGGAAGATAAGGAATCCATCATTTATAAAGCTATATTCTCCAACTAGGCCCTTAAGTATAATTTTAATTCCATTAGCAAAATATGTGTTCATTGCAAATGAGAGCTTTCCAGTAATACAGAGCACATAGAAAATTTTAAATTTCCTAGTGGCTACGTTTTTGTTTTTTGAGGTAAGGTTTCTCTGTGTAACCCTGGCTGTCCTGGAACTCATTCTGTAGACCAGGCTGGCCTTGAACTCAGAAATCCACCTGCCTCTGCCTCCCAAGTGCTGGGATTAAAGGCATGTGCCACCACTGTCCAGCCCTAGTGGTGCTACATTTTAAAAAATGGAAAGAAACAGGTGAAATTCATTTTAATTATTTAACTTAAAGCATTCAAGATATTTCAGCAAGCAGATAGTATAAAATATTAGTGAGATATTTCACATCCATTTCTATGGCAATTCTTGGAGATCTAGTGTGTTATTTTCACTCAGAGCACAACTATACTCAGATTGATCTCATTTCAAATACTCAGTGACACCATGTGTCAGACTGTGTGGTTAAGGCTCATTTGAAAAATAAGTGAAGTGGCTGAAAAACATGGCCACAGTTGAGCCTGCCACAAACTCTCAATATTTTAATCTCCTGCTATCCCTTTCTTTCCGCATGTGCCCTTTGGTGATGTGTATATGTGTGTGTGTGTGTATGTATGCATGCAATTGTGCTCCATGTTGAGGTTTATTCTCTGCTTCATATTTGCTCTGGCTCTCTGTTTGGTGTAAGCACTAAGGGCCTCGTGAAAAGAGGTCTGGTATGAGAAAGCTAGTAGGCCTCAACTTGAGCCTGCTTGTGCTATAGTTGCTTAACCCTCTGGAAGTCACTCAGCCTCTGTGGCCATTTGTTCCTTGTCTGTAGAAGCCAAGAATAAGAGTACATAATTTTTATATTTGTAAAGTTCTTGTTTTGGATGTCTGTCAAGCTTAATTAAACTCCAATTCAAGCTTTCTGCACTTAAAAACTGAGAAGAGGATTACTTTGTACTTGTCCCCCTCCAATTTATTATCATTTCCAAACTTGCAGAACACTTGAAACAGTGTTACAGTGACTATTTGCCTATGTAGATGCTATTGTGGAATTTGCATTATACTTGTTTAATCTGTCCACTTATCTCAGGTTTTAAATATATTTCATTTTAGCATAGTCTGCTTTGGGCCTCTTGCATAGCTTACTGAGTTGATTTTATATTTCCTAATTGGCTGTGTTATTTTTTTAATAGCCGAGAAGTTTCAGCTTATTGACGATCAATTTGCAGATGCTTTTCCTCACCGTTCCAAGCTAGAATCTTTAGAGACAAAGTTAAACGAGTATAAGAAAGAAATACAACACCAGCTTCAGGTAGAAATGTGTCATAAGGTAAGCTGATGAGAGCCAGGCCCACTTATCTTCTACTAGCTTAGCCTTGGCTATGTGGGGGCCATCTACAGCCTTTTATTAAGAAATGGAGTGAATGAAGAGTGAATTTATACTGTTTTTAAGGAACTATTTTTAGTCTTTGTGCTCAATTCATAGCTGAAGTATTTTAGAGAAGCTGAAATAACAAAAGTTAAGATGGAAGAGAGAAGAAAGTATGAAAAGGAATTGGCTGAGTTCCAGAATGAATTCGAAAGAACTTGTCAAGCAAAAAATGAAGCCCTCATTTCTCAGGAGAATAATTTGCTCGAAAGAATTAAAAAACACCGAGAGGTAATATGTGGGCATTATTTATACTGGGTGTCTGTGTCCTGCTGCTGTTAGTAGCTTTGTGGAAGATCTAGAAAGGACAGTGGATAGAACAAGGCTCTCAAGGGGCAGATAGGGCTGCTATCAGGAATACAGACAAGCTCATGGAGACTTTGCTCAGCAGTGGTCAAAAAGAAAGCACTGGGGTGAATGTCCACACTGATTAAGAGACACTCAGCAAACAGGCTCAGTCTTGTCAGGCAAATTGGAGAGGGCTTTAAGGAGAGGCTTGGAGGTAAATAGTTTCTATGGATGAGGGGGAGAAGCTCTTAAAGCAGAAAGGATGTTAACATTGTAACACCCAGCTGAAGCAGTAGCCAGGAAGTCGCAAGCAAACCATGTGCTCTTGTGACAAGAGGTTTCTCTTCTGGCTCTGGGGAGGAATGATCATTTATGAGCACCTGCTCACCTCTTTCTGTGGGGGTGAGAAGGTAGAAGTGATTGAGGAATGGTGTTTTGCTAAACTTCATTTGACCTGAGAAAGGCAGCCTCAAGATGTAAAGACCACGGTGCTCTGCTAGGGGATGAAGAAAGCCAAGAGAAGCAGGTAAAATGTGAGTGGCCCCCACCCTGAAGGAAATGAAGGCATGGATACATGGTAGTCTCAGAATAACCCAGGAGAGGGTCTGAGTGGCTCTGTTCAGAGTTGCCGCTTTGTTTGCTAAGAGAATGTCTTCAGTCAAACAGGACTTGCACCAGTGTTTTCAGTGTTCATTCAGAGCAGTTGTTAGAAAATGTTCAAAATAGGAGTGCTTCCCCTTAGAGTTCATCCTTGCTGGTGCTTTTCAGTAAGAGCTGTTATCCAGCATGATATAGGACCCTTGTACTATGTATCTAGTGTATTTGGGAAATGAACTATTTTCATCTATGAAAATAGGCATAGATATTTAAGATACTGGGTTATGTTTAGACTAATAACTTTATTTTTAATGTGGGTGACTGCCTAGATCTCCATTTAGCTAATATTACCTGAAAGTATTACAGATTATCATCACCTTTGGCTATATCATGCCTTTGGATGCTTGTCAACATCTGTCCCTGATAAGGCTGTACTGTTCTTCAAAGACCTAGCTTGATGTCATCTCAGTGGCTTCTTCCCCAGCTCACTGAGCGACTCATACATGTGCTATTCCTATATGTGGTCTTTGTATACTTCAGTTATGAAAACATTTCATCTTTTCGTGATTGTTTCTCTCTCCCTCAACCAAATTGTTAGCTCTGTAAAGATGAGGAACTTATTTACTCCTGGTGGTGTTTGTTCACTGATGGGATGGCCCATTCACTGGGAGTTCACCTGAGCCTGTCACTGGAGTCAGAATGATCTGTAAAGAAACATTTATGCATCATCATCAATCACAAAGGAGATTATCTTCTTTGGGAATTTTATTGCTGAATGTGCACATTTCAAGTTTTTCTTCCTGTACTTACCAAATTTTTGAGTAAGGGAATATGAGGGATGCTAAAGTGCTAGATTCTATATTCCTAACAGTGGCAATGTAGTTTACCATTCATTGAGGGACTCATTTTTTTGTGTGGACAGAAGAATATTTTTGTGCAAAAACAATCTTCATTGAAATTTCTTCAAGGAGGAAGTGTTCCTCTAAGTATCAGTAGCTTTCATTGTGTTCTAGAATAAGGAAGCAATGTCTGAGTTCCAGGGTTTTATTTAACTTTGCTTGTTTGCTAAAGTTAAATGCTTTCCTATGCAGGTGGAATCAAAAGAAATTTATGCTCAAAGACAGCTTCTACTAAATGATATAGATTTGCTTAGAGGCAGAGAAGCAGAGCTGAAGGAGCGAATCGAAACTTTTGAATTGTAAGTAATAAATGTGTTCTTTTTGGATATGAAAAAGTTATATATACTAAGTATTATGTCTAAATTTTCTAGCCTTTTCTAAAAGATTTTGTGTGTGTGGTCTGCGAGGTTACATGTAGGTGCACTTACCCATGTGTGTCTTTAAGGTCAGAGGTCAACGTGAGATGGTTTCCTTTATCATTCATCTCCATATTTTGGTGGTGGTGGGGATCTGTCTTACATTGGTTGGCGTTGGCCTGAAGCTCAGTGATTGAGTAGACTATCTGGACAGCAAGCTTTGGGCATCCAAGTGTCCCTGTCATCTCCCACAGCATGCCTGGCTTTCCTATGGTACTGGGGATCTGAATGCAGGTCCTCATGCTTTCATAGCAAACACTTTATTTAGTGAAGTATCTCCCTAGGCAAATAAAAGCCTAGTGTGGTAGTGCATGGCTGTAATCCCAGCACTCTGGGAGGGTGAGACAGGATGATTTCCATGAGTTTGAGACCAGCTTAAGCTTCATGGTGAGTTCTAGGCCTGCCTAGATATTTGAATCAGGTGTTCAGACCTGCTACTATACTGAAAAAAACAAAATAGAATAGTCCAACTTGACTTGTCATGGATGGAGCTATTTCTCATGGTATTAATACCCTGTCTAAAAACAAAAACAAAAAAACTTCCAGGGAGAGTTCCTGGCTCTGAAGGTGATATCAACTGATTTAGAAAGTATAACTTGGGGTTTTTCTTGTAAAGTATTAGATAATTAGTTGGAAACTATGGAAATTTCTGTCAGACTGCCCTGAGGCTGGACAACTTGGCTATTCTCCTGATGTTTCTATAGATCATGTGCTTTGCTGCTGCCTTACTTTATCAGCCCTGATAGTCTCATATATGTAGCTCAATTCCAGGCACCCTGGCCTACTCCATTTACCTACTTTGTACTCACTGCAGTAAGGAATTCTGTTCTAAGTTGGTTCATCTGGTATGGAACCATTTCTCATGATGGGGGCAGAGGTGCTACTTAATGTTTTCTAAGTGCTCAGGATGCTTCATCCTTCAGTTCTTACCTGGGACTGCTAGCAAACTCATAATCTGTAGTATATATAACCTTTTTTTTCCAATTAGAATTTGCTATTAGCATTCATATGTTCTTTAGAAGTCTTGCTACATTAAAGAAATTCTTTATTGGTGTTTTTTCACTTCTGTAGGCACAGTTCATTTGATTTCTTTTCTACTTAACTTTTTAAATTTTTTTATTAGATTTTTATATTTCAAATGTTGTCCTGTTTCCTGGTTTCCCCCCTGAAAACCCCCTATCCCTTCCTCCCTCCCCCTGCTCCCCAACCCACCCACTTCCACTTCCTGGCCCTGGCATTACTTTATACTGGGGCATAGAGCCTTCACAGGACCAAGGGCCTCTCCTTCCATTGATGACCGACTAGGCCATCCTCTGCTACATATGTAGCTAGAGCCATGAGTCCCACCATGTGTACTCTTTGGTTGGTGGTGTAGTCCCAGGGAGCTCTGGAGGTACTGGTTAGTTCATATTGTTGTTCCTCCTGTGGGGCTGCAAACCCCTTCAGCTCCTTGGGTCCTTTCTCTAGCTCCTTCGTTGGGGATCCTGTTCTCGGTCCAATGGTACATTTACACAATGGAGTACTACTCAGCTATTAAAAACAACGAATTTATGAAATTCTTAGGCAAATTGATGGAAAGAAAATATTATCCTGAGTGAGGTAACCCAATCACAAAAGAACACACATGGTATGCACTCTATTTAACTTTTTATATCCACTTCTCTCCCCTCCTTCTAAGCATTCATGTCAATTAAGTGTATTTTCCCAGCTCCATGCCTTTCCAGGTTAGCCAGCAGAGGGGGCTGGTGCTGACACCTGGAGCTTTTGCTTAATTCTTGAAGCAGTAAGCTTTAGGTAGTGGTTCTCAGAATGGCTTGTTCTCTGCAGTCCCTGGGAGGTAGAGACCTGCTAGTACTACCCATTTAAATGTCTCACTAGGAAGACCTTGGAGAAGAATAGGACTTCTCCCTCCCTCCCTCCCTCCCTTCTTCCCTCTCTCCTTCTCTCCCCCTCTCTCTCCTCTCTCTCCCTCTCTTCCTTCCTTCTTAATTCCCATCTGTCATCCCCTCTTTTCATATTTAATCAACAGATTATTAAATGTTGAAAGCAGATCTTAAGCCTTTAGTATCTATGGGCTAGTGAATTCGATCCAGCAGTTATAAACAGTATTATAGAACAAACAGTTATGTGTGTAAGGTAACTTTTGTTTGTGCTTTTGTAACATTATTCTTTACTTCTAAATTGATTGTGGCCACTTACCATCTATAGCCAGGTTTTTGTTATGCTTTAGTTTATTTTTGTTTTTGCTTTTTTGTTTTGTTGCTGCTGTTTTGGTTTTTTTTTTTTTTTTTTGACATGTTTTCATTTTGTTTTTAACCCTGGCTGACCTCAAACTCACTATGTACACCAGGCTAGCTTTGGACTTGCAATGACCCTTCTGCCTGTCTAGTGTTAGAATTATAAGCATGGGCTCACGATGTAACGAGTTTGTTCTGTGTGTGTGTGTGTGTGTGTGTGTGTGTGTGTGTGTGTGTGTGTGTTAAAAATAGGGGCTGGAGAGATGGCTAAGCAGTTAAGAGCACTGGCTGCTCTTCTAGAGGTTCTGGGTTCAATGTGAGTAACCACATGGTGGCTCACATCCATCTGTAATGGGATCTGATGCCCTCTTGTGGTGCTGTCTGAAGACAGCTACAGTGTACTCATAAATAATTCTTTTTTAAAAATTAAAAAAAAATAACACTAATTAAAACTTATTGGTGTGTGACTGGGTTCATGCATGCCACAGCCGTAGAGGTTAGAGGACAACTTGTAAGAGTCAGTTCTTTTCCTTCTATCATGTGGATGTGGGTCCTGGGGATCAAACTCAGGCTTGGCAAAAACTGCCCTCCTAGCCGTTTTGAAATGTTAGTGCTCTCCTGTAAGAGAGGACTTTGGCATTGGCTCCTTTCACTTCTTTAAGCCAGGTAACCCTGTTCTGCTCCCTCCCCAGTCTGGCATACAGTAACTAGGTCACTTTGTAAAATATAGGGAGACTTTCTGCTTTACTTCCTAGTTAGGACAGTCACATAAATTGTAGTCTGCTTTCCTACAAAATTTTTTTGGGTTAATTTCAGGACCCAGAAGCTCCAAGAAGAAAAAATTAAAAGTGAGGCTGAGGCACTTGAGAGACGGGAACAGAAGCTGAAGAATATTGAAGAGACCTATGATCAGAAACTCAAAACTGAACTGCTAAAGTAATTGTTGGGTGTTTTCAAAAGAGTAATATGAATTAAGTTGGTGAAAATGTAGCCAAAATTGATGAAGTAATAAGACTAATATTTACATAACAAAATTCAGCGTTTGAGCAAAACTATTTTTTGACAAATGATACCTTTTTGATAAATATTTAAGATGGTTTCTAAAGCTTACAGTGTAGAGAATTACATCAGATACTCTTATTCATAACTCCTCTGGCTGTGAGGGCTTGTGATTTACTTTAACCTTACATATGTAAGTATGTATTAGATTGTATAATTATTCCATTTAACCTTAGGGCACCATATATCTTGCTTAGTTTGTGTAGCTGATCAGTTGTAAAATTGGAATTCTGATTACTTTAGTCATTGTTCTCATGCTGCCACTGAGATGAATGTCAATAACAATTACAAGTTGTTTAAGGTAGAATTTGATCGAGAACTCGAGCTTTGTTCTCTCAAAACTCTGTAAAGCCAGAATCAAAAGAAGGGAGCTAAAGTAAACTCTGTGAAGCAGAAGGTGATGCAGGGAAATGAAAAATGACAGCTACAGTTCATTTGGCCCACACTCCTTCTCTTCTGCTTCTTGCTATGTAGCCCAGGTTGACCCAAAATTCTTGATTCTCTTGCTTTGTGCTCCCAAGGTCAGTGATAGCAAATATGTGCCACCATATCTAGGTACTCTAGTGTGAATTTTATGGGCCAGTGAATAGAACCCCAGAGCAAGGATAATTGGATGGTAATTTTTCTCAGTGGCAGGTGTACATGTCCCATCTAATAACCTTTAATATTTGTCTTTGTTTTCAGCAATGGTAGGGGTGAGGGATATTTATTACAGGAGGGTTTGTCTTTCTTTTTGCCCATCTCTGACTAGTGATAACTGAAGAAAATAAGTAAAACTCCACGGTAACATCCCCTTTGCTATTGCTGATCTGGATCTCATACCAGTAGGCCCTCAATTGTATATAAACCCTAAGAACAAAAGTTCTTTTTCTTGGTTGGGATTGGGGAGATTGCACAGGCAGATTACAAATGACTGAATGCCTTGCCATCTCTGGGGACACAGAATCTGTTGTTTGCTAGGTAAGCTTTTTTTTGTTTCCTTTTATACTCTCTGTATAAATTGAGGCCAGTGGAAAAGTAGTTGTTTTCAGTAACCCCATGATAACATCCTTCATTTTATGTAATGGAGTTTGATGTTTAAAGTTCTGTTGCCTGGCTTTAGAACTGAGACTCTGAAGTTTCTCCTAAGCCATGTTGGTACTTTAGGTATGCTGGGCCACAGATAAGCTCCTCAGGATTAGTGATCTCTCCAGGTAGATGGCAAGGACCTCATTTTAGTCATTCTGATTCTCAGGTACCAACTGGAGCTAAAGGATGACTACATCACTAGGACAAATAAACTCCTGGAAGAGGAAAGGAAGAATAAAGGTGATGTGGATGGATGGCTCATTTCAGTTCTGATATAGGTTACTAGCCTCCTAAAGTTACATCTGTGGTATATTCTTTTCGTTTATTTCTTGTTTTGGTTTCTCAAGATAGGGTTTCTGTATCCTAGTTGTCCTGAAACTCACTCTGTATAACAGGTTGGTCTCTAATTCAGAGATCCACTTGCCTCTGCCACCTATGTGCTGGGATTAAAGGTGTGTGCCACCACTCCCTGGCATCTCTTGTATATATGTTCTTAAATTTGGTTTCCACTTATTATAAAACATTTATTTGCATATTTATTTGTTAGGGGGGGTTGTATGTGTTAAATAGCGTGTATGCAGAGGTCACAGGACTTAATGGGACTTGGTTTTTGTCCTTCTGCAGTTGGGTCCCTAGCATTGAAATTGGGTTGTCAGACATCGCAGCCGCTGTTTTTACCCACTAGTCCATCTCACTGGCTCTTCATTTCTTTTTTAAAGATTTATTTATTTTGATTTTATGTGTGTGAGTGTTTTGCCTGCATATATGTCTGCACCATGTGCACACAGTGTCCGTGGAGGTCATTAAAGCGATATTGGTTCCCCTGGAGCTGGAGTTACAGATTGTCAACTGCCATGCGGGTGCTGGGAATTGAGCCCAGGTCCTTTGAAAGAACTGCCAGTGCTCTTAACTGCTGAGTCATCTCTCCACCTCCATTATAGAAAATTTTACTTTCTCTGTCCTGTGACCAGGTTTCATTGTCCTTTTTTTCTTACATATCTTTATACTTCCTAACTTTCAAGTTTACGTTGATCTGAGTCTATGAAAGTTGAATATGTTTTTAATTTTCACATGTTTTACTTTTTAGTATATTTGTAGGAAATTGTGAAAAGAACATGATCTTTGGAAATTTCAAACATTTTTGAAGTAAACTAGAGCTGCTTATTTTATTGACTAGATACCAACTGTGTGGCTCCTTATAGTTTAGTGCTCTGGTGTATTTAGATTTAGTAAAGTTTCTATTGATATATATGTGCATAGAGTTTTGTTATAGGAAGGAAAAACTACAGAAGGAAAACAGATCTTTGCTTTTAAGGAAAGTAGGCACTCTTAACATTAAGGTCCCATACCCTGCCCAGAGAGAGTAACTGGTTAGCATGTAGTAGGAATTTGACCTCATATATGGCTGTTGTAATTTGGTATCACTCATGGGTAATGGAACTTATTTTTTATTTGCCCACTATGATTTTGGCTGATAAACTTGTTGCTTTAAACTATGAGATAGTGGTGATTAGGTCTCACAGAGTGGCCATAAATTATTAAATGTCTTTTATGTTCAGTAGGAAATCATTATTTAATTGGTTCTTCTTTATTCCCCAGAAAAAACTATTCATTTGCAAGAGGAGCTCACAATTATTAATTCGAAAAAGGAAGAACTCAGTAAATCTGTTAATCATATGAAAGAAGTTGAGGTAATTGTTCAACCTATTTCTTAACTTTCCTTAATGACATGTTAGGGTTAATGCTTTTTTATTTATAGAGAGTATACAGGTGTTTTAAGATTTATTTATTTTTATTTTATGTGAATGGGAGTTTTGTCTGCATGTATTTCTGTGCACCACATGTGTACAGTGTCTGTGGAGGGCTGGAGATCCCCTTGGAACTGGAGTTACTCAGGGTTCTTAGCTGCCACGAGGGGTTCTCCATTCTGGGAATCGAACTCTGGTTCTTTGGAAGTACAGTCAATGCTCTTGACATTGAACTATGTCTCTACCTCCTTATGCCATCTTTTTCATCTGCTTGGACTGATTATTTTATGACTAAGAAGGTGATAGCTGAAGTTAGTAGAGTGGGTTCTAATTTTAAGCAAAGGCACATAGAGAAAGAGCTTGAATCTAATCTCTCCCTCTTTAGCTGCTTATGTGCCTTTAGGCAAGTTCTGTGACTGTAATCTTAGAGATAATACTAACAAAGCATGATCGTTGGGGGAGTCGGGTAAAGTACCCATAACAAGTGAAAGCACCTCACAGCAGTAGAGACTGTATTCACCTTTTATCTGTTTATGGTTTTTTTTTTTTTTTTTTTTTTTTTTTTTTTTTTTTTTTTTTTTTTTTTTTTTTTTTTTTTTTTTTTTTTTTTTTTTGGTTTTTCGAGACAGGGTTTCTCTGTAGCCTTGGCTGTCCTGGAACTCACTCTGTAGACCAGGCTAGCCTCGAACTCAGAAATCCGCCTGCCTCTGCCTCCGGAGTGCTGGGATTAAAGGCGTGCACCACCATGCCCGGCTCTCTGTTTATGTTTTTTAAATGTCTTGTTATATCATGCAGTTGTATTGGTGGCATTTGGGAATGGACACCAAATTGCGTTCACCATATACCCTTCCCTCACTTCATAGGACAGATATGTATTGATATAGGCTCTGAGCTGCTGGCCTATCACCAGTGCAGAAGAGATCTTGTTGCAGAGATTTTGTTACCCATGTCTGGTAGTCACTGTCATTCATTTGTGATGCTCAGATTCAGATAGCCTTCCAGCCTTTCCTTTTGCAGTTGCTGTGAACGTTTTCAGATACAAGTTTTCCCTTTTCAATTTTAGCTGGAACTGGAGTCTGTGAAAGCTCAGTTTTTAGCGATGTCAAAACAAAACCACTTGCTGAATGAAAAGGTGAAAGAGATGAGTGATTACTCACAACTGAAAGAAGAGAAAGTGGAACTTCAGGCACAAAATAAATTACTTAAACAGCAACTGGAAGAGAATAGGAATGAAAACTTACGACTCCTAGACCGTAAGTCTTTTTCTGTGATCTGCATGTTTCTGTAATTTCCTTTAGGTCAGGATTATAGAATTACTACCTATCTGTAAGGGAGGCTTACATTGGGAGAATATTTTTTTGTTGTTGTTTTTTCGAGACAGGGTTTCTCTGTGTAGCCCTGGCTGTCTTGGAACTCACTCTGTAGACCAGGCTGGCCTTGAACTCAGAAATCCGCCTGCCTCTGCCTCCCAAGTGCTGGGTTTAAAGGTGTGCGCCACTACGCCCGGCTGGGAGAATATTTTAATATCCTGACATTGAGGTTGCTAGGAGTTTCATTTAAGTAATATTTGTTAAGTAACTGCCTCTGCAGGTATCTTCAGGGTTCATGCTCTCTGACTGTTGCCTCAGGCGAGCCAGTAAGCACTTGTTTGCAAGGCAGGGAGAAGAGGTTAAAATTGTAATCATTTCTATTCCTAGCCTTGGCCTTCAGTACAACAGTCTGGACTGCCTGCCTACTGTGATTCTCAACCAAGAGGACTCATAGTCCCTTCTTGGTGCCTCCCACCAGAGCTCTGTGCCTTTGCTTACTCAGTGTACCTCTGGAAGTTGCTCCCTCTTCTAAGCCCCTAGCTAAGAGAGTCCTAACATTCTGACCCAGTTTCTACTACATTATCTTTTATGATTACCCTACATAAGGCACACTTTATGAAAGGGGCCTTTGGGTGACCCAGATGGAGAGCACCATCAACCTTATTTCAACCTTATTTCTGGAGCCTAAATGACATGGGTTGCTGTTCATATGACATGAAACCAAGGACAGGCACTGACAGGTGACAACTGGAGAGCACTTTGTTAGAATACCTTCTGCATGTGGTATGGGGAAGAGATAGGCTATTGGGTTAATTTAAGAATTTGAAAGAATTCTTTATCTTAGAGGGCTTTCAGAGGAATCCAATTATATTAACATGCATTAAATTATTTTATTCTGAAATTTGTGACTCAAGATGGTTCTTAGGTCACTTAATAGGATTAGTAGAATATTAATTGCATGAGTACAAAGAAAGAAAACTATTTTAAACCTCTCTAGCTGCTTTTTCTTTTTAGTGAGATAGGCAAATTTAAGATTGATAATGACTAGGATTTTTTTTCTTTTTTCTTTTTTCTTAAACCTTCTTAGGCATAACTCAGCCACCTCCTGAGCTTGTGATTTTTCAGAAGGAATTACAGAAAACAGAAAAGGCTATGGCACTGGAGCATAACGACTTTGAAACTCATAGGCAGGCTCTTGAGAAACAGCTGCAGAGTGAAGTGAGTATTGGTCTTTATTCTTATGGGAATTATGCCAGGCTGCTTTATAGTAGTTATAGAAAGCTTACACGTATCAAGCCAGTGAAATCAGATTATTTGAGTACAAATAATTCCTTACCCCAACATTGCAAAAGAGCCTTTCTCATGTGAGAAAATTCTCTGGTGATTTTGACTTCATATTCCTAATGATAATAGCACTGGAAGGAAAGCAAACCTATGTAGGTAGACCTAAACTTCTCAGAAGTCCTGGTAATTCCCGTTGTCTCTGGATAACTGCTTTGTGGCTTACACACATCTACTGTGTCACTGTAATTTCTTCCTTCGAGCAATAAACAGAATAGCCGATTTTAGACAGGTGGCACACACATTTAATCCCAGCACTCAGGAGGCAGAGGTAAGTGAATCTCCTTGAGCTCTACAATAGGGAGAGACCTTGTCTTAAGAAAACAAAACTTGTTTGGGAGTTTTTGTTTTGTTTTTTTGGTTGTTTTGTTTTGTTTTGTTTGTTTTTCGAGACAGGCTATTTCTCTGTGTAGTCCTGGCTGTCCTGGAACTCACTCTGTAGACCAGGCTGGCCTCAAATTTAGAAATCCACCTGCCTCTGCCTCCCAGGTGCTGGAATTAAAGGTGTATACCACCACACCAGCTGGGTGTTGTTTTAATAAAGGTCATCCCATTGATTGTTGGTGTAAAGGTTTCTTAGAATTGACAAAGAATATAAGCACAATAAAAGACATTTTCTTTTTAGAGCAAGCTGTAATTGTATGTATTTCTTTTTCAGATTGAAAATTCTGCACAGCTCAGGACCCAGATAGTAGAATATGATGCTACTGTCAAAAGGTTAACTGTTCAGGTGGCTGAGTTAAAGTCACAACTAAAACAAACTCAGATAGGTTGGAGACTTTTTAAAAAATAAATTGTTTATTATGTGTGCATGTGTATGAGAGAGAGAGAGAGAGAGAGAGAGAGAGAGAGAGAGAGACAGACAGACAGACAGATACCGAGAGCAGCAGAGCACTGTGGTACTCTGGTGGAGGTTACATGACTTTTCAAGACTTAGTTCTCTGCTTTTCCCTTAGTGGGACAGTGAGTCTCTCGTTTGAGTGTCTGCACTGCCTACTCCAGGCTAGCTAACCTGTGCTGTACCTGCCCATTGTCCTGCTGCTCCTACCTCTAACTTGCCATAGGAATGCAGATGTATGCGCCTCCATGTAGCTTTTTTCTTTAATTCTTTGACTATTTCCTAGATGTATAAAGGATATCTTGATCGTATCCACCCCTCTCTTTCTAGCTTCTGCCTCCCATCAGTATATCTTCCTTTCAGCTTCAATCCTCTTTGTTCCCTATGTAACCCACTGAGTCCAGGTAGTGTTGTCCATATGTACATGGTTTTGAGGTCATTCCCTGTGGTATAGGCAGCCTGTCAATGCCACCACCCCAAAACTACTGCTAATGACTCCTCAGCTATGAGTGCCCCACCCAGGCCCCAGTGCTGGTATTTTTAACTGTCTTGTTGTTGTGCAGATAATCATAGTTACTCTGAGTTTACATGTGTAACAGCTATGTCCTGTCCAGAAGACAGCATTTTACAGCACTTATCATCTGCCAGGGTTTGCATTCTTTTTGTACCCTCTTCTCTGATGTTCCCTGAGCTTCTGGGACATGTTGTTAGACATGTCCCTCCTATGAGTCAGCATTTGCAATTGCTTATTCTTGGCACTTTGAACATTTATGAGTCTCTGCATTAACCATTGCCCACTGCAATAAGAAACTTCTCTAACCAAGGTTGTGAGCAGAACAACTTTATGTTCATATTTAGATTGCAGTTTGACATCATAACCATTTAATCAACATCATAAGCAACATTAAAAGATTTCCTCTTGGACCTATGATTTCTCTACTCACTTTTTTGTTTTTTGAAATAAGGTCTCTACATAGCCCTGGCTGTCCTGGAACTTACTATGTAGACCAGGATGGCCTCAGACTCAGAGAGATCCTCTTCTTCTGCCTCTATAGTGCTAGCATTAAAGGCATAAACCACCATACCTAGCTACCCATGTTTTTGTTGATGTTTGTTTATTGAAGATTTATTATTTTTAATTTTTTATGATTATAATTATTTTAATTTTATGTATAGGGCCATTTCACCTATATATGTATGTGTATTGTGTGCATACTTGGTACTAATGTAGGCCACAGGAGGATATTGGATCCCTTAGACTTAGTTATAAACTAATTTTAGTGGGTACTCAGAATTGAACTTGGGTCCTCTGAAAGAGGTAGTGTTCTTAACTGCTGAGCCATTTCTCCAACTCTACCCATGGGTTTTGCCCATGTTTATAGTAGCAGTAATAGTCACAGTGAACTGTATCCAGTGGAAAAGACCTCAAACCCAGTTAAGAGAAGAGTTGGTTCCTTCCAGATATAGTTGTGCCACTGCTGCAGCAGTAGTCACCCACGTCATTTTTATGTGGGTTTCAGGGATTGAACTCAGGTAGTCAGGCATGTACAGCAATCACTTTTACCCACTTAGCCAGCTCCCTGGCTCCAAGAGACAATTTTAACTTGTGTGTATGTGTTTGTGTGTGTGTGTGTGTGTGTGTGTGTGTGTGTGTGTGTGTGTGTGTGTAAAGTTTCAGGTGGTTGTACAAATACAATGACTGTGATCTATTAACCACTTAGTAATACTGTATTAGGGAAATGCTATCTATAGAAATAGAAATCATAACAGAAATGAAACTTCTACTTAGGAATATCAACTGAGTCATCTGCTAAAGTGCTTCCCTGACCGTTATAGATACCCTAAACAGGCCAAGGGGGCAGGTGGTACAGATGTGCCCAAACTGCTTGCCTAATTGTTTTCTATTTGTATTGGGGGGGTGTATGTGGGGGCTGGGGATGCATTCCAAGAAGGAATCTGTTCTCTCCTTCTGAGACGTGGATTCCTAGATTGAACTTAAATGTTTAGTGGCAAGTGTCTATACTTTCTGAGTATCTTATTGCTTCCCTACCTCCATCTCAATATTTTCTTTCTTTGTGTGTGTGTGTGTGTGTGTGTGTGTGAGAGAGAGAGAGAGAGAGAGAGAGACAGAGAGAGAGAGAAAGAGGGAGGGATGGAGGGAGGGAGAGAGAGAGAGAGAGAGAGAGAGAGGAGAGAAGAGAGAGAGACTGACTCTGTTAAGGCTAACAGGCGTTTCCATATATCTATATATTCCTTACCAGACCTGTGTATAAGTACGCAAGAGAAGCAGGATAGAACATTGCTTTCAGAGTTGGAGACCTCCTTTGTTTTTGCCTTCAGTTGAAGTTGTTTGATCTTGGGAATGACATGTTTAGAACGTATTCAAGTTCCCCATTTATAATGGAGATAATGCCTATTGGATCACAGTGGGCAAAGATAGAATAATATAGGGCATGACCTGGTATATGGAAACCCCTTGGGCATTACTTACTGCCAATGATTCATTAATGCCTTCGCTGTGAATGTCTCTTCCCCCTGCTTCATGGAAAGAGGAGAAAAGCTTGAATACTTCGTTCTTCAGTTGGTTTTGGGCCTAGTGTGTGTTTGTTACAGTTCAGCTTGTTTCTCATCCTTCCTCTTTTTTTTGTATTCCTCAGTTCCTGCTTGGACTTTTATTAGTCACTTGTTCCTTACACCTTCACTAGTTTATTTCTAGGTCTTTATTCACTTCTAAACTCTTTTCCAATGCCTTGTTTTCTGTTAGCAATTGTTTGCCAGACTCTCTGCCACTGAAGTTATAATGGTTTTGTAATGTGAAAGTTGTTCAGTGAAGCTAGGCCCTCCTGCAGTCCCCCACACACGTGGCCTACCTCTAGCCCATTATCCACTTGGTTTTGTAGCATCATAAGGAGCTGTTGCAGGGTTAGAGGCAACATAGACACTAGATTTATGCTAGGAAATCTCAGCAGCTCAGGAATTGCTGACCATGTGGCTCCCATGTCAGGAAGACCCCCGTCCCCTTTCCCAGCAAAGAGCAGTGGACATTTCTGGACAGTTTGGCCAGGTTATTTGACACTTGGGCTTGGCAAGAGACTAATTATATTGCAGTCAGATGTGTGAATATTCTCATGCTGGCTGGAATAAACAAAGATTAAATGTGTTTGCTATAGTTCAGCTCTGGCTAGACTGTACCCAGTAAATTAGATGTTTTCACTTCTCAGACGTAGTTATTGCAGACTCATGTGTAACAGATTGTGTTTAAAAGGCTTGGTACATGAAGGAAGTGTTCAGTAAATATTATTGAGTATGACTATGGATTCAGAAACTGTTTAATATGTAGGCTTATTTTTACCACTTTAAAAATATTCCTAAGTATAATTTAATTTTATTCATAGCCTTTTCTCCTCATTTCTCAAATTTTCTTTTTGTGATCTGCAGCCCTAGAGAATGAAGTGTTCCGAAATCCAAAGCACTCTCTGATTCATTCCCTGAGTGGCCTCCTGTTGAGTGGCAAGATGGCACCCCACAATGAAGATACAAGTGGGGATTTCTTGAATGTACCCCATGAACAGAACAAGGTTATGGCAGGTGCAGTTATGTCAAAGGTTCCACCTTATGTAAATACAGCAACAGAAGCTAGTTCCCCAGACTCTGACTTTGAATTTATAGCTAGTAGTACTAAAGCCAAAGTAAGAGAGCTAGAGCAAGAGGCTGAACGCTTGGAAAAGGCATTCAGAACTTACTATCAAAGAGCTACCCAGAATCCTACGAGCACTCCGCCTGCAAAGATTCCTTCATCAGTATACTCGGTGGCAGCTCTCAGAAGCAGAGCTTCCAGTTCCATGTTCAGACCTGTTTCTGCAGAGGACAGAGTTGTCTCTGAACAGCCTCTTGGGGACATGCTGAAGGAAGAAATGAGTGATGTGTCCAAAGCATTCATGGGCAGTGTGGTTTCACGGCCACGCAGGACCTCTTCCTCCACACGCCTCTCCTCTACACCCCATCCAAAATCCAGAAGAAGTCTTGATAATGAAATGTATCTGGAAGGTAAGCCACTGCCTAGAGGGTTGTGACATAGATGCTTTAGACTTGGGCAGCATATTTCATAGGCAGCCTGGGGTAGTCTGCTCCAGCACTGGTAGCTGTTCTCATCCTACCATACTCTGGTCAACAGTGGTAGCCCTTCCATGTTACAGGATTGCTGTGGAAGTCGGTAATACAAAGAGTGTTAAGGTCTACTTTCCATAGCACGCAGAAGTGTTGAGGGAGCACATGGTCCTTGTCTCACTGCTGATTAGTTCTGTATACTCCATGTTACTTCTATATACTCCATGTTACTTCTACAGTTTGATTTTGGTGCTTGAACCTTTTTAGTTCTCATACATCAAGCTTGGCTATTTGCAAGGATTGTGTAGAATTTATTTTCAAATTAATAGAGCTTTAAAAAAAATACTTAGATATCTTCTCCATGCAGTTTGTAATATTTTTGCCCTGATTCATTCTTCCTCATAGGTCTCGGGAGATTACACATGACTTCCTCTAGCCCTTTTCTTGACAGAGTTTCTGCATCACTTGCTGCTTCCCCTAGTCCTTGTCCTGAGAAAACACCCCAGCCATTACCTGTTCCATCTAGGCACAGCTTCTCTGGTCTTCCAGAGCAAAATGCCTGGTAAGTTATTTTCTCCTCATCTTCTGTAGAATCATGCTACTGACCTGCTGTTTTGACCTTTACTCCTTTGGCCTTTTTAAGGCAATGTTAAAGATCATGTGGCAGTCTGGAATTTACAGATAAATTGTAAAGTCATTTGTGGTCTTTGAAAGTCATTTGAATTAGAGAGAGTGCAATAATTGTGCAAATAAATAGCTTCCTGGGTATGTGAATGGATTTGGTTCATAAAGATAGATAGTTGCTTATAAAGTTTGTCTCAGCAAATAAATTGGGCTCATTTTGAGACTTGGAGAAATTTCACACATCAAAATGTCATTTAAAAATATGTTTTAAGAGTCAGGAGTGGTGGCACACAACTTTATTCTCAACACTCATGATGCAGAGGTAGATGCATCTCTGAGTTCAAGGACAGCCTGGTCTACAGACTGAGTACCAGGACTGCCAGGGCTATATAGACAGACCCTGTCTCAAAAACAAACAAACAAACAAACAAACAAACAATGACAAAAATGTTTTGGCATTTAAATGTAAACAAGGTTTCAGTTTGTGTATCATTGAATCAAATTCTGAAGTAATGATGGACACTAGGGTATGACTGTCAATGTAGGAAGAAGTCGATCAGGCCAGTGGGTTGCCCGAGCTGTAATTCACAGGCAGGACCCCAATAGGAGATTCTGAATCCCTACTTGTGGGCTCCAGTTGGGTACCTGATGTTTATAAATGCTGCCTGTGCATACTTGAAACTATGTATCTACCATGGTCCTAGGGCATTTATATTCTTTGATATGTTTTAGAATGTAGTTTTATTTTGTTTTCAGACAGACTCATTTGCTATATTGCCTGGCTGGCTTCAAACTTATAGTGATCCTCCTGCCTGACTGCTTCTTGAACTCTGAGGCAACAGCCATGAGACCTCACGCCCAGCTTGTATTGAATTTTCTTAGGAGGAAGCCAAAAAGAGCATCAAGACCCATATTATATAAAGTCAATATACTTTGATACATAGTTTGGCTTGTGCAGGTTCATCTTCAGCTGGTTTGTGCTGATGGCATATGGAATGTGTCTTTAGAGAAAATATTTTGTGGTTACTGGAAAACTACCCTAGGAATAGTATTGAGAGTATGCTATTCTTTGGGACAATGTCTTCTTCAGGGCATAGGGTGGTAACAAGGGAGATGACTGAGTAAATGTAGACTAGTTGCCAAGAACAATGCCTGGTGGCAGGCTCTGTCTTCTGGAGCCATTCTCTTTCACACCACACACACACACACACACACACACACACACACACACACACACTCACACTCACACTCACACACATTTTTCTTTTCATTTTTCTTCTCTTTTGAAATATATTGCAATAGAAACTAGGATCTCATACATGCTGGAAAAGCGTTTTTGTTTTTTTTTTTTTTTTTTTTTTTTATGTGTATGAGTGTTTTGTAAGTAACACTCATACACGTAAGTCTATGTACCACATTCCTTCCTGGTGTCTACAGAGGTCAGAAGAAGGTGTGAGATCCCCCTAGAACTGGAGTTACAGCTGTGCTTGGAATTGAACCAAGGTCCTCTAGTAGAGTGGCCACTGCAACACTTAGAGAGCCATTCTTTATAAGGTGATCAGCCCCGCTCGCTCCTGCCATCCCGTTCAGCCCCGCTCGCTCTGGCCAGTCTTGCTCCAGCCGGCCCCTCTCGCTCTGGCCCCCTCGCTCCAGTCGCCCTGCTCCCGCTCGCTTCGGCCGCCCCGTTTGGCCCTGCTGGCTCCAGTTGGCTCCACTCACTCCGGTCGGGCCCTGCTCGCTCCAGCCAGCCCTGCTCGCTCCAGTTGGCTCCGCTCGCTCCGGTCGGTCCCGCTTGCTCTCTCCAGTCCAAGGATTCGTTTATTATTATTATTCATAAGTACGCTGTAGCTGACTTCAGACGCACCAGAGGAGGGTGTCAGATCTCATTACGGGTGGTTGTAAGCCACCATGTGGTTGCTGGGATTTGAACTTATCACCTTCGGAAGAGCAGTCAGGTGCTCTTAGCCGCTGAGCCATCTCGCCAGCCCTATAAATTATTTTTAACAACCAGACAACCTATTCTCAGCTTTTTATGTTGTTACTAACACTTTATATTCATGTGTTTATTCTTTCAATCTAGTTTATATCAGAGACAAACTGAAACGCAAGATAAAAGTGAGTTTTCAAATGTGGACAAGCAATCTTTGAAAGGTAAGAAATTTGAACCACCTTTCAGATGTAAGTTTTGAATATTAGGTTTTGTGTATATATGTACATGTTTATATATGTGCCAAGACACCTGTGTAGAGGTCAGAGGACAACTTCAGGTGGCATATTTCATCTACCACCTTTAAGGCAGGGTCTTATCATTCCATTGTATACCAGTATGCCAGGCTACCTGGCCTGTGAGTTAATAAATGGAGACTCTCCTGTCTTAGCCCTCCATCATGCTTTAGTCATGCTGGGATTACAGACACCTACTATTATAACCCTTTTATGTGGGTTCTGGGGATTCTAACTCAGGTGCTTCCTCTCCTTGCAAAGCAAGCACTTTACTCATGGAGCCAGTCTCCCTAACCACATAGCAATTTAAAAAAAAATATTTACTTTTATGTGTAGAGGTGTTTTGCCTGCCTGCATGTCTCTGTGTCTTGTGCCCATAGGGGCCAGAAGAGGGTGTCAGATACCCTGGGGCTAGAATTACAGATGATTGTTAACTGTCTTGAGAATGCTGGGTGCTAGGAATTGAACTCGGGTCCTCCTTAAGAGCAGCCAGTGGTTTTTTTTTACTGATGAGCTATCCCCCCCGCCCCGCCCAATCCTAACACATACCTATCAGTTTTTATAAGTAGAAATATAGGAACACTTTCTTTTAGCAAAATACTCATATGTTGGGACATGTCTATTTTGTGAAATAGTACAGATGCATTGCTTGGTTTTTCTTTTTAAACAGTTTTATTGCACTTTTAGTATGTATGTATGTATGTATGTATGTATGTATGTATGTATGTATGTATGCACATGTAACCTGTCCGTGTATCTGTGTAGCACAGCACACATGGAAATTAGAGGACAGCTTTAATGGGTCAGTCTCTTGGTTCACTGTGTGTCCCAGGCAGTGAACTCAGTAGTCAAGCCTAGAGGTAGGCACCTTTACTTGCCATCTTGACAGTCTTTCTTCATTTCATCTTTCTGTGACAGAATTTTAGGGTGCACTTGAATTTCCTTTGAAAACAATTGGTATAACTCATAGTTTCCAAATAAAAACTAATGCCATAAAGTGAATCTTTAATATTTCAAGGCTGGGGTTACTTCAATAAGTAAGTTTTTCATTGTTCACTATTTTTCCTTTCTCTGGAATATGAAGATATTTTCTTTAAGTTATATTGATCTTGGTGATTCTTCAGACTTAAGCAAACTTCATCTTCATTGGTAGAATGGAGGTGAAAGAGTATTCAAATGAGGGGCTGGGCCAGTGGCTCAGTCTGTAAAGCACACTCATGTAACGAAGGCTGAGTGAATGGTGCATTCCGGAAGTAGAGGCAGGAGGATGCCCTGGGGGTTCACTAGCCAGCCAGCCTAGCCAAGTCAGTGAACTTTCAGGTTGAGTGATAAACTTTGTTACAAAACATAAGATAGAGTGTGACTAAGAAAGACACTGAGCATTGACCTGACCTCCACATGGCTACACAAAAATTAAGATGAGAGTCAAGAAAATGGTGGCCTGGCTATATAGCCTTATATAGTATCATCTACTGTATCACCCTACTTTCTAAGTATAATAAGGATATAGGGTCTATCACCTCTGAGACTCTTTCTAGCTTGAGAATTCTTTACATTTGTATATAATTTCAACATCATATCTGAAAGAATCATATTCTGCATAGTTAAATGAAACAACTTAGTACATTTTGTCAGTTTTTTTTAACACAATCATTATTATGACTTTGTTAAATCGTTATTTTTATTCTTTGAGAATTTCATACACGTATACAATGTATTTTGATCATAGCCACTGTCTGTTCTCCCTCAACTTCTTCCTGACTCCCCCTGCCATGTCTCCCTCCAATCCACCAAGTCCAGTCAGAGCTGTCTATATGTGCTCCAGTGTACGGGTGTAGGTTCATCTACTAGAGCAGGAGTAACCCAGTAGGAGTCTCTTTCCTTAAAAAATTATAAAAACTGACTCCCTACTCTAGTAGCTTTCACCTACCAAAGTTCTCCGATCTGTACCAGAGTGTTGACTAACTTTTCATCATTGATGTTTAAATTGACTCAACGGGTTTTATCAGCAAACCAAATGAATTCTCTAATGCTGTATTGATTTTTTTTTTTTTTTTGCGAACAAATATAATTCTTTAAAATACAAAGAAACTTGAGAGTTGAGCACTTTGTAAGTGGTTTAGAACTCTGTAGGAAAGGACAGTTTTAGTGTTCCATGATGTATCCCTACCACTCCCTACCTCCCAAGCACTCCCCACTCCTGCACTGCATAGTACTCCCAACACTTGCCACTGTTACTAAGGACTCATGGCACAATTAATTGTACCTCATATGGATGCAGGGAATAAGATAGAACATTTTGAAGCAGAAGGACTTCACCCTGCTGGTGACATGCCTGGCTTAGATTTTGCTGAAGCTATTCATTCTTCAAGACTCATTTCATACAACTACCCAAGTAGGTGGTTCCTTACTTAAACTAGCAGTAAATAATAGCTACATATTGCATGCTGATCTCTGCTCTGTAACTTATTCCCTACATGACTTCTATTATTACATTTATTTATTAAATTATGTATATTGGTGTATGTCTGTATATGCCTGAGAGTGCCTGAGCGTACCTGGGGAGGCCAGAAGAAGACATTGTATTCTTTGGTGTTACAGCTACAGGCAGTTGTGAGCTGCCTGGTCATGGGTTCTGGGACCCAAATGCTGGTTGTCTGGAAGAGTAGCAAATACTTTTTTTTAACCCCTGAGCCATCTCTCTAGGTCCAATATTAATTGTTTCAATTTTGTTTGTTTTTGTGTGTTTGTCTACGGAGGTCAAAGGACAACTTGTGGCAGTCAGTTCTCATGGATCTAGCTGGGGTTTGTAGCAAGTGCCTTTACCTGCTGAGGCATCCCTGGTTCTGTAGGACTTTCATAAGTATAGATAGAGGCTTGGGCTTGTGGCATTATCATTCTTAAGGGACTTTCCCTGTGTGAACATGTGCAAACTGCTAAGGAAAACCTCAAGAGAAGACTTCTCATTTAGTCTTGATTGGAGTTAGACAGAGCACTTATACTTTTTGCTCCTCTTCTACAAGATCTGTCCCATAAGGAACCTTATCATCTTTAGAAATTGTGTTAAAAACATGAAGTAGGGGACACAGGTACCCAGGAACTCTGCCCGACCAGTGGCACAGGTTCCTTCTGGTCTGGGCCGGTGCCCTGAGCATACTTTGGGCTCAAACTCCAGCCAGTTCCACAACACCCAGAGGAAGATCTGTCCCCAGGTACTCCAATACTCTCAAAAACATAGGATCTGAGAGTCACACAAAAGTCACTAATGCCAGTCATACAACACCCAGAGGAAGCTCCAGTTCCAAATGTGCTAACACACCCAGGATCATAGGATCAGAGGTGAGGAGGACACAACATCTAACCTAACACCAGGAGTAACTGAAACCAGCAGGACCTAGGCACTCAGGAACTCCGCCTGGCCAGAGGCACAGGTTCCTTCCAGTCTGAGCCAGTGCCCTGAGCAGATGTTGGGTATGAACTCTGCAGCCAGTCCCACAACACCCTGAGGAAGCTCCACTCCCAGGTGCTCCAACACTCCTAGGATCATAACACCCAGAGGAATATCCACTCTCAGATGCTCCAACACTCCCAGGTTCGTAGGATCAGAACTATTCCCACAACACCCAGAAGAAGCTCCACTCCCAGGAGCTCTACCACACTTAGGAACATAGGATTAGAGGTGTCCTGAGCAGACCTTGGGTGCTAACTATACAGCCAGTCCCACAACACTCAGAAGCAGCTGCACTCCCAGGAGCACTAACATGCCCAGGACCACAGGATCCCAGGAGTTTGACCAAACACCAGGATCTCAGGATCCTAGAGGGAGCTTACTCTTAGGAGCTCTGACACATCCAGGATATCAGGAAGGAAGTAGCCAAAATACTAGCTATGGGAAAATCAGTGAGTAGCTAGATGTTCTGCCTTGGGATGTGTAGGCAATCATTGCTCTTGAAATAGTTAATAAGTAGCATTGGTTATGTTTTGGTCATTTGAGAAATGCTTATATATTCATTTCTGTCTCTTCATTTAGGAACAAACAAACAAAAAACGGTAAAAATGTGGTGTCCTTGAGGTTCCTAACACATATGCTTCTGGTCTTGGCTTTTGTGTCCAAAGATGTTTCTATATAATTCTGCCATTTTCTCTCTCTTTCTTCTTCCAACTTTTTTCATCCTGCTCTGCATCTTCTTTTTCTTCCTCCCTTCTCTGCCTTTTTTTCTTCTTTTTCCTTTATCTGAACAAAAATCTTATTTTGTCATTGCTATTCCTTGTGGGAAAGTAGATCCATTTGAAGTAACCTCTCCTCCACTGGAAAGGAGGGACAGGGTAAGTGTGTCAGTGGAAATAAATGTGAGCTTTGGGTATTTTTTTAAAGATATATTTATTTGATTTATGTATATGAGTACACTGTAGCTGCCTTTAGACACACCAGAAGAGGGAACTGTAAGCATTACAGATGGTTGTGACCCACCATGTGATTGCTGGAAGTTGAACTCGGGACCTCTGGAAGAGTAGTCAGTGCTCTTACCCTCGAGCCATCTCGCCAGCCCAAGCTTTTGGTATTTTAATTTTATGAAAAACATATATTAAATGGCTGGCTGGATAGATAGATAGATAGATAGATAGATAGATAGATAGATAGATAGATAGATAGATAGATAGATAGATAGTTCGTTCTATCTGTGTGGCCATTTTCCAGTAAAGTTAGTTCTTATTCCTGCTAAGCATCTGGGACAAGGCACAACGCGAGTCTGAAATCCTTTGGTGAACCTGTGGCATTGTTGCTGATTAGCATTTTTTGAGTGAAAAAAATGCAGGTCATGGACTGGTGCTGAAAGAATGTTCAGCAGCATTAGCATCTGTGAAACTGAGACTTATTTAAACTTTTGAAAGGCAGGGACCTGTGCCAAGAATGAAAGGAAACAACAGACAAGTAATTAAAACATGAGCCTTGCTCAGAAGAAATAGAAGTGGGGAAAATAAGCACACATGATTTTTTTCTTTTCTTTTCTTTTCTTTTCTTTTCTTTTCTTTTCTTTTCTTTTCTTTTCTTTTCTTTTTGAAAGAGGGTATAATGTATTGGCAAATGATGTGCTGGAATATTTATGTATCACTTGGAGGGTAAGGAGGACTTCACAGAGGAACTGTCTCTAGCAGCAAGATGAATTGGATAAGCACACAAGTACTGTTGGCTCAGTGGATATGGGATAAACTCTGATGCCTGGACTGTTCTTGAACTTGTGGGCTCAGGCTCTTGAGTTGCTAGCATTATAGATGTGTATTTCCATGGCCTACCTAGACAGAGATGATGAAAGAACCAGTATAACTTGAGGAGGAGGCTAGCATTTTGGGATTTCTCCATTTCTGTGACCGAAATCCCATGAAAAACATGATTGTCAGGCTGGGGAAAATGGTCAGGAATGAAGAAAGACATGGAAATGATTAGGGGTTAGAGATGGGTCAGTGGCTAACAGTACTAAATGCTCTTCTAGAAGACCCACCTTCAATTCCTATCATCCATATGGCAGCTCACCACTGTAACTCTAGTCCCAAGTGATCTGATGCTCACTTCTGGCCTTCTCAGGCATTGCATGCACGTGGTGCAGATACACATGCAAGCAAAGCACCTGTACACATTGAATAACAATGGAGAGAAAAAAAAAAAGGATGATCCCTAGAAAGGACCAGGATCAGTATAGCTCAAACTGAATAGTGGTGGTAGTGCCAGAGATAAAGGGGAGGAGAGAGTTTTGTTCTGTTTGGGGGTAGGAATGTCTCGAGCATCTTTTTTTAGGAATAGGGAGAAGAGGTTTTGAAATGACTGTGATTATGAAACCCCTATTGATGCGCTAATAGTTCTAAAGATAGGGGATGGATTGTAATGAAACATGAAGGCAGAACTGTAGAATTTGCTATGGAGAGGCTGAAGCATGGAGAGAAGAGATGAATGAAGAGGATATGGTATGGAGGGACGACTATTGGGGTCATTCATCATGTGGTGGCTTATATCCATCTCAGGAAAGTAAAAGTCTAGGAGTGTTGCTAGGGGTCAGTTTGTGAGCTAGAAGATAATAAAAATAGACCAGCAGCTTAGAGCAGGTCATCAGAATCAGTAGAAAAATCAAGCAGGCCTTCAGAAGACTAGATTTGAAAAATCTGATGCTGCTAGCTACTCACTCTATTATCTGTCCTTTAAGGTGCTGTTCAGAACCAAACTGGAGAACAAGACGAACAGCAGCTATGGGAACTCCACATGATAGAATGCAGGCAGAGAGAAGAACAAAGGCATAATGAACGGCAAGAAGCTTTAGAGAGGGAAAGAAGAGAGCTGCAAAACCTAGAGCAGGAGCGGGTAATGTGTCCCTTAAATCTCTGTATGTTTCTCCAGTGGGTACCTTCAGCAGGTACCTTGAGCTCAAGGCTGGGAGCCAGTAATGCTGTGAGATCAGAGAAGCAGCAGGTAATCTCAAAGGCATTCTCTTTCCCCTCCTGTTGTGCTCCTTCTGAGCAACTTGGTTTTGCAAAGACATTCACATGTATTCTCATCTGTTGTATAACTTCCCTCTGTATGTGCACTCTAGGAGAGCCAGCTTGCCAGCTTGCCAGTTGGAAGAGCTAGGGAAAGAAGGCGCATCTAGTCAGTCCACAGTGGTGTCTAGGCACACACAGCTTTTCTACCTCTCTTCTTGCCTTTCTTGTTCTGATTTTAGTGCTTGGCTAGGTAACATGCCTTAAAAATGTTTCTTGGCTTCCTGGTTAATCCTTTCCTTCCTTGAAATGACATGTTTGTCTGATGATAGCAATGACTTTATTTTAAACACTTTCTCTGGTATGCAAGTTGTGCTACCAGAATAAGGATCTTATTAGTATGATTTTTAAGACTGAGAAGCTTATAAACCATGTTCATGTATTTCCTCTTTTGCCACTGGTCTGTTTCTAGAGGATGATTGAAGAGTCACTGAAGATCGAGATGGAAGAAGAATTAGAAAAGAATGTTCAAGATCAGAAAGACATATCAGCTCATGGTGAAAATCCTTTAGAAAAATACATGAAAATTATTCAGCAGAGACAGGAAGAATCAAGTGCAGATAAGGTGCCTATGCTGTGGATAGCAATCTGATGGCAGAAGAGAGGGGAGGCACTGGGAGGCTTATTCTGATACCTTGGGACATGTATTCTCTATTGAAGACACAAAGATTAAAGGCCATAAAGTGAATACTTGAAATAGAACCAGGATTCTGTAAAATATATACACTGTTGACAAAATTTCAGCCTTAGTTTAGGTAAAACGTTGAAGAGATTCTAATTTTTAATTTTGTACCTGATAGGATGTTTTATTTGATGTTTCATTGAGTTATAGATTGTGAAACATTTTTTTTTCTGTCAGAATTATGAGTACTGAAAATACATGCTATGTATTATTTTGATGTGCTTGCTAAGTTTCACTTTAAAGAGGCTCTTATATATGTTTCCAAAATAATTATTAGAGAAATCAAAGTGTACTATTTCTTGGCCTTTTTCTGAAGTTAACTTGTTTCAAAATTCTTCTTTCTCCATTTTGTGTCAGAGCTCCAAAAAATCGGGCAAAGAATGCTCTCTAGTGGACACGATGATGCCTAGTGACAAGGATGAAAGGTATGGCTTCCTTCAAACATGTCCCTCAGGCAAATCAGTATTGCTCATGTTGCTAGATAAAAATGATCAGATAGTTGGGCTTGCCTTAAAATCATTGGATCAGTAAAAATTATTACTTTTGAAAGTTAGATATGAAAGTATATTCTGGTAATTCCAGCACTCTGCTGCCTGAGACAGGAAGATCAAGAGTTTGAAGCTAGCTTGGGCTACATAGTAAGACTCTCAAAAGTTATGAATTTAAAAGGGGTGGAGATTTACTTCAGTTAGTAGAGTGTTTAACTAAAAGGTAGAAGTCCCTGGGTTCAATCACAGACACTCATAAACAGGGCATGGTGCCACATGCCTGTAATTCCATTACTCAGGTAGAAGCAGGAGGATTAAAATTTTAAGATAAGTTTTGTTTACATAGTTTGGGGCCAGCCTGAGACACAGGAGACTTTATTAAAAAATACAACAGAACAAAATAAAAAGCCACTGGCTTCAAAAAGTTGATTGTGATTTGACTTGTGAAATTGACCCTGATACTAATTGTAAGTGAGGGCAAAAACACAACAAGAAAGGAGTAGGACCATTCTGAAGATCTAGAGCAGTGCTTCTCAGCCTTCCCAATGCTGCAGCCCTTTAATATAGTGCCTCATGCTGTGGTCACGCCAACCAGGAAGTTATTTTCATTGCTACTTCATAGCTGTAATTTTGCTACTGTATGAATTGTAAATATATGTTTTCCGATGGCCTTAGGTGACCCCTGTGAAAGGGTTGTGACCTACAGGTTGAGAACCACTGATCTAGAAGTTGGTGTGAATTTCTTAAACATCTTATTTTTCTCTTTAGTTCTCCAGGATTTTCTCATGAAGAACAAGATGACATGTGGTAATAACATTAGCTTTCTAGTTTCTCACAAGAAATCACGTAATATGTGTTCTTGTTTTTCTGTAATTAAAGTTGTCAAAAAACTTTGTGTATTCTGTTTTTTTAACATTGTTTTAATTTTGTACCATAATGTATGAGACAACAGTAACGGAGTCAACTAAACCTTTCCTCCACCCCTTTTACTTTTGGAGACAAGATCTCTGTGAAGCCCTGGCTGGCCTTGAAGTCACAGATTCGCCTGCAGACTCTGCCTCCCTTTGAAGGCATGCACCACCACACTTGGCCCATGTAGTCCTCTCTTTAGCCATGACATGTATTCATTGTATTGAAATGACATTCCCCTCTCTGGTTTTGTCTTAAGTTACATCTATTTGAAAACTTATCTTGTCACTTGACAGGCTTGCATTTGCTAAGTTTAAACTGTGTGACTCCTGCTCCACACTTGGGCTATAATGTGTAAAACAGGAAGTCATCCTCCCAGCACACTTTTCTCCCTGGACACGAACACAAATCTTTTTATTGTAATCTCTATAAATAATATTTTGCATCTGGTGTTGTTAAACTTGTAGGTTCTCCAGCATTCATATGTTTGAACCCTAGTGTGATGGTATTAGCTGATGGGCCTCTGGGGCATGATGACATGAAAGCAGACCCTCCTACATAGAATGAATGAGAGAGTAGTCATCCCTTTCAGAAGTACCAAGAACTTGACACTGTTGTACAAGCCAAGGCCTGACCCTTACCAGACACTGAACTTGCCAGCACTTTGTTACTGAGATTCTCAGTCTCCAGAACTGTAAAAATTAAAACCCCCAAAGTTCTTTTCTTTACTAGTTACTTTCTCTAAGATTATTTTTGTAGCAGGAATAAGCCAGCGTCTTTACTGTAGAATCCTTTAATCTTATTTATAATGGAAAATGGGTGGACTTTTTGATTTTTAAATATTTAGGTTTCCCTTATAACTTTGACTTCTTTTTTTTTTAACCCTCCAAGACAGGGTTTCTTGGTCTAACAGTCCTGGCTGTCCTGAAACTCACTTTGTAGGTCAGATTGGCTTCAAACTTAGAGAGATCTGCCTGCCTCTGCTGCTCAAGTGCTGGGGCTAAAGGTGTGTGCCACCACCTGGCTCATTTTCGTCCTTTAAAGTGTGTGTGTGTGTGTGTGTGTGTGTGTGTGTGTGTGTGTGTGTGTGTGTGTGTGTGTGTGTTTTAAACCAGAGGTAATTGGAAAAACCTGTGTCCCCCAGAGGTTCCTATGTTTGATGGTAGAATTACTGTCAAGGTTACTTTTGGTTTTGTTAAACCACTATAGTATTTATTCAGGAGGCTTATCCAGTGACACAAAGTTCAGCCTGAGCAGACAGTAGTGAGACAAACTTCATTATATTGGGGTTCCTGCTCATTTACCTGCAACACCTCATTTAGAGGTGGTATGCCCATAATGCTAAAGGCAAGGCCTCACTAAGAAATATCAGGTGGAGACCAAATGCATAATCATATTGACAGTGCTATTTCAAGTTAGAGAAGGAAATCCCAAGACAAATTTAGTGCTGCTGCTTAAAGAATTAACTGTTAGGATTAGATTTCATTATATCCCCAAATATACCTTCCCCCTAGACTTTGGCTTATGAGTCAACAGTTTATAGACCCTTATTTAAGTTCCCCCTTTTTTCCTTTGCTCAAGATTAAGCTATGTATGTGTCAATCCTGTAGGTAGATGGCTTTTTATTGGAGAAACTAGTTAGAACAATTCTGTGCTTTTCACACTCTTAAGTGCTAGTAGCATTTTATACAAAGTACAGCCCAGTGGGTTATAATGTTTTCTCAATTTGCTCTTGCTAAAAACATTTTGTGTGTGTTTGTGTGCATGTGCAAAATGAAACCAAGTAGCAGTCTTCCCTGGACTATATTTTTCTATCTATATAAAATCTTGATGATGTATATTATTAAAAAAAATGACACCATACCGCAAACAGAGAAAGATAGGATTTATGTATGGTAAAAAGGCAAGCGAATGAAGCTATAATTTTATTTCATTATTCTTTAGTACATCCACAACTATTTCCACCTAAATAGATCTTTAAAATAAGCATACACAAGTATTGACTATTATCTACAAATATTTATTGTAACACTTGAATAGAACTACAGGAAGCCCTTGGCACTGATAGAAAATATTGATTCACTGTTAGGTTACAAAAATTTATACATAGCAAAATTTAATGCTCTTTACATAAAAAATATTAGACTACTTCAACAAAACTTCCAAAAATTCCTGGCAATAGCTACCAGAATTAGAAAAGTAAAATTAGGCTTTAGACACCGCCTCTTCTAGAACACGACTCTAACAGCACCTCCACTGCTGGAAAAAATATTGAATTCTGTCATGCAACAGGAAAACAAAACACTAAGCTATCTTGGAACAACTGTTCTACACAGAAGAGAGCGGCTCCCAATTAAAAGGAATCCAAATAGGCGTTTCTCGGCATTAACCAAAAGAAAAAAAATCCAAATGAAATATTATAGTTGATGTTCAGTTTTAATAGCATCTTGATAAAGGTATGCTTCCTTTCATTTGAATACATTTCTGCACATGTATATGTTTTAAAATCCAGGAAACAGCCAAACCACAAGTTAACTCTTAACATGAATATACATAGTTAACCCTATAGTATGCAGCCCCTTTGAAAAGCACTGATGCACCCCACAGTTATATGGATCATTCCAGAAAGAACAACACAAAACTTACCATCACTAATACCCAGTACCTATTAGTCACTTAATGTTCTGGAACACAATGAATTAGAAGGCAAGTTTCTTTTGAAAATGGCTTAAACTCAAGCAGTTTTCTTGCTGAATATCAAACATTATTATTCCAGGAAATTAAGATTTAGATAGGAAAACAATGAAATAAATACCAACCCTAATTTAAATTACTTATGTATTAAAGTCTATAAAAGTAGGAGGTCAGAGGTCTGTGGTCAATTTGCAGTTAGGTTTTAGATAGTTGATATGAAACTGTAAACTCACTGTCTAGACCACTTAAAAATGGTTTAGAATGGTGGTCATTTTAACAAGGTAACACTTCTTAAGAAAGATATTCATGGAACAAAAAAATCTGTGTAGGAATTTTGGGTTTCTGGTTACAATATAAATGATTAGAAATTGAAAGCAAATATTAAGGCAGAGCTGACATTTGTTTCCAAACAAGAATAGTGATCACCAAATTCTCCCATTTTGTTACAATGTGATCGACTATGAAGCTGATTTTGCAGAGCTCGAGTCAGAATCCAGCTTCTGCACTGATAAATTTATCATAATTGCAGCTCATTTTAGCATTACTAAAAGATAGGTTTCTGGTGGCTTGGGAAACGAATGTGTGAGGCCATGAGGGTGCTGTTTGGAAGAATCACATTATCTTTGATGAGCCAAAGGTTAATAAAGGTCAGCTATCAAAAATGAACTTCACACTGCTGATTCTATTTTGATAACACTTGAGGACAGGTGGCATATGTAAATCTAGGATCATATCCTTTGATACTGGCATGCCATAGGTCCCCAGTAAGGAACGGATGTGATTCTATCCCATGTTAGAACTGCTCTAGCAGTTAACTGCACATGCCACGACTTTCCAAAGGATGAATGGTCATTCTGTCAAAGTGTTGCCTTTTAAAATGGCTAACATGAAACCTCCAATATTTGTTCTAAAGAAAATGATTTACCCACTGGAAGGTTTTCCTAGAGATCCACCCCAGCAGCTTGAGACAGACAGTGAAATGTTGGTACGTCTACATTAGTTTGGTGGGATACACATCTGTACTGCAGAGCAGCTGTCTGATGATGTGTCAGAGCAGTAAATTCATTGGCTGACACGCTCTGGCAAACACTTAAGTGTAAGAATTGAGTTGTTCTTTTGACCGAGACTGGATATCTTGCAGTTCCTGTTCTTCCTTTGCTTTGATATCCTGGTAAGCCTGCATTTTGCTTGCATCCTTTAAGTAAGCCCAGTTAGAAGACAATATCATGAGGAAGTGGATCTGGAAAAGAAGGGTGAGCATGATGGCTAGTGAGCATGTGAGAAGGCAAAGCGAGCTGCTAGTCAGATTAGACGGATCAGCTGGACAAGGGCTGGACAAGGGCCAGGGTTATTCGCTATTAATACTCTTCTGCTGGCAGGGCTGGCAGACACGGAGCATGCTCTACTAGTTTGCTTCATAGTAGGTTGGAGAAACGTTAGTATGCACATATAATGAACTTGGGAATAAAATGACCAAGTTATTGTTAAGAAGTAAAAATGAAATATATGACAGTGCTTTTTTACCATTTTGAGAGTAATTTTAAAAGACAAATGCAAAAGTTCAGAAACATGTTGCTTTTTATGTTTAAAAATGTGGAGCAAAGACTTATCTGTGGGTAAAAAGAAATTCCCCAAAAGGCCTACAAAGTGTGAAAAATGTTTATTTTCAGTAAATGATTATAGAAGTATATATTTACCATGTAGAAATTAAGTGAATGTCAAAACAAAAATTAAAAACTAAGTATGCAGTCTATATGTTAACATTTTCTTAGCAACGAAAAGTATTTTCTTCCTTTTATAACTGCCAGTATTTCATTTCCTCTAAGTTCATTTCACATAAAAATCCTTTTCACTCTTTACAGTTTCTGTGGCATACACATCCTTCCCATGTATTTTCCCATTGCCCGAAGCAAATCTACACAGTTTAGTTTCCTTAAAGGCCACATTCCCTTCTCATACCATACTTCCTTCTCAACGTAGATGAGACTTTCAGCCCAACTTCTCTTCCCGTTAAAATCTTAACATGTAATTTAAGAACCTAGCTATGAGGGAACAGTTGCTATGCAGCAAGACAATTTAAAGTTACCAGTTGTGTGGGTTCTAAAGAAGTGATGGTGTTGTATCAAAAATACGTAATTTTTTTTTTCAGAAAAATCAAATGGGTGATACCCTTCAAATTTTTATCTGGCCTAACTTGGCATCTATTTGGTAAGGAGCCAACCATGTGATATAAAAATCTTTCAACTTAATTTTAACTATACTTGCAAAATCTTTTCTAGAAAGGTGTGACAAAATGAAAGCTAGGTTCTAACGTTCCTCCTTTAGCACTAGTTCTTTCCCATCACTAAAGCTGGTTATCAAGCAAGCAAAATTAATGGAAAAGACACGTGTGTCAAGGTATTAATATTCCATTGAGAGATACTGACTGCTCAGAGTTTAAGTTCAAGAAAATTATTTTTCAAAGGATGCTTACTGGTGTCAGTAAATAACGATCCTTTTCAAACTGTGGGAATAGCCAGACCCCATTCTTTTGTAATCCACTTACAGTAAGTCCTATTTAGTCTACCATGCAAAGTGAGTTAACTGAAGCTATTTACAAACTACTGTAGCAAAACTGCAGAAACCTAGGCTCCGCTTTAGTCTGGAGTGTCAGTGGTGTTCATGCTACAGAGCTGAGCTCTCCTAAATAAAGCTCCTTATTGACTTTATGCAATTTAGAACTTAGTGCAGCAGTCTTCCCGACTCTTAAACTTCAAAACCGCATAGTTATATGTAGTAGCCATCATGTAGATCAGCTGGTGGAAGAGAACAAAACAGAGTGGTAAGATACAGGCAGTGAGGGCTAATGGTGTGATACCTCTCAAACTGGGCAGGGATAAGTGCCAGCTCAGTCTGAGGGGTTTCTTCCCACCTTCTCATCAAAGCAGAAGATTTCTCTCGTCTAGCACATGCCTCTTTTCTGATCACACATACATAATGGAAACCCGTGGCTCTGTCCTCAGTAAGCTTATTAAAAAGCCTTGGATGTATTTCAAGAATAACAAGATAGCCAGCTGGGTCAGCAGTATGAGAGATGAAGCTCAGTGCCCTATTTCTTCTCATCTTTCCCAAACTGCCTGCTCAGCAGCAATTAGTCTTCCTGCCTGTTGCTCAGCCAAGAGAACAGGTCACGACCATGGTGAGTTCATGGGAAGGAATGACTTAATGCTTAGGAAAATTGAGAATGGGTCATCCTCAAGCAGCTGAAATCTCTTTGTTCTCCCAACCTCAAACTAGTTTTCTACAAATCATAAACCAAGCAAAACAAACATGCATGCAAGCCTGTTTGCTTATAAGTTGATTCTCATTATGTGCAGATTCCAAGTTTGGCTACTTGTAAAATATGTAATCACCAAACCAGTATTTTCTCACCCATGACTAGGCATGTGCAAAGCACTTAAGGATTTGAGTGCCCTTATGTGCTCAGTCCCAGCTGAGGTCTACCGAAGTGATACTTTGCTGCATTTGTTTTGCACTCACGGTAAACAAGCATCCAGTGCCACATTTGCTAAAATAGTTCCCAAGAAAGGTGTGCAAGTGCCTTCCAGAGATAATGTGCATCACAGGACCTTTAGGTAGGCATGGGTGGTAGTGATGTTGCCCATGAACTCACTAGTATCAACAGTATTAACTAAGGAGTCTTACACTGAAATCTACATGGGAGGACGTGACCTAGAGGCTACTCTATTTCCTCCAGCAGGCTGTGTTCAATATATACAACTTAGCATTTGTATTGCCTTTATAGAAGATTATTTCTGCACATAAGGAGATCAACTATATATTACCTTTCTATTTGGAAGTCAAGATTTCTTTGCAGAGAAATGGGCAGTGCCTCACATGAGTCTCTGTCCCTGAATGAAATCATGGAACTAATTGCTAAATGCAATAAGGCAACATGCTATGCCTAGTCAGCAGGTGTTGGTACCCTCTCTTCTTTCCAGTGTCCAAATTGCATCAGTCGGTGCCAAGACAGCCACTAGTACTTCCTGCAAACTAGACATTCGGTAAGTTTACAGAGGGTACAGTTAACCACAGCAGAATACACAGATCCTTTGCTTCATCTGCTGGTAAAAGCTGAAAGGGAAACCTGTGGTTTGGAGGTAGGGGAGGAATGCTACACTAGGGGGGTTCTGGGATACTCACCAGGGCAATGACGGTGGCACCAGCTCCAGCACAAGCCACAATGAACAGATGATAGGACATGTAGAACTAGGAAAGAATAGGGCTCCATGAGCATTTTGTGGGGTCAGGAGGGGCCTTACATATGTTCTGGAATGATGTTTCACTGTCCTTCACAGTTACTGGCTGCCAGCCTGGACACAGACCCACATGCCCTTTGAGCCTTGGATGCATGTTACAATCACTGTGGGAACTTCAAACCTTTCTGATGCTCAATCTGCACCCCAGACAAATCACGTCGGATTACCTTGGCCTCAAGCATGGATATAGTGCAGTCCCTTGATGACTGCAATGTGCAGCCAAGGTTAGGAGGCTCTGCTCTGAGCCAACAATCCATGTTACGGCTATACAAACTGACAAGCCAGATAGGGTAGAGGCAGATCTTTTCTATAAGTTAGTGCTTTCTAAAAACATACCAATGTTGTCTTAAATGTACATACTCCCACCAGTGCATTGAAGACTTTTGTTTCATAAACAGTTATAAGCCCACAGCTGATGAATACTTTAGTGGTAAGAAAGTTTGATTTCTGGGGGCTGGTGAGATGGCTCAGCGGGTAAGAGCACCCGACTGCTCTTCCGAAGGTGATAAGTTCAAATCCCAGCAACCACATGGTGGCTCACAACCATCTGTAACAAGATCTGGCTCCCTCTTCTGGAGTGTCTGAAGACAGCTACAGTGTACTTACATATAATAAATAAAGTAAATCTTTAAAAAAAAAAAAAAAAAAAAAGAAAGTTTGATTTCAAAGTGTTAGGGCATATTGCCAAATAAGGACTAAAAAAAGAAGAAAAGTACTTATCACAAGTTGTTCTGGAAATATGAATGATTAGCTCTGGCCTCTTACTAAAAAAATCTGACATATGCACATATTTAGAATACCTTTTTAGTCTATTATTGTTTTTAATTGTATTTGTGGGCATGGATGTTTTGTATGCATATAAAATATATGTGTACCACATATGTGCCTGGTGTCCTTGGAAGACAGAAGACCATTTTGGGTCCCCTGGGACTGGAGTTAACTATATGGAGTTGCTATATGGATGGTGTGAATGGAACCTGGGTCTTCCTGAACAGCACCAAGTGTTCTTAACTGCTAAGCCATCTCTCTTCTTTCCAGCCCCAGACCTTTTTTTATTTGTTTTTCGAGGCAGGGTTTCTCTGTAGCCACAGCCGTCCTAGAACTCACTATGTAGATCATGTTATCCTTGAACTCACAGCCTCTGTTCCTGGAGTGCTGGGATTAAAGGCAAGTGCTACCATACCCGGCCAGCCCCAGACTTTAAAAAACAACAACAACAAAAAAAAAAAACCCAAAAGACCATGGAATTAACTTTCATTTGCCTGTGAGACATGTTCTTTGTGAAAACATTGCCAAAAATCATGTCTCAGATTTTTAGGTTTGGGCTCACAAACTATTGCAGAGAGGAAGAGCCCATTGCCTTAAGGATGCTTCCTAAATGGGTTAGACCATCAGAAATGGATATCGTTATTGTAGGTGGGAAATGAAGAGTGATGGTTACACAGTGTTCCACTGTTCCACAGTTTACATGAAAGCCCTTCCTTTCAGAGCACATTGGCCATCATCTAGAGTCCTGTTTCTCAGCTTAGGTTGTAAGTCACCAAGTATGTGAGTCCTCAGCTCTGCTGCATGGTTACCTCATTCGTGTTGCAGATGTTCTCCAGGGCCGAGCCACAGATTTTGCCTGGGAAAGCATTCCAAGGAATGATACCTGCAAAGTGAACCCCAACAGATTATGAGTTAAAGCTGTAGTGACCAGTGGCTTGGCTTCAGTTTAGATTGTGTTTTGTGGTGTTGATACTGGTGGTCCTTCCCACCCCCAATACTAGGGCCTTTGCATATGCTAAATACACATTGTTGCAATCCCAGCCCACCTCATATTCTTAGCAGACCTTTCCATTCTAGATCCCAATTACAGTTGTTAGCTATGTTCCTTTTCAATCGAGTTACCCAGTGTCTGCAGTTCAGGCAAGGCAGGACAAAGAATAAGCAAGAGCAAAGTCATTCTAGTTCATGTGAGATTTCAACAGTTGGGCATCTTTTCTCTCACCTATACACTGTATGTTGTTCAGTGGAGTCTGGTATTTGTACATGTCATAATTAATTAATTAATTAATAAAAAGTTTCACTATATAGCCCTAACTGGCCAGGAACTAGCTATGTAGACTCCCTCTTTAAGATACGACTTTCCCTTAGCAAGGAAGTCAATTCCCATCCAAATTAATTGGAGGCCCTAGTGGCTCCTTCTATGGCTGGTCACAGGAACTGTGTTTTGAGGATGCCATTTGTGAGAATAAAATGTCTGAGCCAGCTTCTGACGGTGGGGACTGTTCTCTCCAGAGTCCATTGTGGTGGCTTTTGAAATCCATCTGCAGTTTATGTTGAGTTTTTCAGTACAGATAAGTTGAAGCAATTGGTCATTTTTGAAAAGACCCCCTTCAAAGGGGCAGGCATGCAAATTATTAAGTGAAAAGTCCCCGAGGAACTGAAAAGAGCTGGCCATGGGAGCACATGCCAGGATCGCAGCACTCAAGAGGATGGAGCAGGGATAGCCTGGACTACATGGTGAGATAAAAATACAAATGAAGAAGAGAAAGAGGGCAAAAAGGAAAAACTGAAAAAATAAATATATAAATTCTTATGGTGGCTATCTAGAAGTCTTTTTTTTTTAAATTGAACTACATTATAAAGTAGTTTTGCATTATAAAAGACTTATTTTTTAACTATATGCCTAACTTGAAAAACATTTTAATAAATCTCAAATAACATCCTCTAGCAAGTACAAAGGCCCAGAGATGCTTACCTCCAGAAAATAGAGAAGAGCATGAACTAATGAAAAAGGTAGGAAGTGTGTTCTGATGACCAGAGAGAGGTCTATGTTTTGATTACAATCCAGACCCTGGCAGAAGACGATAACGAAGTAATGGGGACAGGATTGAAAGGAGGTACCGTATTGCCGGACATCCACACAGATCTGCTCCACACCCGAGGTCCCGTTGCTTTGTGGGGACTTGATGACTTCACAGGTTGACCAGATGTTGTAGAACATAAACACTGGCACTGCGGAAAAGCCGAACACACCCAGCCAGGCCACTCCCAGCACATAGGTGAGGAACACGAACTAGGCAGACAAAAAAGAAGCTCACTGAAATAGGCAGCTTGATCTCAGAGGGACGGCTGCACTTCTCTGCCCTGCATGGTCCTGTGGGTTGCAGGATGCGTGCCCGGGACCTGGCCTGCCTATGCATGTGAGGAAGAAACACCTGCTCAGAGACTTTTTCAGGCACCGATTTATTTAGTGTGTGTGTGTGTGCTTGTGTGTGTGTGTGTGTGTGTGTGTGTGTCTTTGTATGTACAGGTGTACATGTGTATGTGTGTGAATTATGGAGGCCAGAAGATAACCTGATTGATTCTGAGTTGCTTTCTACTTTGTTGTTATTGCTGCTGTAATTTCTCTCTGTGTCCTGAAAGAGACCAACTAGGCTAGACTAGCTGGCTCCACTTTTCTCTGCCTCCCCAGTAGTGGAATTCTAAGCTGGGCCACCATGACTGTCTGTCTTTTCCCTGTTGAGTTTTGAGGATAAAACTCAAGACCTCCTAGTTGAGCCATCTCTCCTGCCCTTGGTGTTCCTCTTTTAGCCCAAGAGGTGACCTTAATCCTACAACTAATTAGTTACAGGGCCTGAATGATGATTACTTATTGTTATTTATTTTGTTTTGTGTTTTGTGTACTGGGGATCAAATCTAGGGTCTTCTGCATGCTAGGCAAATGTTCTGTCAGTGAGCTAAACACCCAGTCTCCCTTTGAGGTTTTTAGTTGGAAAAATGGTTTCACTAAGTTGCTTAAACTTTGGATTTTCCTACCTCAACCTTGCATAAAGCTGGGATCACAGGCCCACACATTTAAGCCAGACTATGAGGTATTCTTTCTAAATATCAGTTCTGAAAACTCCCAGTTAAAACTCCTACTAAACGTGGGATAGGTCCAGGATGTTTCTCCAGGTCATTGAATCCTAACATCATGTTGATTTCTCAGTACTTCCCTTTGTTTTACCTTCCGTGTGGGGATGGAAGAATAACAGCTGCCACAGTAAGCCTTCTCTCAAAAGAAACTCTGCCAGTTTCCTCATCCTGGGAACTTACCAGAAGCAATCAGTGCTCGAACCTTGACCAAAACTTTCAGTCACGAGTACAAGAACTCTGTCAAGATTCTCATTTTCTTCTTATATATGTCATCGTCACATAAACCTTATGCTGTAGGAAATGTCTGTCCAGAGGAAGGCTGACCTGGACATTAGGTTCGTATTGCTGCCCCTTACTGGTCACCTTGGGGAACTGCAGATACCAGGTTCTTTCTTTTCAAGGACCTTCATAATCCCTGAAGCACTTGCATTGCTGAAATTATTCAAAGGAACACACTTCAGGAGTCCCCACCTCTTCTCCCTCCCCAAAGCTTCCAAGATAGCTGTTCCAGAAAAGGTTTGCTTGTTCCTTCCCTATCCATGGAAAACAGATGCCCTTAATGGGCGTTCTAATAACACGGCAGGGACTTGAGAAGGGGCTAGTGATTCTTGGCCTTGGTGAGCCTTTACTTCTTATGCAGGGTCTGGGTCCCAGAGGTCAGGCCAGAAAGCACCCCCTGGTCCTCCCAACACTATGAATCTGATGTTCAGAGCCTTCCTCAGTAGGCTCTCCCCACACCCCAGGCAAGGAGGTATTTAGTTCCCACAAAGGCCTGAGAAAAAGCAAGGTTTCCCTGAACAAAGCACAGGTCTCATCTTCTTCCCCACACTGGCAGGCTGCTGCGGTACTATCAACCCCGGGCTTTGTTTTTTTATTTATTTTTATTTTACCTTGTCAATCAAACCTTTAAAAACCGAATTGGGGGCCAGTGAGATGGCACTTGCTACCGAGCCTGATGATGACCTATTCGATCCCTAGAATGCACCAAGTAGGTGATTCTTGCAACTTGTTCTCTGACATCCATTCATCCATCACGACGCGTATGCTATGTGATGTGCTATTATGGTCCTCACCCCACTAAATAAATATAAAAAGATTTTAAAAGTCAAAGTGGGGGGCTAGAGACATGGTTCAGTTGGTAAAGTGCTACAAGTAGGAGGGTCTGGGAATTCAGTTCCCAGTTGCCACATAAAAAGCAGAGTGTGCTGGTACATACCTGTAATCCAAGTGCCAAGGAGGCAGAGACAGGTACATCCCTGAAGCTCACTACCTACCCAGTGTGGTCTACTCAGCAAGTCCCAGGTCCCAGACCTGCCAGGAGAGACTGGTGCTGGGAAGCAACAGGCATATGGTCCCTAACAGGAATGGTGGCCACAGTGGGTATTTTCTTTTAGTAAGATTGTTTATGGCATTGTCCTTCTTATGCCGAGGGAAGTGAGACCTGGCCATTCCCTGTGGGAGGACAGTGGGACAAGAGACAGCAGGAGCCTGAGGCACAGCCATTCAACTGTGGCACCACTTGGACAGATCTAGCAGAGTGGAGGTCAGGGCAAGGTTATAGGTCCCCGGGTATCTTCAGGCACCATGTGCTATAGCCTTCAGGATGTGGGTTCCTGGAATGGCAAGGAGGCCACGGATGGGAGGAATGACATGTACACTAGACCTGATACATGGAATGAGCTGGAACCTTTGCAGGAATTTGTCTCTAGGTGGTTTCTGAACCCACCTAGCCGATAAAGATGTGCCTCAGGATTCCTCTACAAACTTCGATGGATACTTGCTCAGTTACTACCCCTTAGCAGGCAATGCCCAGCCATCTCAGCCCAGAGCATCCTCAGGAACTCCAGCTCCAAGTGTGCATATGACACACTGGTTAACTGTGCATGGTTATCCAAGGCTTATCAAGCCCCTGTGGTTCAAAATGAATCCACCCAAATTCTACATCTCCTAATAAGACACAGCTCCTCAGCACAGTACTGGAGCTGACTTGTCACTCACTGCTTCCTCTCAATGCCCCACCCACGGTCACCATCACAGCCCCTCCTCGACTCAACTGTCTGGGCCTGGATCACATCTCCAGTCTGCCTCACTTGGGTCTTAAGATAGCCTCTTGCAACCCCACTTCCCCAAATTCATCCTCCATATCACTAGGTGATTGGCCAAAGCTTATGATCACTGAGTTGCTCTAGTCACTGCCCGTTTTGTCTTTGCCTACCAATGGCATTCCTAGCCTTAGATCAAGACTCACCTTGATTGGGTTCCTCCCCCTTTTCTAAGCAGTATTCTTTCCTGCTACCTCCATTCTTCCTGTTTAGCCTATCCACACGACTGGACTTTTCTGGGCCTCCCCTGCTCACACTAGTTCCTCTTTCCTGGTTTCCTGTGAGGCGAGCACCTCTGTTTTGGTCTGGCATAAAGCCATTCTTAATTCTGCACACTTCAGTGCCCCCATCCCTGGGCCTGCTGGCACTTGTACTCATCATCATCAGAACTCTCCTGCCCTTAACTTTTCCCTTTTGTCTGTGCAGCCAAAGACACAGAAACCCAGGGTCAGGCAGAGCAGCAGCTGGTGCAGCCAATGTCCCCATGATTTTCCTAGGCCTGTCCCAGGATCATAATACTTCTGATCAAGGCAGAATCATATTTATCTTGATGAATTTTAAGATTTTAATGACTGTGTAAGTATTGTGTATATACAGCTGCAGGGGTACCAAGTCACCACAGACACAAAGACTTCTATCCCAATCAACATACCTCTTTCATGGAAACTGTTGTAAACAGTGGTCTCTCTTGGTGCTGGATGCCACACCCATGGCCTCCCTTTCTGGTATTATCTTTCCCCTCTTTTACAGTGGGGGTGCAGTCACTGCTATACATTAGGAAGCCATAGCCCTGGCCTGAGGATGCCTTCTTCCTGGGTGGGCCCATGCCATGCCTCACATTTCTCCCTCAGCATTTCTACTTTTCTCAGACTTCCGAATATTTTTTTTTTTTACACCTGACTGTTCTTTCAATGAATAGCAATCTGTCCAGCTGTCTGTAGAACATCTTGATAGGGATATATCATGTACAAAGCCTGTACAAGGGCTGTGATGTTGCCTAGTATACAGAAGGCCCTGGGTTTGATTGCCAGTGCTACGCACACATGTACACCATGTCATGGTTTCCCTTTGTGATTGAGCAGTTTTTAACTCTGTCTTTTTAAGATTTATCTTCTTCTAGAATGGAGCCCAACAAAAAGGAGACATTTGGTTTAGTACTATCAGTCACCAATTTCATCAACAACACAATGATTTTCAACTTCTTAGGGCCATGTTGGTAAGAGCAGTGTTTGTGTCAAAGGACTCTCCATGACTTGCTCCTAGCTTCACCGAGTAGGAAGAAACACAGCCACGCATGGCTCGGCTGCACACCTGAGGTTAGTACTCACCATTCCACTGATGCATCGGCCACAGGCAGTTGTTTTAAACTCACCGTGCAGCTCTTTCACTGCACTTGTGGTGTAGAAGCCTTCTGCCAGAAGAATGATGCCATATAGGAAGAAAAAGGAGGCGATTCCATAGATGACATACTGCATCAGTTGGATCCTGTGAAAAGAAGACAGCTCTGCGAATGTGAGAGGCACTATGGAATGGGGGCATGATATAACCTTACTGTGCCATCTCTCATGGTCTCAGCAGGTTCATAGGAGAGTCGAAGGGGATATCTCTGTTCATTCGAACAGCTCATAGTAGGCTGAGATACACAACCTTCTCAAGCAACAGGCGAGAGTTTCTTTTAATCATGGGCAAGGCCCACTTGTGGTGTACTGCTACTTATCCAAGTCTTGTGCAGTTGAGATTTGAAATCTCCACTTTGCATGTAGCATGACTATTGAGGAGTTAAGCTACCTATTCAAAGCTACATAGTACCAGAATAGGCATTTGAACCCTGGTTCAAAAGGTACCATGCTTTTCCCAACCAGGCTTGCTGGTTGATGCTATTCTGAGAAAACACCTAAGTCAGTCCTCAGGGTATCTTCAAGGAGAAGTTTGTGCAGATCCTTGTTCACAAGTGATGGGACACCAACTTACATGTAAGTTATAGAAAGCTTGTTCTCAACTAAGTTTGTGCTTTGAAGGCAGATCCTCAGGCTTTGGCTGCCCAGAGAAATCATCTAGGTTGTTTTAGAAAATGTTAAGACTTAGATAACACTTCCAAGAGATTTAGTTAACTAGCCTGCAGTAAGACTTGGGCATATTTTAAAGTTTCTCAGAAGTTTGAGATCCATGGACTAAGATTACTAGCTAAGTTAATACATCTTCCATGGTATTTCTTCCCTGCATATTTCTGTCTCCTTCCCTTCCTTCCTTTCTTCCTTCCTTTCTTTCTTTCTTTCTTTCTTTCTTTCTTTCTTTCTTTCTTTCTTCCTTCCTTCCTTCCTTCCTTCCTTCCTTTCTTTCTTTCTTTCTTTCTTTCTTTCTTTCTTTCTTTCTTTCTTTCTTTCTTTCTTTCTTTGAAAAGACAGAGTGTCATGTATCCCAGATTGGCTTTGAGCTTGCAAGGCCTATTAACTGGTTAAAACTTAATGACTGTGGACAGGTCCAGAGCCTAATTATAAGTCAGCTTGTGCTATCTTTAAGCCCCCAAATAGCCATTTCTTGTCCACCTCTGTGTCAGACCTAACATCCTATGACTAACAGATAAAAAATTCTTTAGAATATATTAATTTAGTAGATCGCTAGCACCCATCAACCAAAATCAATGAGTGCCATCAGACAGCATCTGAGGCCAGCAACAGAGGTTTCTTGCTTTGCCATAACCTGTCTCTCTGATCTTCTCATCAATATGTTTGAAGAATGTCTTGCTTTGTGGCTTTCTTTATTGTCACTGTAAAAACATTAAACTGCCTCAATGTTGGAACATGGAATTTCAGGTGACCTAAATCTGTGTTCCTGGGCCATGGTCACTCTCATCTGACTCCAACACATATTTTTGCATCAACACTGAGGTTGACTTTAAACTTCTGGTCCTCTTGCCTCTACCTGCTTGAGTTTTGGGACTACAGGTATGAACCAACACATTCAGTTTGTGTAGTGCTGTGAGTCCACCCCAGAGCTTCGTAGATATTAGGCAAGCACACTGCTGATCAGGGAGCCCCAGCCTTCTGCACATACACTTCTTCTGCACATCCATACTAGCTGATCCCACCATTGTAGCCATCTTATCCTCGCTCATTTCTTTAGACACCATTTGTGAACAGATTATAAAGCATGATTCTCCCCCTACCCTCAGGCATGCTCACTGACACCTGTAATTCTAAGCACTTGGGAGGCAGAAGCAGGAGAATCACTCTAAGTTCAAAGGCAGCCAGGGCTAGAGCAAGACCCTTAACAACCCAGCAAAAAGCCAATTCATCATAATTCCACATTCATTTATACCTTTTCTACTCCAATGGTGATGTTTCTTCACAATTACAACCCACCAGCACTGAAGCTTCACAATGAAACAAACCCCAAATGCCCAAGGAATCAAGCAAGGGGAAGCTACTTAAAAGGAAGTACCAATGGCCGTGGGGCTGCAGTTAGAGGAGATCAAGCTTGAGAACTTTTTGGATTCTTCTGAGAATCCTTGTGAAATGGGGAGATAGAGAGCTGGGACTATGTTTCCATCTTTGCTGCATCAGGATGCTCTGGGATTATTAGTTCTGATGCCAGAAGAATGAATGTGGGAATCCCATTCTTGTCAACTTTGACTTGAGTGAGTCCTCCATAGAGGATCCATACTGGGGTGCAACCTAGAGAAACCTTGTTAGGAACAATGAGAACTGTCTAGTGAGATGCTCTGCAGCATCGACCTGTCGCCGTGGATGTCTACCACACCCACCACCACTGTGAGGAGTATGCATACCTTGTCATGCTCTAATGAGATTTCACCCTGGCCACAAGGACCCCCACAGCCCTCTTGGTGTTTTCTTTTTTGTTGTATCATAGCCTCCCCCAACTCCTTCTTCCTTTCATTTTCATGAAACAAAGTCTCATATTCCAGACTGGCCTCAAGTTTATTATGACTTTGAACTTTTAATATTTTTTTAAAAAAATTATTCTTTGAGAACTTCCTGTTTGTATATAATTAAATATGACCATGCCTATGAACATTTGAGCCTTCTGCTTTTACCTCCTGAGTGCCGAGAATACAGGCATGTCCACTTTATGCAGTGCTGGGGATAGATCTCAGGATTTTGTACACAGGAGGCAAGCACTCTACCACCTCTGCTACCCCCCCCCCATAGACATTTTCTATCTGAATATAGCTTTAATCAAAGGATTTTTACTTTCTGCCAGAAAAGGACAAGACAGTCTGTCAAACAAACAAACAAACAAACAAACAAAAAACATTGTGAGGTAGCTGCATCTTCAATATATTTGTAAAAGGAAGCAGATACTCACACTTCACTCAGCAAGGCATGGTCACTGGTGTTGGTGGAGAAGTGTTGCTCAAGAATTGCCACGGTGCCTGCAAGAGCCACATGCCCACAGCCACAGAACAAGGCCACTCCAGAGAAACATAGGATGGTGGCCACCAGGGAGGCATAGGGAACTCCTCCCAGACACTTGATGCAGCATTCGAAGCAACCTAGATCAAGGAGGAAAAGGCAGCCATGATGGGCAGGAATGCCTCAGGTCTTCATGAGCACTAACATTAGCGCATCTATTTTGACTGCACCACCCTTCTAAGCTCTATGACTAAAGTGTCCAAAACCACAGGGGCAGTTTCTAGGGTTTCAGATTCCATGAGTGAGGACCCTGGCACTTCAAAGGGGGAGTGTAGTTGACTTTCCTTAGGTTCTCCAAAGGTAGTGAGTGACAGCCATCAACTGTCACTTACGAGATGTAACTAAATTTGAGAGCTTCCCGATTGACTGTGGGGCAAAGGGGCAGCTGCCCAAGTGACAATGACTGATAAAGGAAAAAGAGAGGACCTCAGACCCATTGTAGCTCCATAAAGAAAAACTACAATCAGGTTTCCTCCAAAGCCAGCTTTATGAGGTTTCAAATAAAAATTCCCCCTCCCCAACATGGGCAGCAGAAGCAGTTCATTCATACTCCTCCTCCTCCTCCTCCTCCTCCTCCTCCTCCTCCTCCCCAGCTCCCATCTTAACACACATGCTACATGCTTAGAGTCAGAACCCAAACCCAGTAGGTGATATTTAAGTAATTGAAGGGAAAATAAACAAGGCAAGGAGAAAAGGGACAAAATGAGACTCCATGGAGTGAAATGAAGGAGACAGAGCCAGACTTCACACCTGCTCTTGAGAAGATGAGACGTTATCTACTTGTTGAAAATATTTATTTTTATTTTATGTGTGTGAGTGTTTTGCCCCAAATTATGTACATCTGTGTACCACATGCATGCCTCATTCCCAAGGAGGTGGTGAGCCTCCTTGTGAGTGCTGGAATTGAACCCAGAGCACAAGAAGTGCTCTGAATCACTGAGACAACTCTCCGTCCCCTTTATCTACTTTTGAAAGAAACGTTTCCTTGAAATGTCCATAAAGGTCTGCTTGACCTCCACAGCCAAGTGACATTTCCAGCTTAGAGACATTTATTTTCCACTTACCACAGTGCTGGCCCTGGGGATAATGCCCTTAGCTCTCTTGACCTCCCAGCCATGCTTATAGCATCCAGACCCTTCAGTAAACGGCCTATCAGGGAAAATCTAACTTTAAATGCATTAACGTGTTTAAAGGCAATCAAGGGCAATTCATTAGCTTAGGGTAAACACACTAAGTCAGTTGAAAGTCTTTCTCTCTAATGGTCTTCATAGGAGTCAGGGATTGGAAGCCTAGCCAAACAAACCAGTGATGAACTCTCCTCAGATGAGCATCCTCTGCAAAGGCAACATTCATTTTAGTCTACTGCAGAAAGTGACTGGATTCTCTGCTTCTCGCAATTGGTCTTTAGCTCATTGGGAAAAGGCAAAATATCAGAGTTTCCCAAGGAGCCTGTGTATCCTTTTATTTCCAAAAGGTGACCAGCTGTATTTGGGAAGGTCTACCTCATTGAAACAGATGTGTAAATCCTTGTAAAATAGACCCGGTGCACAATATGCTTCCAAGTTCATTAGCAAGTTAGCCCCTTAAAGATCTTTGGACACTTGAGATTTGTGAACGTGGAAGCTAGAGCTCAGCTTTATCTTGCCACATGGCTTTCTGAGGACTGGGTAGAAAGAATGAAACTAAAATCCACATTCTCTCCAGGTGCCCATCCTAAGAGAAACCAACATCCTTGGTCTTTATCTGTCCTATCAGATAAAGATGTATGTGTGTGCCGGGCATGGTGGCGCACGCCTTTAATCCCAGCACTCGGGAGGCAGAGGCAGGCGGATTTCTGAGTTCAAGGCCAGCCTGGTCTACAAAGTGAGTTCCAGGACAGCCAGGGCTATACAGAGAAATCCTGTCTCAAATAACCAAAAAAAAAAAAAAAAAAAAAAAAAAAAAAAAAAAAAAAAAAAAAAAAAAAAAAAAAAAAAAAAAAAAAGATGTGTGTGTGTGTGTGTGTGTGTGTGTGTGTGTGTGTATCATTTGTGACCTCCTCCTCCCCCCAATTCTCAGTGTCTATGATAATACAAAGAACAGGATGGATGCTTGCTGGTGCATCTGATCTTTATTAAACAGCGGTGTGGCTCCAGGACTATGCTATCTGGTCAAGAAGTCACTAGCACATGTGGCTCTTGAAATTTGTTATTTTAAGGTGAAGTAGAAAGAACAATTCATTTCCTCAGTACCACTGTCCACACACACAGCTAGTGGCTGCCATGATGGATATTGTCCATAAACAATGTTTCATTATCACAAAACTCAGACTTACCATTTATTTGCTTGCCAGTAATATGAACTGGGTTCTACCTGAACCCAATGACATCCCTTTGGATACCATTCATGAGGTACTTTTGAAGGCCTACTGGGTGAATGTCAAGCACTGTGCTTAGCACCAGGGACATACATCTGAAACAAGACACTTTCACCTTCCAGATCAGTCTGACACTGCATCAAAGACTAGACTTCACTCAGGCACATCCACTGTTTTAACACTGCAACACAACACTGCCATTTACAAAGCTCACACGCAAGAACGGCATAATTGAGTCATCGCAAACTACATCACAAACTAAATGTAAACAAACAAACATGTTTTAAGGAAACTTTATTATTTTATGTTGAACCACATTCATAGCTATCTGGTGGTGCATGATGTTTCAGACTATGGATTGGGAATACCTAGTATCATGATGAAGGTCAGGATCCAGACCATCAGAAAACCAGTGGAGGAAATCAAAGAACAAGGAGGAGGGCGTGGCAGAAGGGAATGTAAGTCCTGCTGGAGATGGGACAGGAAGGCTCTGTGCAGAAAGACATAGCAACCAATGCCTCACTGATATGATGACCATGGTATGTATGTATGTATATATATATGTATGTATATATATATATATATATATATATATATATATATATATATATATATATATATATATATATATATATATATATCCCGATAAAGTACTCCTTCATTTCAGGATATTTTGGGTGCATGTATATTTTTAACAATCCATATCTTGTCATCTGGAGTTAGGGTTAAGTGTTACAGTATAGCACATTCATTCATCCCCTAACAATGGAACACATCCTTTCAAATCCACAGTGGCTGCTTTGAAAGGCTCTTTTATCCAGTGGGTTAGAGTATTCTGCTTCTTTTCAAAGGAACTATCACAGCTGCTCCCAGGCTCAAAAACACAAGTGGAGTTAAAAGAACAATGACGTACAGTTCCAAATTCAACACTTGATCAAGGCTGATGTTTCTCTACAATTTCTCACTCTTACAGACACCATATACCGCATGCTGTGGATCTAGTCCAGTAACAGCAGGGCAAACTAGGGATTCAGGAACTTGGGGAAATCACAATCACATCAGTGAATTCCAGTCTTGACTAACATACATTTTCAGCAGATGGCTTCATTTGTGGCTGGGAACCTAACACAGTGGTCATCTTTGTTGGGTGCACATATACACACAGCTCTTACAGACCCTACAATGATATGACTAGAAGCTTGTGATAGGTAATATAGAAAAAAAGCTGATTAGGAAATAGTACTACCAGGTGGACCTAGAGCACATTGTGGCTTTGTTAGCCAGTTATCTAAAGAGCTAAAATTCTATGTGTGGTGACTATTCAGATATCTACAAATGGACTGTTCTCTTCCTTATCTATGTCACTGTAGATAGCCCCAACACTCATATAAGCTCTACTTTGAGATCAACTGCCCTGATACAAGTTCCTTACTAGTCCAGTTGCAACTGCTTTCTTCTATGATAAGTCATATTCCAGTAGAATAAAATCTCTGCAAAACAGTTCTTACTTTTGACTAGGATGGAGGAGGAGCAAAAACCAAATTTAACTTTGTCCCTGAAACAGTCAAACAAACAAAAACTGGACAGATTGCATGAAACAATATACATGTGAAGATAATATCAGTTATAAAGAACTATCCTTGGCTAATGATAACATTACTAAATCATAGTGAAAAAGCAGTCATGACAGCACAAGTCTTCATGAAATCACAGCTTGGACCTTACTTGAAGTTAAAGATGCCATTTCCCTTAACCATTATTACACGTGTTGGGGTCTTTTGGAAGATTGTCTTATTATTGGAGCTGCTGTGAGGCAGGATTATGGGTCAAAGCAAGCATGGTCAGGCATTCTATTCGTTTCACAGAGTAGCCATTGTGTGCTGAGTGCCTTTTGTGTCCTGTGCTAGGTACTGGGGACCCAATGATGAGCTAAGAAATGTATGATCTGTCAACATTTGCAGGTTATGGAGGATGAGGGGAGACATTAAACTACTTGAAACTCAAAAGTGTGAAGAGAATGAACAGTGGGGGCAACTCAAGTTTCAGGAGGTGACTGAGGAAGACATCCTAAGCTTAAATCCAAGACTGAATGAGTTAGGCAAAGGGAGTAAAGGAAGGAGAAGAAGAGTGAGCAAGGAAGTGAGAATAACATGACTGGAAACCCTGTGGTGGGAGAGAGCAGGATGCACTCAAAGACCACCTGAAACATGAAAGAAGCCAGGGACAGATCAACGTGAGGGTGCCGTGGTGAAGCAGGAAGGTCTATAGGTGTTCAGTCATGTCATGTAGGGTTTATCTGGTCACTTGACCAATTCTGGAATATGTTACAGGTTCCTACTGGCTGTGGTGGTGCATGCCTTTGATTGTGGCACTTGGAAGGCAGAGGCAGGTGGATCTCTGTGAGTTCAAGGCCAGCCTTGTCGTTAAAGTGAGTTCTAGTCATAGATTATGCACTGAGATCTTGTCTCAGCCCCGCCCAGCTCCCCAGCAAGAAAAAAATTCTACTGACTGATTGATTAGAATTTCCCTGATTGTGGAGAGATGGAATGTTGCAGGTCCTGAGCCAAATAATCTTGCTCTATCTTTAGCCTTCTTAACATAAAGACAATTATTGCCCACCTGTGTTTTATGACTTACTAGGTAGATCCTTTTGGAATATACAAATAGACTCTAGCCTTTACTAGCCCAAAGGACTAAAAATGACATCAGATAGGTTCTCAGGTCTGCAGCGTGGGTTTCCTTGCTTTCTGCAATCTGTGCATCTGATGTTCTCACCTAAGTATTTTACAAAAACACTCAGGTTTATGCCTTTCTGTCTTCTGTCATTCTAAGAAACGTAATGAAAACTATTACCATGTTGGAACATGGTGCTTAGGGGTCTGGATTTTTGTTCCCGGGACATGGTCACTCATATTGGGCTCTAGAATGGACTACGAGTTTGAAGTAACAATTGTTTGTTTGTGTCAACAAATGCACCCCTCAGAATCATGCAACATTCCATTAGACATTTTGAAGCAGGGGAACAGATTGGGCTGATGAGAGGAAACACATGGGCTTGCAGCTCAGCAAAGGTAAACATAAAGCCAACAGCAGCTACTGGATGGCAACAAAAACTTCGAGGCGTCAAGAGGAGATATGAGCCAGGCCTGGAGGTGGACATCTTTAATTACAGCAGTCAGTCAGGAGGCTGGAGTAGAAAGAGTGTGAGTTCAAAGCCAGGTCAGGCTACACCCAGTTTCCATTTGATATTAGCTAAAAAGCCAAGAATGGGTAGAAGATCAGAGGAGAGATGGAGAAAACAGGTATTACTTGGAAGTGCCTTGCACAGGGCAGTTCTGGGAGGAACCAGCTGAGACTTCGAGAAGTTGGGAGTTCGTGAGCTATACAGCTGTGTGGACTCTTGGCCATAGTCTCTACCAAGCAGCTGAGTGTGTACCTGCACTGAAGCAAGCACTGTCTTCCCAGGGTGATATGCACAGGCTGGAGAAGCCATTCTAGTTAGCAGTCCCATCTTCCCAGGCTCAGTTGTGGTATCCTGAATCTATGTGCAATGCCTGCTTTCACAAGGTATTTGGCATTTTTACTCCCTAAAAAAAAATGGAGGTACTCTAGGATTTAGCTACAACATTCTAGCTACTTGTAAACCAAATAGCTAGTTTTGGGGCTATAAGGAAGAAAATATAAGAACCAACATGTTCCAAATTGTTCTGCTGTCTTGAAAGGCTGCAACTTTTAGTGATTTCTCAGAGACAAGAAAGCACTGATAAGTTGAACACATTTCACAACTAAGATACCATTTGCCCCAAAATGGGCAGGGACTGAGAAAACAGATATAGGACCACTGAAGAAAGTTGATTTATTTGCATCCCTCAACCCCCAAGGTGGTAGGGAGTGTATGTACTGGCAAAGGAAGTGAGTCTCACATATAGACTAGCTCTAGTGTAGGGAGCCCCAGGCAAGTGATGTTTTTTTAAGTATGGGGTGGCGCTTCATATCAGCAGAGCACTGGGTTGCTAAAAGCCAATGCTTGTTAAGGAAAGAGTAATGCTTTGCTTCAATGCACTTGCAAACTCACAGACTTGAGTTTTCCCAAGCTTCAAGCCAGCAATCATAATATTTATTGGTTACCACAAATCATGGGGACAAGAAAAAGTACTTTCCCCCCAGTTCTTCCCCCTCACCCCCGCTCTTATTACTGTGATCTTAAATCAAAATGGGAAAAAAAAAATCTATGCTGGGGTTTCAAACATATTTTTACTGGTAATTCTCACTCTCTCACTAAACTCCCAAACTTCTTTTGAGCTAATAGCTTAAGCCTTCATTTAGCTGGGCTCTTTTAGGTTTGACTCACACAAAAGCTCCAGTGTGTATTAGCCTAAGACAGTTTAAATATAAACCACATAGTAGGGAGAAAAAAGTACACATCAATGCCTATAACTGTCAATGGCCATTTTGTCCCCAGCATCCCTAGAACCTTTTGTGCAGAACAACAGAATAAAACACCTTTTGTCCTTAGGCTTGGGGATGACCGTTGCCATGGATGTGAGTTCATAATGGCCAAGTGATTTGCCCAAGTCATCCATGATTTTGGCTGCAGATTTAATGCTGGCTCAGAAGGAGGGCCAGCGGGAACAAGGGCTCAGATTCTTCCCCAGGGAATGAATGTCACACGAATGCATACACTATACTCCCCTCTACCCAGGGCATGCCTTACCCCTTTATCAAGCTACAAAATTAAAAAGGAAAGGAGGTTTTACAGTGGTTAGACTACTAACTACAGGGGAATGGGAGCAGCTAGAATCCTACTTAAAAGAAGCCAAAGTAAACGACAGTACACAGAAGCTCCGGGAGATGTTAAGTAGCATTCTCAAGAAGCAAGGGTTGTGCCCCATGGTGACCTCTGGCAAAGTTGATTGATATTTTTGGTTGTCACAGCTGGGGTAAGTGGTGCTACTGGCATCTAGTGGGTACAGGCCAGGGATATTCTAAATATCCTACAGTGTGCATGACAGCTCTTCCCAACAAAGACTTACTAGACCCCAAATGTTAATATATTCCAAGAGGAGAATTTCTGCGATGCATAAACAAAAACTGTTTAGACTAGTGGTTCTCAAGCAGGTGCCATCTGGCTCCTCAGGAGACACTCGCCAATGTCTGGAGATAGTTTAGGGTCAATAATACTTGAAAGATGGTGTTTATATTTGTGCTAAGGAACCCTGCTCTGAGGTTACAGTATTCAACCTCGGTCTCAGAATTTGGCTTTGTCACCAGGTTAATTTAAAATAAAAAAAAAGGATTGTGTCTGTGTGTTTCTATGTGTGGATATGTGCACATGAGAGCAGGTGTCCCTGGAGACTAGAGGCATCTGATCCCCAGAGCTGGAGTTACAGGTCTTTAGGAACTGGACTAGGATCCTTTGAAAGATCGGCATGTGTTCTTAATTGTAGAGCCATTTCTTCAGGCTCCCAATTCTAAATTTGTTTTAAAAAGAAATGCTTAAGACAACACCCACTTAAAAAAACATGCTAGAACAGAAGGTCTCTATCACATTAGAAATATCTGAAAATTCTGACATCAAAACTCCACTGACCTGGATCAATTAGATTGAAAATTTCATTTGCTAAGTAGTAGTATTAAGAAACAAGAGAGTTTGTTGTCTAAGCCTGTAAGCTTTCCTGGTGAATTCAATGGAGGCTCAAGTTGGAAAACCACGGATACAGAATACAGGTCAACACACTGGTCCTTGGGGGCAAATCTGGCTTGCTCTCCATATAGCTATGAACAAAGAGTGGGTTTTTTTTTTTTTCTTTTCACAAGTTCAATGCCAGCTTGGGCTATTCCTTTAGTCTGTGTTTATTCCATCCTTAAGTGTGCCCAATCTTGTCTAAATGGGGCAGGTGGAGGGAGGCTTGAAGAATACATTGTGGCATATGGAAAGCATATGAAATTCAAACTTCTGTATCTGTAAATAAAGCTTTATTAGCTCATGACCACCCACGTTCACTTCCATATCATCTAGGGCTATATAGTCAAGTTCCTAAGGCAGAGCTGAGTAAGTAGTTGACCACAGACAATTACATCAGACCCTTTACAGGAAAAGCCTTCAGAGCTCCACGGGAGAAGAACAGTGGTTTACATATTTTACCATGGAGAACTCTGTCTAGGGGCTAGAGAGCTCAGTCAGGAAAGTGCCTGCTGCTCACCCATGAGAACTAGAGCTCGGTCCTCAGAGCCCATGGAAAATTTGAGGTTTTATAATTTTAGTGCTGTGGAGGTAGAAGAAGATCTCTGGGGCTTGCTGACCAGCCAGTAGAGCCTACAAGGAGAGTTCCAGGCTGATTGAAACACCCCTTTTCAAATAACAAGATAGATGGTACCCGAGGAACGACAGCTGAGATTATCCTCTGGCCTCTAAAAAGTGTGTGTGTGTGTGTGTGTGTGTGTGTGTGTGTGAGTGTGTGGGTCTGCTCGCACATTCATACCCATATACACCACAGTCTGTTTAAGTCCCTGGAGAGGAAGAACCAAGCTGTTGCTTTTCTTACTAACTCTGATGCTTTTCTTACTCATTCCCAGAAGATTCTACAGTGCAAGTCTGGGATGTAGAATGGAGGATTTTTGATGGGAAATTGGTTTAGCACCAGGAGACTGCAAGGCTCCGTTAGGAGGCCTGTGAGGTCCAAGCTGTTGCTCTAACGGCACTAAAGCGTTATTTACTTTTGCCACTGTACTGACATTTGCACAGTAAAAGTGCTGATGCCATAGCACAAAACGGATAGTGGCTCTAAAGTGCAGTGAGCACATTCTTCAGCACTAAGCATTGCAGCAAAGAGAAATAAAAAGTGCAGCGCTGGTTTCATGTCACAACATCCTCAGTACAAAGGAGACATCCATCCATCTGCAGTGCCACACATAATAATATATGGGACTTTTCTTAAGTCACAAACCTGAGACTGTGTCTTTAAATATTCCATGTAATGAGAGCAGGGGAAGTGCAGAATACTCGAACTGCACATCAACAGATGGCTGTAACCTTCAGGAAAGTTCTGCCTCAGTTGTGTGACAAACCCACATAGCACCTTTTGTCATGGAACACTACTGTTTTTATTTTCTTTTTTTTTCTCTAGAAAGCAGCTCTGACAGGCTATAGTTACTCAGACATAGCCATTTAGAAGAGATGTTCTCAGTCATGAACTAAGTGAACAGCCTGTCATTTCAAAGAAAACAACTGGTGCTATTTGTTGCCAGTGAACTTGGAGAAACTTGTACCTGCCACAGTGAGACTGACAGCTTCCCCAGCTCTCATGACTTCTTGATGAAGTCTTAGAAGTGATATAAAGACATAGGACTTTATGTGGCTTAATAAAATGAGTCAGTATTGGGAATTCAGACATAGGTCTCCACTCACTGCTAGTGTTTTCCAAATAATCAGTGTTTAACTTTATAGAATCATTTCTGAATATAAGAGCCAATCAACATTCAGACTAGACCAACAGGTTTTAATACCTTAGAGTATCAAAGGATCATCAATTTGTTTCAGATTCCACAGGGCCAACAGTCTTTAAGAAACCACTACTTGGGGCAGCTTAGTTGGTAAAGTGCTTGCTGCTAAACTTGATGACCTGAGTTTATCCTTGGGATCCACATGGTGCAATGAGAGAATGGCTTCTGGAGTTGTCCTCTGACCCCTCCCCCAAAGTATAATAGAATATCTTTTCAAAAACGAAACTATTACTTGCTGAATCTTGCCATTGGTAGAAAAGATTTTCTTATTCTGCAATTATTTTTAAAAACCACTGAAAATCTCCTCCAACCTCATACCTGTGAGAGATGGAATTTTCTTCATATATCTCAACTAAAGTAGGACAAGCCAAGATACCACTGAATGAATACAGAGGCAGAGGCAAAGGCAGAATTCGGATGCCTCATATGAAGCTCCATATTATAAGGAGTTTTAAAAGCAGAAAATGGTATTTACTCTTCTCACTAAAGCATTATTTTGATTTGGAAAGTATTTTGCTCTTTGAAGATGCTATTTAGGATAATATAGGATGGGTTTATTATTATTTTAATATGTAAGTTGAGCTGAGGATGTAGCTAAGGGGAGAACAATGGCCTAGCATATGCAAGGCACTCTCTTGGGTTTCATTCTGAGGAAACCAAAAGTTTACTATTAACTATAATTTCTTATAATTTATTTATATCTGTATCTATTTATATATCACCAATATTGTTGAAAGGGGCCTCTAATTTTAAGGGTATAAAGAGGTCTAACATCCCAAAGTCTGAGAGTCACCAATTCAGAGCACTTTACAGTATTATGAAGTGAATTTATGGCAGGGAGGTTTCCCTTAAAGAGCTAACCACAGACACACAGTAACTCACCTTCCAGTCCTTTTGACTCTCTTATAGACCCAGACATGAATGTTCACCCATGTAATGATAGGAATGCTGAAACTATTTCTAATGTCATAGAAGGAATTATTTCTCAGCAGACCCTTTAAAAGGCTTGTCCTAAAACCTGTTTAACACAGAACTTCCAGTTCTGTGGCATACCATGAAAATCTTAAAATAGATTAATCACCAACATTTTTTTAAAGATTTATTTATTTATTTATTTATTTATTTATTTATTTATTTATTATATGTAAGTACACTGTAGCTGACTTAAGACACTCCAGAAGAGGGCATCAGATCTCATTACAGATGGTTGTGAGCCACCATATGGTTGCTGGAATTTGAACTCATGACCTTCGGAAGAGCAGTCAGTGCTCTTATCCGCTGAGCCATCTCTCCAGCCCACCAACATTTTAAAAATAATATGTGAGCAATGGAAGTTAGGTGACCACACAAACATTAGATGCTTACGTGGCTGGGAATAAAGAAATTTAAATAGACACTTGTTAGTCCTTTCTTTTGCTTTCTATAGGTAGGACTGACTGCCTTTGTATTTCCTAAAGATCACTTTAAAGACCTTAACACTTTGCCTAGTCAAATAGGGGAGCAGGCGACTGCAGAAACTGACCCTGAGAAGGGAAAACTAGCTCTAAGTCCAAATAACACTGATATTCAGAGCAGGAAGATCTTTAGGAAGTGAGTCTGGGGTCTACCAACATTCAGCATTTTTGACAATTTAGGGGTCAGCATCTTTGCTTTCCTAGATCCACTCATGGACTCTGTTGATTTGATGCTATGTGTGAGACATTGGGCCAGGGCTTGCAGGTGTTCCTTTCCCAACACTGATCCTTGTAGGGGATGGTGAGGGAGCAACATACAAGTATATAACTTTTAGTTGGAATGAGAAGAGAGACAACATGGGGACATGGGGGGGGTGAGGTAGGACTGATGTCCTTGGTTAGTGTGAGATATTGACCAAAAGATATGGATCCATCTGTGGATGGACTGAGTGTAAATAAGCCTTGGAGAGCACACATGTTCCCGTGATAGGCACTGGGGAAAGAATGCTGAATCAACGTGGTGTGGGGGCCAAGGTTTAGCTGAGTTGCTCAAGGACACAGGGGTAGAGTTAGGAGAAGTTAGAAAAGAAAAGCAGGTGGGCCCTCCTCCAACTGTAGGAGGCAGTCAAGCCATCTTGAGCCTCTGTGCTTCATTTGCAAGCAGGAGAGGGGGCAGGTTTATGTGCAGGAGAGTGACATGATTGGGGATGTGCTTGTGAGATTCATCTGGCGCTGGTGTGTAGGCTGGACCGGAGTGGGTGCAAGCTACAGTCTTCAGCTGTGGGAGGAGGCAGAACCAGCCTTTCTGAGTTTTATTCAAAGGGGACAGGGGCGTTGTCAAGGGAAGCAGGAAGGATAAAAATCAGACAAAGCCACAGAGCTATTAAGCAATCAGTATCACATGCTAGTTTTTAATAGTTAATAAATGAGAAAGGGCAAGAGAACTTATGTGAAGCCATTTTCATAAGGCCATTCTAGAAAAAGCACAGAAACTCAGAGAAAAGGCAAAGCCAAGGTTGTTTTGGGAAGGGAGCAACAAAGAAGGGCTTAAAGAGAGCGTGGTAATCTCTGAGCATGACAAACACATCATCATACTTGGTACACAAGGAAGCCAAGACTTAAACCTTTGAAATCAATGCAGGATGATGCTAATTCTGACTGTCAACTTGACAAAATCTAAGATCTCCTGGGAGGTAAACATCTGGGCATGTCTGTGGGGGCAGCATCTAGATTGGGCTACCTGAGGTGGGCAGGCCTACCCTATGTGTGGATAGCACCATCCCATGGGCTAAGGTTCTGGACTGAAAAGGGAAAGTATGCAATATCTGTTTTAAACTATATATTCCTTGACTATGGATTCAATATAACCAGATGCTTCATAACTGTGATTTTGCTACTGTTATAAATCATAATGTAACTATCTGTGTTTGCCAATGGTCTTAAGTGATCCTTATGAATGACCCCCCAAAGGGTCGCAATGCACAGATTGGAAACCCCTGGTCACATCTGTAATGCTCATGGTGACTTCTTCCCCATGATGGTCTACACCAGTGGTTCTCAACCATCCTAATGCTGTGATGCTTTGATACATACAGTTCCTCATGTTGTGCTGACCCACCAACCATAAAATTAATTTCGTTGCTACCTCACAACTGTAATTTGGCTGCTGTTTTGAGTCACAGTGTAAATACTGGTGTTTTCCAATGGTCTTAAGTGACCACTGTGAAAGGGTCATTCTACTCCCAAAGGGCTTGAGACCGACCCACAGGTTGAGGATCACTAGTCCATACCTTCAAATCACGAGCCCAAATAAACCTTGCCTTTCTTAAGCTGCCTTTATCATGTATTTTGTAGCATCAATGTTACTGCCACATCAAAACAAGGTATTTATTTGGTTTACAGGAAATAACCATAAGTCACCTGTCAGGGAATGGGGTTGGCTGGTTTGCATAAAGTTTTATTAAAACACAGTGGGTGGTATCACAAATACCCATAGGAATTTCCACTAATTACCTCCAGGAAACAACCACAAAGCACAGGAACATAAGAGAGTTTCAGTCACTGTTTCTCCTTCTAGGAGACATTTCATCATTGCCACTATTCCCCTTAGGGCAAAAAGCATTGTCTGTGCAAGTTTATAGATAAAATCCAAGCATAACTTCAGAGAGAGGCCCAACCTATTTAAATGGCATTTTGTGACCAGAAGCACTCCATTTAGTATCAGCTTGTCCCAGACAGACACAGCAACTGTCTGAGTATAGGGCTTGTTTGGAAGTGAACCTGGATGACCAGAAAGACACAACCTGAAGAGGTGGGGGCCACACAAGCTGCCATGCCAAAGTATGTCTACTTACCTCTAAGAGGGCCAAAAGATGCCAAGGCAAAATTAAGTGGTCATTGCTGAAAATAATGCAAACAAGCGATCAGATATCACCATTAGACCTCACCAACTGCAAAAGACTGAGAATTACTCATTCTGGAATAATCCAAGCTTTGTTCCTAAAAACTTTTGTGGCTGGCAAATAGGTCCAGCTCAGCATCCTGGGCTGATGGACTCTCTCCTCCTCTCCACTTTCTTTGCTTGCCTGCTGTGAGCTAAGGAACATAAGCAAGAGCAAGAAGCCAGGTAAACTGATGCAGTGGGCAGTCAGCTGGGCCATTGTGACACAGAGCTACACCACCACTCAAGTACTGGAAGAAGAGCAGCCCCAAACTGGAATGCTTGTAAAGAAACCAGAGATGTTTCCTGGATATATAAGATAGCTGATTGTCATTTGTGCTAAGGAAGCTAGGAAACAGTTACTCTACAGTAGAGGACATTTTATAAAAGCAAGAAAGGAAAGGACCCAGGAATACTGAGACTTAACAGTATGAGTCTAGACTATGGTGTGCTCACACTGTATTCACCTCCATGGAACCAGAAAATCCCAAGATGCTGGAAGCATTCTGTAGAGTGAGAGCTTCCCCGACTGGAGTACTACATACTCAGAAAGCTGTCACTGAATGTAGACTCTAGGGATGAAAGTGACAAGGGCCATCAGAACCTACATGGCATGACTACCCCTCTAATGATAGACTAAACCCCACCACAGACACAGACAACATGTTCCTCATACATGTTCAAATAGGAACAAGGGGATTTCTATCTTGAGATACATTTCAAGTGTTTGAAGATATGACCCTAAAACATAGTGGCCATACATCCTTAAGTTCTGAAAGAGCGACCCTTAGGGACAGTAGCACTTGGGAAGCAGAAGAAGGTGAATTTCTAAGCATTTGAGGTCAGTCTTGTCTCCATAGTAAGTTCCAGGGCACCTAAGGCTACATGGTAAGACCTTGTCTCAAAAGAACATAAAACAAAACAAAACAAAACAAAACAAAACAAAACAAAAGTGTATCAGCACTTGGAAGAAACAGGAGGATCGGAGTTCAAGGTTATTATCCTCATCTACATAGAGAGTTCAGGTTCAACTACATGAGACACTGTCTGGGTGTGAGGGTGGACAATGGCTAGAGTAACTATCAAGTCTTACAGTGAAAATAAAAAGTTATGTGTTTTGGAGGAATCAAGGAAAAAGACACTGGACCGACCCTGACTTTTCTGGTGGGGGACAGTGAAGTTGGGGTAAAGTAGTCTCTGATAGTGGCTGCACAGTGAGAGAGGCATTTTTCTTTGTCAAGGGCTTCCTGGTCAGCCAGTATCAACACCTCTATGGAAAGAAACTGAGAACTATATCGGGAGGGGGGGAAGACATACAAGCCATATGGAATTCTCTATTTTTTCCCACCACACCATCTGGTTTAGAATCTAAGTACAGAATGGCAACTGTGTTGATTTTAGAGCAGGAAAAAAAAAACCCTAAACCAAAAAACCTGGGGAGCCAATGACATGGCTGGGGCAGGTCTCACTCTGTGACCAAATCTACCATCTTTACACTGGTGGTCCGGTATAACATTGTTCCAAATACAAATGGGACTTCAGACATACATTTGGTGCCTGAGAGACCAAGGATTTAGTTGAATTCATACAAAAGTCAGAATGGGGGCTGGTGAGATGGCTCAGCAGGTAAGAGCACCCGACTGCTCTCCTGAAGGTGATAAGTTCAAATCCCAGCATCCACATGGTGGCTCACAACCATCCGTAACGAAATCTGGCGCCCTCTTCTGGAGTGTCTGAGGACAGCTACAGTGTACTTACATATAATAAATAAAATAAATCTTTAAAAAAAAAGTCAGAATGTATGTCTATATAAACTGTTTCAGGATCTCTTTAAAATCTACAAGTTCAAATCAAGTACAGGACTTTCTTTCCTCCAGGCAAGACCCTGATAGCTCCTAGAATTCTTTCCTTATAAAACTACCAACAACTCAGATACCATAGGCAGCCTGGATCTCTCATTATACCTAGAATTTCAAAACCCCTGAAATTGTAAGTTTTAAATTGGGGCAGGGAGAGCAGAATGGACTCACCTTCCTTGGTGCTGAACCTTGAACTGAATGGACAATGGAACAGGCTTTCTCAGAACAGAACTGGGCTCTTAGGAAAGGTGAGTGCAGTGTGTTTGGTGTTGGCGCCCTGGACAAGCTGTATCACCTTCAAAAACTCCTGTTCCTCAGGGCTCCCAAACAAACCAATGTTAGCAAAGTCTTTGAAGCATTGCTGTTTTTGTTTGTATTTTTGTTTCCGTTTGCTTCTCAGCTGCAACTGTAGCTTCGAATGCCTCACACTCTGAGGTTTGGCTGTCAGGTGAAAAGCACACACATTTTACTCCAATGCTTTTCTATGAGACTACATGATGCCTGGAACCACAGACAAACTTATGGTTTCCTCTAGGAAGATGACAGTATTTCTTCTTTACTACATGGTCTAGTGCCTGGGGTTCAAAAATGACTCAGAGCTCTTTCTAGATTTCCAACTACTCTGGTATCATTAATTTATTACATTTACTTAATTACTTATAATTGTATATTTATCATGCATGCACATGTGCACACTCACATGTGTACACACAGACACACATAGACACACACACACACAGACACACACACACACACACACACACACACACACACACACACACTGTGGTTGGAGTATCTATCTCCTACCATGCGGGTCCTAGGTATTGAACTTAGGTTATCAGGCTTGGTAGTGAATTCATTTATCCACTGAGCAATCTTGCCAATCCCAACACGTATTCCTAATAGAAGCAGTATCATATCTCAAGAGTGGCAGATTCTGGTTCCTAGTCAGTAACATACCCCCTTCTTCTTTCTGCCATGGATTACATATATTTAATGGGATGGTGTGTGTGTGTGTGGGGGGGTAAAACAGACAAACAATGAAAAAAATGGCTTTAAGATATAACTTATAAACCAGAAAATTCATTTTTTGAAGATAGGGTCATACTATGTATCATTGGCTCAAGTCATCCCCCAATTTGTGGCAATCCTCCTGCTTCTGCCTCTCAGGTACAGGGGTTATGGGTATGAGTCCCAGTGCCAGGCTCTCATCTACTGTAAACGTTACAATTCAATGGTTTGGAATGAATATAGAGTTGTGCAATCATTCCCGGAATCTACTTTTAGAAGCGGTTTATCACCCCCAAGAGATCCTTGGTTCTCATCTGTAGTCAACCTCTGTTCCATGCTTCTCTGGGCAACCAACTCTCGAAGAACTGTCTCTAAGGAGTCACCAGTTCTGGAAACTGAATACAAATGGAGTTTTATAACACTCAGACTGTTATATCTGGCTTCTTTTACATAGGTTCCTGCCTTTAATGTGTATCTATGTGATGGTACTTAATTCTGTTTCATTGCCCTGGGTTTGATCCCTAGCACCACAGAAACTGAATATGGTGGTATATACCTTTAATCTCAGCATTGGGTCATCTTTCAGATGTTCACAGACAACCTGGGTTATATGACTTTGTCAAGAAGAGTTGAGAACTAACACCACCACCACCACCACCACGACTACCACCACCAGCAGCAGTAGCAGCAGCAGCAGCAGCAAATTGCAGACCTGTGTGAAAGGGCCTTAGCAGGCTCCGGCCTGGCAAACATGGTGCTAGCAAGCCTTGCTTTTCTCCTTTTCCTTAGCTAGCCATCAGGCTCTATTTCCTTATTTGGACACTTTCTTATTATAGACTTGTTTCTGAGGATGACTACCAAAGCCCAACAATCAAAAGTCCCCTTTAGTCCACCTGACAACACGCCAAATCAAAATCTACCACCACATCCTAGCCCATTCTAACACAAACGTCTCCTTTTTCTCTTCTTAAAAATTACACCTGCCAGGACATTGGCTGCTGTTTTTCTGCATGAGTCAGTCACTTTGACTTTTCTTCCCTGCTTAATAAAGGATCCCTCTGTAAAAACAGGTGTTTGGGTATGGTTTGTGCCTTATCTGGAGTCTGGGAGGGAGCCCAGAGTGTATAGGGCTTTCTTTACTATCAGCCCTATGTGGAATTGTGGAGCACATGACTCAAGACACAGAACTAAATCCAAGTTGGATTTCATGATAATTAACCTCATGGTTCCATTTTAGGTCTTAAAGGAAAAAGGGCAGATCTACCATTCAACAGGATATTTTGTACTGTCCCTCAAGACTTCTATATCTAATGTCATTCACCATACTGCTATTTCTTTGTTCTTTTTAGAGGTATGTATATATGTACCTGCATGTACATATGGAGACCAAAGGTTAATACTGGATATCTTCATTTATTGATATTTCCCCCCTTTTTTTGAGACAGGGCCTTTTACTTAACCCAGAACTCATCAGTGGGCTATGAGCTCCAGTGATCCACCTGTTTCTATGCCCCTTATTCTGGGATTACAGATACACACTTCCATCTGCTTCTACATGGGTGCTGAGGGTTGGAACTCTAGACTTCATGCTTGTGAAAGAAAAACCTTTTCCACTGAGATACCTCCTCACTGCCATTTTTGGTTGGTCCCTGAACAACTACACAACTCAGTTGGGAGAAATGGCGTTGCAGATTGAGACAAAATGATAGCAATATTTTAAGCTTACTGATGAGTTTATCTGACTCATCATCAGTCCTTTGTATCACATTTAACATGACTTGAGCTACCATCTTACACTGAGCTAAGTAAGTGAGAAGAACACTAAGACTTTGGGGTTGGAGAATGAGGAGAGGCATACTGCTTAGCATCTTCTCCACCTCAAATCCACCAAATGACGCATACATATATTTTTCTCTATGACCTTAATGGTCCTTCACAAGCAAGAAAAATGGAAACTGAACTCAAAGGACCTACCTGCCCAATGTGTAGCTATCTGATCTTAATTTCATAGGCTTTGCTTTCTTGAAGCTATAGATTGATACTAAACGAGAGTGGTACAAAGCTGTACCATTGAAGAGGTATGTAGACATGCTCAATACTTTCATAGGTGAGGCTCCTTGAAATCTCTGACCCAGTTCTGGGCCCTGTAGTAGATATGTACATACCCCCACCACCATTACTGATTCAGACATCTGAAAATCTGTGGTTAACCCAAGGGCATAGATTAAAATCTGTGGTTAACCCAAGGGCATAGCTCACTGCACATTGTTCTCTTTGATACAAAGAAGTGGGTTGAGGAAAGAGAGGGAAGGTGGGAAGAAGGTGGAGAAAGATGGGGTGGAATGAAAAGGGGGAGGAAAAATGAAAATGATTAAAAATTATTAAAGGGCAATTTCCACCCACACCCATGTCAACAAAGGAATGCATTAAGCAAAACATAAAATATCACCAAACTGAAAAAGCCATTATAAATCCCAATCAAGATAACAGTCGAGTTGCTTGTGGAATTCACCCCAAGGCTGTATTTACCTGGACTGCTCAAGGGGCCAGCCCTGTCCCCCAGGGTTGGCACAGGACGGTACTGATGGTTCTTTGAGCCTGGGTACATCCAGTGGTACCTGCCAATTTCCATTTCAGCTCTGCTGTTCACTGCCAATTTCAGTGGCAAAGAGTCAGTGTCTTTCTCCAGCAAAGATTCTATAATCAGCATTTCTATTTATTCTCTTACCATACAGTAAAGAAAAACTGGGAGTTAAAAAAATATGCTATCAAAATGCAACCTTTCAGTACCAATCTATCAGTTGAACATGAGAAATTTCAGAATCAGTTGGACTTTTGTCTTCCATTTTTGAATTTAAGTTTATACAAATTACCATTTTTTTTGGTTTCTATTTTCTGCATTATCTCATACTCTAAAATGTTCATTTGGGGATGGTACTGTTCATGTTAAAAATGTGACTTCTCATAATGTGTTTCTTTGGATTTATTTCCTTTTCAGATAAGCAGAGACCTATATTATTGCCAGCTGCATGAGCAACGGTGAGCAGAGTTCTTACTTTCTGTCATGGTGTCTTGTTTCCATTCTAGAACTCTGGTAAATTATTCTACTGCCTGTTGAGTTCAGAATGTGACTCCTACTTCTGCATGGACACCTGAAATAATCTTGGTCACTTCATCTTCAAATCAGGATGATAACATGGTCCTGAATATTCTGAATTGAATCCCATTTCAATCATCTTTCTGTCTGTCATAGAGAAGGAACTGCTTACTCACATGGCAACAAATGACCTCACAGGAACTTAGGTCACTATCTGGTAATACATTTTCTACTTCTTAGGGGATTGGAGAAGCAACAATACTTCTCAATTTGTCTGGCATAGAATATAGGCTTCTAGTCATTCTTTAAACAACTTTTTTTAAAAAAAGATTTATTTATTTATATGTAAGTACACTGTAGCTGTCTTCAGACACTCCAGAAGAGGGCATCAGATTTCATTACGGATGGTTGTGAGCCACCATGTGGTTGCTGGGATTTGAACTCGGGACCTTTGGAAGAGCAGTCGGCGCTCTTAACCACTGAACCATCCCACCAGCCCGCTTCTAGTCATTCTTAATGGAATTCTAATCCTGAGGTTCTTAAGAAGTTAAAAATGTCACTATGAGCCATCCATGCCTATAAATTCCATAAAGTGAAGGAAGTAGTGATGTACTCTATGATACAACAAAAACTTGAGTATTAAAAAAATACCTTTGGCATTGATATGGGGCATGGTGGCACATGCCTTTAATCCCAGCACTTGGGAGGCAGAGGCAGGCGGATTTCTGAGTTCGAGGCCAGCCTGGTCTACAAAGTGAGTTCCAGGACAGCCAGGGCTATATAGAGAAACCCTGTCTTGAAAAACCAAAAATAAAAAAAAAATCATTCCATTAGAAGATGAGGCTCTGATTTTCCATGTGGCACCTCAAACATTGAAGACCAGATAAATAAGCACTTCGTGGAGCTAGTGAATGCCCATTCTTACCAGGTACTCCAGGACCCTTAACCCACCTTAGAAATATTCCAGTTCTACATGCCAGTGTCTGAAAGCCCTCAAAATATTTGAGACTGGGACACACTGGGTAGTAGTGCTTTATAGAAGACCCTTTCTGGCTTCAAGGTCAGATAAAAATGTCTTATTTCAAAGGAAAAAGAAGAGCTAGCTTGTGTATGTTACAGGGATAGAGCAACTGTGTAGCATATGTAAGACCCTGGGTTAAATTTCTAACACCAAAAAAATTAAGTAAATAAGGGCAAATAAAGGCTCTCGAGTGAAAACAAAGTGTACCATGAAGCTATTTTTGCTGCCTCTGCTTGGGTTCTCAATAAGGATGCTAACTCTAATTTATGGAGTGCCTCAGAGTGCTAGCCTTGGTGTTATGCACATGATGCCTGCTGTTTCTCTAGCTATAACCACCGTAGGAAATTATCATTCACTCTTGACGACAGACAGAATAGAATTCAAGAAGAGACCTATTACTTGCCCAGCCTGGAGGTGGAGTCTGGCTATGCAGCTGAAAAAAATCAGCCTCCAGAGGGCACCCTTTCGAAAGCCTAGCACCATCCTCACTGGGGCCTAGAGAAGTACCACCTTTTCCTCTTTTCTCAAGTTGTTAAGGCCAGCGAGGGCTGGTCTAAGGTCCCTGTGGAAGTGAGCAGGACTTCTGAGGTTCCTAAAGAAATGGTCCTGGTCCTCTGTTAATTCAGGGTTCATAAAATGTAACTCTACTTCCCTTGGAAAGAGATATTTGCCCCCTGGTTTTGGGGTAAAGGTTACATATAGCTCAAAAGTACAGTACATGGCTATCACATGTGGGGCCCTAGATTTGGTTCTTGGTATCAACCAAACCAAACCAAACCAAATGAAATCAAATAAACAAAAAATTTCATTATATTAAAAAAAACCCACATTCTTTTAGACAAAGGTTATGCTATATTCTCTGCAAGAAAGAAACACAGGCAGACTGATGCAAGGAACCAAATGGTCAAGTCACCTCACAGTATACACTGATCTCCTTTTGGTAAAGCTGACTGTGAGTCCTTCACAGTCATCTCTCAAGCAAAAAGATTTTAAGCAGTTGAATATCTTCTGGTATGAGTTTTTTTTTTCTTTTCTTTCCTTTTTATGAGTATAGAGAAGGTGTTAGAGATGGAACCTCATGCATACTAGGCAGGTGCTATACCATTGATGTACCTCCACAACCCTCATCTTGTTCTAATAAGTTTATTGCTCTATGTACAGCACACAATAGGTGCTCAATAAGTTGCTGGATTGAGTATTTTATCGAAAGCAAAGGACCACCCTAGGGCCCTATGGACCCCTACCATGCCTTTCCTCTTAGTAAAGTCTGACTGGTACACTGTCACTTTCACACATAATAAATTTATGCACATAATATCTATGACTGCAGTTCAGAAGTTTGATTTCTGTCCTATCCTCATCTCCTCACATGGATGGGAATGTCTACAGATATCTGGGCAGTCAGGCTCCGGATACTGATTAAAGACAATGGAAATGCACGGATTAACCAAGTGTGGTATTTAAAAAAAAATTATCCCCCCTCTCTCTCCGTGTGTGTGTGTGTGTGTGTGTGTGTGTGCCTGAGCGTATGTTTGTATACCACATGCAAGTTAGAGCCCACAGATATTGGAAGAGGCTACCATGTGGGTACTGGGAACCAAACCCTGGACTTCTGCAAGCGCAGAAAGTGCTCATAAGCACATTGCCATCTCTCTGGGCCTCCAACTGTGACACTTTCTCAGAGTAAAATACAGCGGCTATGCTTTTTCGAAATGCTTCCCAGAATGTGAGAATATGATGAGAGCGGCAGACCTGGAGATGAGATCAGACCACCACATAGCCGTTCTCCAGTCCTTTGGGCTAATACTGGAGAGGCCTTTCTCCAACACTAAATCTTTAGGTACAAAAAAAGAGAAAGAGAATCACTTCTATGCTGTATTTTTGAGTCAAACTTAAACAGAGACATTAAACACAGAGTTATCTCCAGTATGACATCAGACTACACACTTTAATGCTGAGGACAGGATCCAGACACCTAAAAGGAATTAAACACCTTGCTGATTCTAGGCATGGACAAGAATGAGGAAATGATTATACAAGCAGACGACAACATGCTCTCCCCCTGAGATGACAGAAGAAAAGTCACTGTGCTGGCTCATAGAGACACATACAACTGCGAATGGTCATCACCAAAAAGGAGCATGACCTAAATCATGGGAAATTGGGAGGAAAAAGGAAAACAATGCCTTGGCCTCCTTTCACATCCCCCATTTCCTTTGATAATATGATGTGGGGACAAGTGACTACTAGGCTGGAAAGCTCTTCAGCATTTAATAATTATCACTTGGAACAATCAAGTAATAACCATGGCTGGCAAAAAAAAAAAAAAAAAAGACCATATTCACTAAACAAGGTCTTTCAAAGCTGTGTTTGTCACCGTCTGTTTGTATCCATTAGCTAAAATGTCGCCGGGCATGGTGGTGCATGCCCTTAATCCCAGCATTCGGGAGGCAGAGGCAGGCGGATTTCTGAGTTTGAGGCCAGCTTGGTCTACAAAGTGTGTTCCAGGAAAGCCAGGGCTACACAGAGAAACCCTGTCTCAAAAAACCCAATATATATATATATATATAATGTGAAGGGAAAGACTTAAGGTTCCAACAGAGTACAGGACAGGCCTGCAGACCTTCTCATTTGGTAAATAAAATCTGACTGGAACATTGTCACATACCCTCGTGCACATACATCTGTGGCTGTTTCTTCATGCTAGGATGGTAGATGTGCATAGGCACAGCAGAGATCAGAGGCATGGAAGGGCAAAATATGTGCCACCTGACCATTTACAAGAAAAGTGTATTGTGCCCTGGTATCAAGTGGTAGGTAGGGCTTGGTATACAAAGTGGTTAATGGAATTAATAAAATCAGCCTGTAAAACAAGGCGTTCTTTTATTTTCTCTCATTTACTCTCTGAAGAAACGTATCATGGAGCTGGCTGAGGGTCAAAAGTCTCTGTCCCTGCTATTGGTTATTTGCCACCAACCAGCACAATATGGCTAAAACCCCTATGATACTACTGCCAATGATGCCTGAATAGCATCCGTCCTTCAACGGAAGAGAGGGGGAAGGATGACATTTCAAAGGAACATATTTTTAAATGAAGAAATGACTGACAAATGGCGAGTAACAAAGCACACTTGTAAAACTAGGAGCGGAGCCTCCCTGTCTCAAAAGCCAGTGTGTGTCCCATTCTTCTGCTATCCTGTGGCCACCCCTTTCTCCTAGCAGATTAGATCATGTGTCTGTGTATTTGATCTAAAGGGGGCAAAACACGAAAAGGGAATAATCCAATTCATCAGCAGTCCCAGTGAAAGGGAATAGACATCATGCAGACACTGGATGTTCTGCATGTTCGTGGATGCAGGAGGACTAAGAAATGGTGTCATTAAGTAAAATCTCTCACTCTCAACTGACCTGTATTTCCAAGTACCAGAAAAACACAAGCTTACAATATACTGCAACAATGAAGGTTTATGCTCAATTTCAAGAAAGACAAAACTGATTTTTCAAAAAATGGTCCCCCCCTCTTTTTTTTTTGTCTATTGAAATAACATGGCCAGGTTGTAAAAAGTGTGCTTGTGGAATTGGTAACAGAAAAGGAACAGCTAGACCAATTCACTCAGATTGTTCTCCACATTTAAATTTTCTTAAAAAACAAACAAACAAACAAACAAACAAACACCCAACTACCCCCTTCCCCCCAAACCATCACACGATGTTATGTCATACCTACCACATATGTCCCCCGCCATCTGGCCAGCCACTTTTTGTTACAGCCTATTCCCCAGGCACTGTCACTTCAGATGCTCACCTTGGCAAACTCTTACAAAGAGGAACTGCAGTTAAAACTTTCCCTGTACCACCTTCATATAAACAAGTTAGTAAATGTCAGTAAGAATGCCACGGATCCTTCAGAATAATGTAACACATTAAATGTTCCAGAGAAGTGCTTTTTTTCCTCCTCTTAAACAAGCACTGATTCAAATCCATCTCGCATTCCAACTCTGTCCTCCAATTTATTTTCAGTCAACATTATTTCCAATTTACCACATTTTTCTCTTCCAACGTGGCTAGAAACTTAATTTGATACTTGGATTCTGGAATTGGTTTCAGCAATGATTTACAGGAACTAAACTAGCCTGTTTATGATTATTCTAGTAGATTCCAATTTCCTACATGTAATAAAAATAATTTTCATTAGAGATTCTGTTGCTCCCCCCATAACAGAGCTTTAGAGTTATTTGGGGGTTCAATTGTCATCTAACCCACGATGACATGCTGCCAGCAATTCAATTCCAGACGCATCTGTTTTCACAAATGACACTAAGTGATACTCCACAGAAACAAATGGAAACCCAGCTTTCCATCTTTTCATTAGCAGAGCCATCATCCACTTCCTTTAATTGCCTTATTCATTTTCTCTGCTCATTCTGCCGAATCTGTTTACTCAGTTCTGCCACTTTAATTCTACACTCCCACTTAAAAAAACTGTCACTTGTAATAATTTTGCGTTTGCTGTACTCATCTGAGAAAACCCACTGGCTTTCAAAAAAAAACAAACCACCACCACCAACAACAAAACACACAAACCTTGTATAGTGTGAATTTTGGTTGTTCAGCAGCATGCCGGGATAACACTATGAGAACACTGCAAAGCCACAAACCTTCCCCCTTTTGTTAAGATTTGTATCATTTTTTGTCTGAAATAAGAACAAAGCTATTCTGATTGAGTTTCTAAAGAAAAAGAACTCTTGGTGGCAGTTAGTGAATTGCAATAGCTCACTTGTGTCTCCCTATGTAAACTCCCTCTGGGAACAGACACTAACCAGAAAGCTGGGGTCAATTTATAAATCTTAGTTTAATTTACATTCTTCATAGACACTATAATAACTATCCAAAGCTATTCATTCACAAGCTGTTGGGTGCTAGCCACTGAGCATCAATACCCCTAATTAACAGACAGGCATTGCCTCTGCCATCAACTGAAAACCAGTGGGAATCTATGCATACAAACCTCTGTGAAGTAACAAAAATGTAGAGGATTACATTTAGAAACTAAGAAGTCTTGAAAGAAGAGAGAAAGGAGGGGGAGAAGGAAGAATAAGAGGGGAGGAATAGGAGGAAGAGGAGGAGGAGGAAGAGGAGAAAGAGGAGAAGGAAGAGGAAGAGGAGGAGGAGATTCTCTAAGTTCCCAAATCATGATTCATTTTATAAATAATAATGTTAAATTTGTAAATGTTAATGAACTAAGCATAGGTTTTATACACTTATCATTATATCTGAAGAAATACAGATGTAATGGGTGTATAGGACCATTCATGGTTACTGTTTTAGGGCAATGGGCCAGTGAACTAGGGAATGACAAAGATACGTGTGAGAGTTTGGACTTTGTGCAGCTAGAATATGAACTTGGTCATCCAAATTAAGATGTGTACATAAATCACCTTCCCTTTGGGTGGGTGGGTGGGTGGGGTGTCCACGATCACAATCCGTGTTGCAGATTGAGAATAAATTTTCTGGCCCATATCTTTACCAAAACATGTATCATACATGTGACCTTAGCTTATTAGCGTTTTATTTTTTAATTAGTGTTTATGAATCCTGGTCATCTTCAAAGTTCTCTAAAAATTGTATTTGCTTCTAATTTTGCCTCTATAATAATAATAGCTAGCTACTTTTTGTATACTGGAGATGTAAAGGCAACCTATAGACCTGCCATTAAAATGTATAAATAATGCAAAAGAACAGAAGTCTATGAGACTAAATTAAAATAAGATACACAGTTGTATAGTAAAAATTGTGTGCCTTTTGTTTTTGAGAGAAAACCCAAAAGGTACATTTCTGCAGACCTAGATGGTCTTGCAGAAGTCACAGTGGTTTTATCTGCCACAGCAAACATGACATTAATAAAAAGCATGTATAAAGCAAAAAAAAAAAATCACCCATTTTAGGAGAAAAATGCTATAAACTGTGGTAAGTTTCTTCCAAGATACTAGTATATTATCAGACATGCAATTGACTTAGTACTAATTGTGACGGAAATGAAACTTGATAAATAGTCTCAAGAGTTTTCTCTTAATGCTATTTAACCGTTCACACAGATTAAAAAAAAAAAAAGATGTAAGAAAAAAAATCACATGCAAGAAAAGACAGAGTATCTTTTGTTGGGGGAGAGGTAGACTTCGTATCAGGATTGAACTAAAGTATCGACATTCGAATTAAATTGCTACGTACTTGTTGCCTCTGAATTGTACATTTCAAAGAGGTTAAATGGCAAATCTGTGGATTGTTTCATGCTTCTAAAAAAACCCAAATATTAAAAATGAAATTGGTCTGTTTAGGATGGAATGTTAATATAGGCAGAAAAAAATCTATAGGAAAATAAGCAGCCTTTAGCCAAATGTGCTGTGAAGTTGAACTACATATAGATGTGTTTTTCACATTTAAAATGTTTGATGGCAGCAATTTCATATGGCTCAATACACATATTCATAAAGAAAACATGCCTGAAGAATTACTATTATTTAGTATTTGCCATTGTGTGTAAAAGTCATGAGAAATAACCTTAGCATGACATTTTTGTTTTTTTGTTTTTTGTTTTAAACTGAGCGAGTGCAGTTATAAAACATGTTGGTGGATTTTATGATGGTTTCTATCTTGGAGTGAAGAGATCAATTATAGCGCAGCTAGATGCCATTAACCTAGCACTGGCTGAGCTGTTTCTATGGGGCATCAAACTTGACCTTAGAGGCATAGCGTCTCTTTTCTGCTATTTTCTTGGTGCAATAACGATAATTTCTCCAAAATCTAAATATCAAAATTGTGCCATGCTCTGAGACTTCCTTTAAGGTTGGAGCCCTTGGACAGTTTTTCTGTCCCCAAATCATTTAAGTCTCAATTAGCAAAAGATCTCTTCCCTTCTGTCAGTGCTGGTGGACAAAGCTGATGTCCCCTTTTAAGCTCCCATTACTAATGATTATTACATGTCATAGTCTGATACATGGAAAGAACAATCATGTTAGAATAATAAAAAAAAATAGAGCATGTCTAAATCACTCATGGATGTCCCTCTAGTTCTTTAGCATTAGTACAGAATAGTGCATCCCCTAATCCCTGAACCTAGCATGCAGAGCAGAGGACTTAAGTTATGATTAATTATTTTAGTTAAAAAGAGAGAGAGAGAGAGCTAGCGAGAGAGAGCTAGCAAGAGAGAGCTAGCGAGAGAGTGAGAGAGAGAGCGAGAGAGAGACGGTTTTCCTCATCCAGAAGCTCAAGGTGACAAACTACAAACATCCTTCTATGAAATACAATATTACATAGAAATACTTGCAACAGAAATAGAAGAGAGGCTACACTATTAATTTAATATTAGCCCCAGGATAAAGAAAATACCCACCCAAAACAAGACCATACCACCCGGGATTGTTTTAGAGCCGTTTTTGTTTTTTTTTTTTTTTTTTTTTTTTCCAAGAGACAAAACCTGGCTAACCCCTTTCAAGAACCCTCAGTAAAAAGCTTTAAAACAGGCTATTGTCAGAGCGCTGGGTACCTTTTCTCTCTTGGCTTTGTTCAGTATTTTCCTCGGCTGCAGTTTCCATGGCTGGCTTCATACCATCCACCAAAAATGCGTTTTCCCTGCTTCCCCACAACACAGTTTCCCCCCTCCTCTTCCTTTTCTTTTGGACTCCCCTCTGTCTCTCTTCTTTACATCCGCCTGATTGAGAGGCTCTGTTCTTCACTACAGTAGATTACAGTGCCTTCCAAGATGCAAAAGTCTTGTCAGCGTCAATTTCGCTCTGCCTACTGGTCCATAAAGACAGCTGCCAAGGAGCAGGCGACAATACGTCACCGAGGATCCCAGTTATAAAACAGCCACTCTGTGCCCCCACTCCCAGTGCACCCCGGGAAGCTCCTGCTCTCCCACCAAGCTCCTCTTCCTCCCTGCTCTCTCTCTCTCTCTCTCTCTCTCTCTCTCTCTCTCTCTCTCTCTCTCCCTCTCTCTCTCTCCTCCCTTTTTTCTTCTTGCCAACTGCAACCCAATGAATACTAATTAATTCTCCCAGGAAATAATAGACTTGTGACATCAGAGGAAGGGATGTGGAGGAGAAAGAAAAGAGCCCCCTCCCACCACGTGACTTGGTCAGACCACACTATATGTTATCTCTCAGGAGAATGCCTGTTTCCCTATGCTTCCCCTTTCTGGGGCATTGGTTTTGTTTATTCTATTTATCCCTAAGCCCTGGAAAAGTATCTTCAAAAGATGTACCCTTGCTCTATTTAAAACAAAAAACAAAACTCAAAAAACTTCTGTTTCACGAATCTCTAGACAAGCTGACTTAAAAAAAAAATACTAACGACAAAAGAATAAAGGTATTCAAGAGGGAAGAAACTTCAAATATATTTAACAATGGTGACGGCAATTCAGCATTAGATTCTATTTCTTTGTATTAATATATGAGAAATTTTAGCTCAAACACAATTTCCAAAAGGGGCTAATGCTTATTCAACAATCAGTATATTGAAAGTATATCTATCTGATATTTTGGTGGTTTCTAATATGAAAATCAAGGTTTTTTGATAGGACATGATTACATTTGCATACAGTATTATTGGTTAGATGTCCTCATTCAAAAATCTCAAGTGGGTACTTTTTAACAGCACTCTAAACATCTGGCTTCAAGACTATTATGCCAACAGGGACTCCAATGATTCTGATGGCTGTTTTCACAAACCCCTTTGCACAATTGAGATCAATGTTCTTAACTCACACTAAGTATTTAAATCTTTACTTTGATTATGAGTCGTAATTTTCAAGCATCACCAATTTCATAGACATTTAATAATTGCATTTAGCTCACTCACCTTCATTGACTTTATTGAAAAAATTCTATAAACTGAAGTCACATACAAAGATAACTACAGATAACAAAGATAACCACAGGATAAAGGATTCCTGGAGACGCCATAGTCTACTTGGCACCTGTGTTGGGAGTAAACATTAAAGACATGTTGGGGGGCCAGTGAAATGGTTCAGCAGGTAAAATTGTCTGCTGCCAAGTCTAACCACTAGAGTTCCATTCCTGGGAACCACACGGTAGGAAGAGACAATAGATTGCTGCAAGCTGTCCTCTGACCACACTCACATCGCGCGCGTGCGCGCGCGCGCACACACACACACACACACACACACACACACATACACATTTTTAAAAAGACAAATTGGAAACCACCTCTCCTAAAAACATTCTCCAAAGTTTTATGGGGTTTTTACACAATACCTCAAAACAATGTGGGAAGATTCCCAAATCAAAATCCTTTGCCAGCCTGACCTTTTAATGCTTTGGTTTTAGATAATCTCTCACGCCCACTTATATTCAACATTTCTGCTGTGTTAAACAAGAAAAGACTTTGAAAACCTGTTTGGCCTGCTTCAACACTTTCTTTTAATTTTCCATCTCACTTTCCACTTTACCCATTGTCCCTGAAGACCACGCCCATAGCCAGCTTCTCCCACCCCCCTGAAAAATGGCTTCAGCCTGTTATATTGTCTCTTGGTGAAGGGATTTGGAAGGCACCACCTAAAACTTCAGCCTCTGGAAAAAAATGTGTGTGTGTGTGTGTGTGTGTGTGTGTGTGTGTGTGTGTGATAACTATCTCCATGGAAAACTTATAGTGTGCCTTAATTGGACAATTTTTAAAGGCCATGTTTGAACAACTTAGGTCCATTCAGACACAAAGGTATAAGATTTTACTTGTGCATTGGTAAGATGGCTCTTGCTATCAAGTATGATCCGAGCTTCATCCTCAGGACTTGAATGAGAAGAGAGTACCAACTTCTACAGTTATTCTCTGACCTTTATTTATGTATACATTATTACAGTGAAACAAATGAATATAATTTAAAGATTTAAAAGTATAATTGTGATTAACTATGTTATTGGGTTTTTTATAGAGTGTCTAACAAAATCATTTAATTCTAGAAATATCAGAGGAGCCTAATTTTGTTGGCTTTTCTATTAGACAAATTAGTTTACTTACATAAGAGACAGGGTCTGGCTATGGTAAGGTACCCACCACTGAACCTAGTTTGGAACATTATTTTAATACGAATACAGTGAAAGGCGAAATATGAAAGGCATTCTAAATTTCCTTAAACAGCTCTTGTCTATAATATAGTGACAAATCAAAGCAAATGGACAAAGTGCTGATGCAAGAATAAGAGATGGTGACTGAAAATGGATGTATTACATTGAACCCTCTGGAACTGCTGGTACGTCCTTAAAAGAGTGCAGTTTCATCTACATGCCAAGCTTATTTCATCCACCATGCACATCTGCTAGAGTACCACAGCAAGCCCAGTAAACAAGCACATCCACGAGCAAGCCATGGCACCTTCTCTAGGTAGTCCTCAGGCTAATGGGCCACAGAGAACTTGCTTAACCTGAGCTCTCCTTCCTGCCAGCGATATCTCAAGATGATCAGAGGAAAATTCATCAAGTTGCAAAGTCATCTCCCTATACTTAGCCTAACCACATGCTCATAAAACAACTTTGTCCACTGCCTCCTGTCCACAACTTTCTGGAATTATATTTTAGGGGTTTTTGTTTGTTTGAAGAGCAGGGCTCAAAATGAATGAAGTCAAAAGAAAAATGAAAACACCAGGAATAGATTTTTTTTCCAATTCATTCTAACTGTAAATTCCTCTATAAGCCTTCTTGGCTCATAGAACATTTATGTCACATGAAATACATTTGGCCATAATCCGTCCTCAATGTCTGATGTGTGAAATGCTGTCTAATAAGAAATACACACTAGAAAAACAGAATAGTGCTAGGAATATTCAGAATATGATTGTTAAGAATTGGTTTTTAATCCATAACTAGATTGTATTAAAACTTTTTTTTTTTTTTTTTTTTTTATATTAAAACTTTTTAAAAATCAGCTTGAGGAAGCCTTTGTCTTGCATGATAATTAAATTTCTAATTTTTGTCTTTTTTAAGCCAGAAGGATTTTTAAAAAGCTTGAGGCCAGTCTGTGCTATATAGTGAGTTCTTAGCCAGCCTCAGCTACCAGTGTGACACCCTACCCCACCCCTACCCAACATAAACAAATCAAAAGAGGGCTGGTATACTAGTCCAGTGAGTATGAAGATACTTGCTGTCGACCATGACAATCTGGGTTAGATCCCTGGGACCCACATGGTGAGAGGAAATTGTCCTCTGACCTCCACATGTGTGCTACAGCACATGCGAGCTGACAAACATAAAAGAAGTAACAATGTCATTAGAAGATAAATAAAAATAATTGAGTTTCTAATTTTTCATGAAATGTGAGTTTTGACAAATGCCTGTGGATTCAGTACTTACTGTTATTTTCCTTCCTTGATGGCTTTACTCCGTATCTTCTGCACATCTGCTATAGTTTACAAGAAATGACCCCTTATATTGAACTGAAAGTGAAGATCAAGTCAGACGATGTTTATGAATACTCTTTAGAAATGGTAAAGCTGAGGGCTGGAGAGGTGACTCAGTAGTTAAGAGAAAGAGCCCTGGCTGTTCTTCTAGAGGACCTGAGTTTGAGTCCCAACACCTACATGGCAGCTCCCAATCATTTATAATTCCAGTTCTAGGGGACCTGACCCCCCCCCTTCTTCTGACCTCTGAGGGCACTAGGAATGCATGTGGTGTTCAGACACACAGGCAGGCAAAACACCCGTATACATAAAATAAAGGTGAAATTATTTTTAAATTGTGAATTTTTGGTTGAAAATGTAGCTCAGTGGCAGAGTGCTTGCCTAGCATACAAGAAACCCTGGGTTCAATTATTAATACCACACACACACAAAAACGATGAATCTCCATAAGGGTGCGCCATCGTCCATAGTAGTTGTCTTTAATGGCAGAGTTTGTTCCCAAGTAGATCCTTGGCTAATGTCCACCAATATGATGAGCACAAGAGATTTTCCCCCCTTTATTTCCAGCCTCATCAGCTACTTTCTTAGTTCCAGGCAGTAACCTCATTAGAAAATTCAGGAGCTGCCAAAACAGAAATTGTTGAGTTTAGCAACAGCTAGCCTGAGGTGTGCTCAGCTCCTCTGCACCCTGCCTCAAACAAGCAAACAATTCACAGAACCAAATGTTCAGAGAATGAGAACAAGTTTGGTAGGCATAAACTAGGGCTTGACATGATAGCAACAGGGGCAACGTGGGCTGTTTCCATATTCCCATCTGAGAAATGGGCTCAGCACAGAGGCACTGTGCGATCAAGTGGCATTTTCATTTTCCCAAGTAGGGTGGGCCACACGTATCTCAAAGTCAATGTGAATATTGTGGCTTCCTCTCTCTCTCTCTCTCTCTCTCTCTCTCTCTCTCTCTCTCTCCCTCCCTCCCTCCCTCCCTCCCTCCCTCGTATCATGCTTGCACAATGTCAGCATATGCCACACTCAGCATGTGGTCATTCTTCACTGGCCAGGACGTGTGGGTGTTTGAAAATGTTCCTGGCCTCCACTCACTGGACACATGAGGGAGGAAACTCATTCCCAGCTGAGAACCACTGCCTTCAATCTAGTTTTCTACGGTTGCTAGAACATTCTCTTGTTAGCCAATGGCTCTAAAGCCTGGCTGTACCTTGGAGTCAGCTGGAAGGGTATTACTATATGCCCTATGCCCTGATATTGTGAATGGGTAGTGATCAGCTTATGTGGTGTGAAATCTTTAAAATATGTACCTCCCCTCCAGGTTGTATGAACACGTAACAAGCCATGTAGGCAGCTGGAACATAATTGGCTACTTTTGGAAGGGTACAAAGAGAGGAATTTGATGGACCTATAGGAAAGTATAGTTGGGGAAATAACATCTAATAGGAGAAGATGGAGGATCTATATGCAGCAGGAAAGACCAACTGAGCATCAAGAAAAGAGATGGGGGAGGCAGTGCTGATGCCCATAGGAAGCATAAAATCAGGGGACAGACTGATTTCCTAGGGCCACTGTGACCAAGGAGCATAAACATGACAGTTTTAAATCACAGAAATTAGTCTCTCATAGATCTGGAAGCTAAAAGTCCAAAGCCAAGGTGAGGAAAGGGCTGCAGTTTCTCTGACAGGACCATGAGGCAGATTCACTCGTGCCTCTATCAGCTTCCAGCCGTCATTAGTAGGCCTTAATGTCTAGTCCTTGGCTTGGTTCTGTGCTCCACCCATGTCACCATATGGTGTTCTCTCTGTTTGTCTTATAAGGACACCGACAGATCAAGTTGGACTCAGGCCTACCCTAGTCAACCAAGGCCTCACCCCCACTTCACTATATCTACAAAGACTACTTGCAAGTAATGGCACCTTCACAGGTACTAGAAGTTAAGATTTTACTATATTGGCACCTGAGAGGCAATATATGACTCAGCTTCCACCAGGTGAGGGAGACTGAGAAAGATGATCACATTTGGAAGCCATGTGAGCTATGCTTGTAAAATTGCTCAGTCTAGGCAAAATTTGGAAATGAAGAATTGGGTGCTAGCAGCAAGGAGGAACAAATTGGAGCGGGGGTGGGTGTGATGCCAGAGCAGAAGGCGCAAAGGAGAACACCATGCACGTACCACCTAAGCTCAGGGGGCCTTGGTAGAAGTACTCTCAAAGGAGGCCAAGAATATTGGAGAAGATCCAGGTCAGGGGCTTGTCACAGAGGAGAGAATTTTGAGAAGCGGGGGACGTGACATAGCGAAAGCAGTTAGGCAGGAAGGATATAGCAAAGATCACTGAAACAGAAAATTCCAACTTCCTTGCCAGTGCTACCACAGAGACTAGATAGAATGGAAACCAGTTTTTTTAGAAGGATCACCTGAGGACTGGGAAAGTGAGGAAGAGGAAGAAAGGATGGGCCACATACTGCAGAAATGTAGCAAGATAAGGCAAGGGAATGATGTAGCAGATAAAGGAGAAAACCACAGCCAAGAGCAAGTCTGCCAAATGTTGGATCCTGCAAAGGCATCTGGGATGGAAAGAGATTAAAATTTAAGTGGAGGTGGATGAGGGGCAAGGAATCAAGAGGCCAGGAGAGTAGGCACCAGATACTGAGAGCAAGTTGGGACAGCTCCTGTTAGCATTTGGTCTAAGCTCAGCCCCTCAGTTACCTGGCAACAGCCAGGTGTGCCTGACTCACTATAAAAGGGATTGCTTGCCCCCTCTGCTCTCTCTTGCTCTTGACTTCTTGCTCCCTCTCTATCTTCTCGCCCCTTCCCACCTCTCTCCCCAATCCCCTCCCCACTCTCTACATGCTCATGTCTGGCCTCTACTTCTCTACTCCTCTTTTCTGCCCCCGACCCTCTCTCTGCCTTTCTCTGTCTCTACTACCATCTCAACTCCCCTCCCCATGCCCTAAACACTATTCTATACTATACTGTCCTGTGGCTGGTCCCCTTTCCCCCATACCTGACTATACATCCACCAAAACATATTCTTCTCCTCTTTATCTTTTTATAAAATACAACAGCTCCCCTAACATGGAAGTGAGGACAGAGGAACTAGAGGAAAACAGATGTCTATCCAACTCCAAGACTCAAAACACTCAAAAGATATGGTGATGACTGGCAGGTTACAGGTACAGCCTGTCCTGCCTGGAAAAGGGTACATACATCCATTACCTGATGGCATCCATGTTATAATCTTTAGAGGCATAACTGGTAGATGACATAGTAAAAGGGTGATGGTCTTGGCCTTATTAAGACAAGCATGGTGCCCCAAGTCTGAGTTGCTTGAGGATATTAGTACACTTTAAATTTTTAGAATATCAGAGGTCCCAGGGGGTAGAGGAGAGGGAGGGAAGGGAGAAGGAGGAAAGGAGGAAGGGAGGGAGGGAGGGAGAGCTTTTATTATACACTGTTACACTGGGGAATGGACTCTGGCACAACAGTCACACCTAAAAAATGAAAAAAAAAATGGGAGTCAAATGACTTGTCTTTTGTTATAGGTTTTTTGTTTGTTTGTTTGTTTGTTTGTTTTTAAATTGAGATGGGGTTTCTTATACCCAAAGCTGCCCTTAAAGTTGCTATACAGTCAAGGATAACTGTAAACTCCTGATACTGATACTACTTCCACCTCCTGAGTATTGGGAGTGTAGGTGTATAGTACCACACCCAGTTTCCTTAGAACATGTTTTGTTGTTGTTGTTGTTTGAGACAGGGTTTTTCTTTTAGCCCTGGTTGTCCTGGAACTCACTCTGTAGACTAGGCTGGCCTCGAGATTCTCCTGCCTCTGCCTCCCAAGTGCTGGGATTAAAGGTGTGAGTGAACATGGGGTTTTGTGTGTGCTAGGCAAACATTCTCCCAACTGAGATACATTCCTTGTCCCCATTTTTTTTTTAATTTTTTTATTTAAAAAAGATGTGCATATGAGTATTTTGCATATGAGTGTTTTGCATATGAGTGCTTTACATATGAGTGCTTTGTCTGTGTACGTGTACATGTGCCACATGCATGCCTACAGAAAATCAAAAGCGGATCCAGTGCCCTGGAACTGGAGTTATAAATGATTGTGAGCCACCATGTGAGTTCTGGGAACTGAAACCAGGTCCTCTATAAGAGCAGTAAGTGCTGTTAACTACTGAGCTATCTTTTCAGCCCCACCATCTAATGATTTTGATAAAAGAAAATGTCTGCTTCTGTGTACACCAGGCACACATCAGGAGACAGACAGCTGATCTAATGAGAAGATGCTTCTTGGTTCATTATCACATTCCACAGAGATTTTGGATTCCCTCATTAAGGTCTTACATCACCAACAGGCTCTTCCTGAAGACCCCCATTAATACATCTATGATACATGTACCACATCAGTATGAACAAGGGGCAGACCTTCAGAGTCTCTTTGTTAGGCCTCCACTGCAGCTCTTGGAATTCTAGTTGTTACTTTGTTGTAGCTCCTTCTTATATCACCAGAAATCCCAGAGGGCAGAATATTCTCTTAAGAGTGAGCCATTCAATTTTATAGCTGGGAGAACCTGGGGTGCTCTGCTAAGATTATGCCTAATACCATCTGTCAAAACCCCACCCCAGTGCCAGCCTTCCCAGCTCTGACTCTGTTCCAAGAGGAGACAGTTCCAGGCCCCTTCCCTTTAGGTAGCTTCCTGGGTGATCTCTCTGTCTCTGTTTGCAGCTGTCAGGTTAACCCTCCTTCAATCTCTCTCACTGGTAAGCGCCCACTTTCTCTACTAGAGTACAGCCATGCACATTTACCTGCTTTCCACTTGACTTGGAAATGATCACGTGGAGCAACCCCAACTTTCAGTATGGTGCACCCAAGGAAGGCAGCCCAGAGCAGATGTGTCTCTGTATCTTTGGCCAGCTTTGCCAAACAGAGGCAATTTTAAGTTAAATCACATGACATTTGGATGGTAAAGTATCTTACAAGTTGAAAGGAAGAAAGATGATGTGACTCTTTTAATATCCCCTCTGAAAACTCAGGTGCACCAAAGAATTCTTTTTCCCCCCACTTTTTGCCTAGAAGTTACTTCAGTCTTCAAACATACATTTCCCCCAGACTTGAGTCAATGTAAGGATTAATGAGCTTCTGTCTAGGGAAAGGCACTTTCTCAGACAGGCACATGGACCCTTTCCCTATTCCTCTTGGACTAGCAGACCCATCCAGGCCCACTCACAACACTGCTCATTTCATACTCATCTGGGAGACAGCATCAAACAGTAAGAGCTGGCTGACTTTGTATATATGCACCCAGAAACACTAGGCCACATGATTACATGTGGAATGCAGTGACTGGGCTCAACACTGTCTCTGTAAAACCATAGCTGCCCATCTGTGAAATGTGTGACACAGTCCCTCACTCAAGGACAAAGATGGCAGATTGCACACATCCTCTGCACTAGCATTGCCAAGGGGAGTTGACCCATGTTCCTTCTTTTCTTTCCTTTTCTTTCCTTTCCTTTCCTTTCCTTTTCTTTTCTTTTCTTTTCTTTTCTTTTCTTTTCTTTTCTTTTCTTTCTCTCTATCTCTCTTTCTTTTTTTACCTGCAGGACAATATTGACAGCAGGTCTTGCCATCTTCCTTGGACAGAGACACCAAGCAGAAGGAAGCAAAGGGACTTGGGCTATGGCCCGACATTGAGCAGAGTCTTGGCGATCAGATGAGATTACTGGGAGTTCAGGAGTCAGGCAGTTAGAATGGAAAGACACAAAGCTATACAAGGACTCCTGCATAAAAGGCATTCAACACCATCAACTATTTAAACTTCAAGAGTTCAGGTCAGCACCAGTGATTTTTTTTTCAAAACAGCTCACTAGGGCTGGAAATGTAGCTCAGTTAATAGGGTCCTTACTTAGTACAGATGAAGCCCTGAATTCAATCCCCTGTACCTCATAAAGTAGCTATGGTGTGCACCCCTGTAATCCTAGCATTTGGGAGGTGGAGGCAGAAAGAGCAGAAGTTCAAGGTCATCCTTAGCTACCGACTGGATTACTTGAGACTGTCTCAAAGAAAGAGAGACAAAGAAAAAGTGAAAGAGAAAGCACTCTCTTATACTTTCTCCCCCAAACATAGTAATTCAGACAACTCTGCCTGCCCTTCCTCTCTGTAGAACCCAGAGCTCTTAATATCTCTGACAAAATGAGACTCTCATGGCCACATCCTCACCCACCATCTGGTCTAGCCAGCTTTCTGGTGACCAGCATACTGATGTCACCTGACCTTGCATGAACCTTGACTTCATTAGCTATGGGAAGAACTTATGCAGGAGCATCCTCCACTGGGCTATTGTTAACATATCAAGATGCCGCAAAGCCTCAACATGCCTCCTACTTTGTACTGACAAAATGCTATTTCTAGTTTGGAAGCGTTTCATGCTCCCACTACTGCCATACAGTCCCATGGAAGAGTAAAGCCAAGAAAGGACTAGTGGGTGATTGCATATTCTACTATGCCTTTCCCTGTCCTTGAGCGTCCCCCCCCCCCCCGCATACTTTTCAATTTAGATTTTTAATTCTGAGACAGACTATCATTCTGTAGTCTGAAATGACCTGGAACTCATAGCAATAATCCTGCTTCAGCTTCTTGAGTGTTGAGATTACAGGCGTGAGCCATTATGCCTGGCTTCACTTCTGCACCCCTGTCTAGCTTAGCTAGATTCCCAAGGCACTTCTGTCCTCTCTACTTGCCCTAGACCTCTCTATGACCATGTCCTAACTTCTTCCCAAGCATTCCCAAGGACCATACCCTGAAGAGGATGCCCAAGGATATAATACCTCCTAAATAAGTGGAGCCGATATGAATAAAGCAACAAGATTACAGAAGGTATGTCTCTATAGGTATTTGCTCTTGAACAGATGGATGGAATTTGTTTCTGGAAGTTGATGGGAATGGGGGTGATGGTTAACACCTGAGTATCTGAGATAAAATTAGCTTTGCCTCTAGTTTCAATTTTTTTTTTGTTTTCTTTTGTTGTTGTTGTTGTTTTGTTTTGTTTTTTTGTTTTTCGAGACAAGGTTTCTCTGTATAGCCCTGGCTGTCCTGGAACTCACTTTGTAGACCAGGCTAGCCTTGAACTCAGAAATCCACCTGCTTCTGCCTCCCAAGTGCTGGGATTAAAGGCATGTGCTACCACCACCCAGCGTCATTTTTTTTTTTAAACAAAATTGAATTTCTTCACGTCAGAGACCACACAAACATAGCTACCTGCATGGTCATGCAACATGTATCCTTATTTCAAAAGAACCTTTGATATCAAGGTCTTGAACTCCTTTCTTTAGAGATGGGGTCTTATGTATCCCACCCTGGTATGCTATGATTACAGGTATGCACCACGCACACATAATTTATGCAATGCTAGGGATCAAACCTATGGCTTTGTACACTGCCAGGCAAACAGTCTACCAACTGAGCTGCCATTCCCAGCATGTTGAAACAAACAGACCACATTTTCAGTTTGCTCTGAAAATTCTACCTGTGAGTGCTAACCTAGTAAGTTGTCAATCTCCACATTTATAACAATGGGATTATGAGATCAGGAAGATGTTAACATCTGTGTTGACTTCAAAGCATTTGGAAAAATCCCATCACATGTTTGGGGGAGGGTTGCTTGGTATTAGCAGCATCACTCCAGTGCAATCAGTATGGGCGAATGCGTATTCAAAGTGGCTACTAGGTGGTAGCTGTCATCCCAGAGAGTAAGGTGTCTAGTTCTACACCACACACCTCGGCACTTGGTCTGTGCCATGGACATGGGAAAGCTACCTACAGCCTCAAGAAGACAAAGCTATCATTTTGCCACCTACTCATGTGAAATAAAGACACAGGAGTCCATCTAGAACTTCCTCATAGAAAACTAGAAGAATTTTGTTCAAGTCTCCTGATCTTATGTTAAACAAATATGATATACAAACAATTCCAAAACAGGAAAGAAAATTTAAGAGCATTTAGCTGCTTCTCTCCTTTTTCAGTCTGGAATCAAGACAAGACAGGACTAAAGGGTTCAATTCTCTTGACCCCAGTCCAAATGTTCTTGTTTTTATCTGATGCATAGTTTGCAAATATTCTCTTATAATGAGGCATAAATACCAAATCTACAATGTATATGCCAATAAAGATAATTCTTCCCATAATATACATCTTTGCATAAAACAGGTTTTGTGTATTTTTACAAAATACTTCTCAAAAATAAAATCCTCTTGGGCCAAAGCAGAGTATAGTAGAAAAGACAGCATATATCTTTGGAAATCAATACTCCATAATGTTAAGTTATCGTTGTTTGTTTTGTTGTTTTCAAGACAGTGTCTCACTGTATAGCCCTGGCTGTTCTGGAACTCACTATGTTTACCAGGCTGGCTTCAAACTCACAGAGACCCACCTTCCTTTGCCTCCTGGGTGCTGGGATTAAAGGCATGCACTGCTATAGCTGGCCAATTTATATTTTAAATGAAACTCTTCTGGTAAACCATGCCATAGGGCTAAGTAAACAAATGTGCATCACAGGTTTTCAAGTAGACCTAGGGACCCTTCATGAGAAGCAGATGCTGTGTTGACTATGTGGGACCAGAGCTGGGTGTGAAATGCTTTTTAAAAGGGCCAAGAAGTGGGAGTGGGTGGGCAGGGGAGCAGGGCGGGGGGAGGGGGAGGGGACTTTTGGGATAGCATTTGAAATGTAAATTAAGAAAATATTTAATAAAAAAAATTGAAGAAAAAAAACCAAAGGCAATAAGTGCTAGGACCAAAGTTGTCAACCTGCCTCCACCATGATAGATGCCTTTATACATGACAGATGGATAATGGTCACCTGCTCCACCTATTCTCAGAGGACACACTTGGATTATGGACAAGTCTCAGCTCCTAAGCTGAGATGTTCCTTATTTCTGCCCACTCAGGAAAACCAAAGCCAAGTGCAAGTGGAAATATGAGCAGAAACAGTGAAATATGAACAGAATGAATGCGTAAGTTTAAGAAAGGGTCAGTATGCACCTTTGCATGCCCTTCTGTATAACAAATGATCAGAAAGTCTAACGGCTTTACTGAAGTACACAGGGGTTAACATGCTCATAGCTCTGAATGGCTGCTTTAGGAGAATATGAAGTACTCTAAGCACGTAAAAATGATGAAGTGCTCAAAGAATCTAAGCTGCTGTAATCATACAGCCCAAGAAGAAACACTCACTGATACTTGGGCCAATGGAACAACAGGCAAATTCTTGATTTGGGCTATTCTTCCAATCCTCCAAACTTCAAACTTCAATAGAGTTTGAAGCTATTTTTTTGTTTGTTTGTTTTCTTTTTAAGCACCTGATCCTAAGGATTGACAGAGAAAGGAGTACGTAAACACGGCATTGTGCTGCGGAACCAACCTCAAATATATTTAGAGAATTTAAGGTGTTTTCTTTCTTCTTTGTTTTGGTTTTATGAGATATGATTTTACTGTACAGTGCAAGCTGGTATTCAGTTTTGTGACAATCGTATCTTTTAGCCTCTTAAGGCCTGGCATTACAGGAATCCATTCCGATGATTAAGAGTCTTTTAATCAATTTTACCTCTAAGTAGATGTTCAGGCACCTTGTTTGTGTTAAACAAGAATGGTAGTTAGAGGCCTTGCTGTGTACCCTCTTTGCCAGTTTCACAGATAGAAACCCTGGATAATTCATATTCACATCCAAGGGCAGATCAGTCAACACATGAATTATATATTTTTATTAGTTGTGAAAATGTAACTTCTTTCCCACTAATTTTTGCTAGTGCTAGTGAAAATATCAAAAAGAAATGTGATGATTTTCAAACCTGTTATCTTCATACTTAATACATCTCATAGAGGGAAAGTCAGAAATTAATTCACAGAAATAAATGCTTCTCATTTCACTGCATTTACTTACTTATATTGTTTTGACACAGGGTCTGTCTTCCCTGGCTAAGCTGGAATGTGTTATATGATCAGTTTGACCTTGTGTTTGAAGGAATCCCTCCTACCTCTGCCTTCTAAGCACTGGGATTACACCCTTGTGCCACCATACCTGGCTACTACCCACACGATTCTGAGATCTGAACAGAGCAGTGGCATAGGGCCATGCCAAATCTGACTCAGAAACAAATGCAAGAATGCTACTTAGATTAATATGGCTCTTAAACTTGGCCCTTATACCATCCATCTCTCTCTCTAGCTCTCTCTCTCTCTCTCTCTCTCTCTCTCTCTCTCTCTCACACACACACACACACACACACACACACACACACACACACACACTGGCTGGTGGTGCTTTGTATCTTTGCACTCATAACTTGCTTTTTTCACTTTGATTTCCTTGACCTGCTACAATTTCAACCATTTCAGAAAAATGATTGCTGTTCACAAGCTGTCATTCTAAAAACTAAAGTATGCTTACCATGCCAGTAAACAGACCACCAAACAGAAGACTCCAGACTTAACTTAAGGTAAAAAAAAAAACCCTAACAAATCCATAGTCTCAACCAATTAACCCCTGAATGCATGAGATAAGTGAGCTGCTTCTTTGTAGTGTGAAGTAGGGTGACGTGAACAAGCTCCGATTCTTATTTCTACCTATGAAATTTTGTGGACATAAATGCAGCTGTGTATTGCTCAAAGAAGAGCTATATTCTGAGAAACACATGACTAAGCAATTCCTTTGTTGGGAGAACAAGTGTACTTATAAAAACTAAGAGAACTAAACAGTCACTATGCAATGTAATCTTATGGGCCCAATGTCATTCATGTGGCCCATTAACCAAAACAACATTGTGCAGCCCATGACTGCAACTTCACACTTCTGCAGTGCAAAGAGTGCTTTTCACTCTTTAGAATATATAACCCAAGGAAACAAAAGATGTAGTCAAGTGCTTTACTTTAAAAATAATTATGTTTAATTATGTGTACATGTATGCTATGGGGTGCTGTGTCTAAGTTGAAGTACCCATGGATCCCCAGAAGAAGGCATCAAATTACCTGGAGCTGGAATTATTGATGCTTCTGACCCACACAACATGGATGCTGGGAACCAAACTTGGGTCCTCTGGAAGAACATCCTCTTAGTACCTGAGCCATCTCTCCAGCATTCATTTTAAAAAGAATAATAACAGTAACAGCTACTGCAATAAAGACTATAAGCCTATATTTTTGTTTTATACATAAAGCATACTGCTATCAATATTTCCCAAAACAAACCTAGAATCAAGCTAACATTTGTGACCTACATAGAATATGCCACAAAGCCACACAGCAAATATATAAACTGCCTCCAATGAATCACGTGAAATTTCAATTTAGAAGCACTTTTGCCTATTTTAATGGCTGCTTGCCTAATTAATGCAATATATATATATATATATATATATATATATATATATATATATATATATATATATATATATATATATATATATAGAGAGAGAGAGAGAGAGAGAGAGAGAGAGAGAGAGCGCACACATTTAAAAAGCAGCCCAGCTAAAATGTGCCCGCAAGGAATTAGATCAATGCACTTTCACACATAAAAAATCAGCCACTCTGAGCAGCCAGGTAACTTGTTTGTTTTCTATTGTGGAGTATGAATCTCCACATCTAATACTGTTGTCTTACTTTGCTGAATCCCGGTAAAACTTGCCTTATAAAAATAAAATAAAGCCAGGCAGTGGTGGTGCATGCCTTTAATCCCAGCACTTGGGAGGCAGAGGCAGGTGGATTTCTGAGTTCGAGGCTAGCCTGGTCTACAGAGTGAGTTTCAGGACAGCCAGGGCTACACAGAGATACCCTGTCTCAAATAAAATAAAATAAAGTAAAATAAAATAAAATAAAATAAAAACCTAAGCCAGATGTGATGGGACATAGCTGTAATCTACCACTGGTGAAGCAGTCAGGAGGATTGCCCATGAATTTGAGGCCAGCTTGATGTACACAGTTCCATGCCAGACTCTGTCTCAAAATAAACAAATAAAAGAATAAAAGTGAAAGTACAGAATATAAAATTTGATGTATGTATGTATGTGTCTGTCTATCTATCTATCTATCTATCTATCTATCTATCTATCTATCTATCTATCTATCTATCTATTGTTATCTGGTAAGAAAACTGCATAAATTGACAATGAAAATAAATGTAACTCACACTATTAAACCATGACAAACTAAGGCTTTGAAGCCCTGAGTTGCCGTAGCATCATTAGGTCTGTGGTGCCATTTCAAAACACTGGTTCTTTCTTTCTTTTCTCCCTTCGGCAATGCCTTGTCTAGGGCATGGAAGCTCAACCCGGGTCTCTCTCCCATTCCCCGCACCCCCCCCCCCCCCCCCCCCCCCCCGCATCCTGGCTTGTTTATTCATTTGAAGCACACAGTCTGTCTTGAAGGAAGTTGGACAGTCCCCTAGAGGATGATGCCATGGAGCAAAGATAACAAGAGGCAGCCATCTGGGGAGAGAGGGCCAAACACAGTCATGAGAGCCCACCGGGTGCTGGGCAGCCTGCAGACCTGAGGGGTTTCATGGGTGACTGGAGATGCCACCCTATTGGTCTCTTTTCTCTGGGTACAATAAGGGGCGTCCAAGCCCTCGGAATGCTGTCCTCTCCTCTCTATCATCATTCATATCTCAGCTATGACAGGACTAAAAAAGACTCTGATGGGAAATGTGCCACCAATTAGCATATCCCCCCACCCCCACCCCCGCACACAAAAGAGGCTTTTAAGCTTCTGCTTTTTAAAAACCAAGGGCTGGGGGTGGGGCTGGGGCTGGGGCTGGGGGTGGGGGTGGGGGGAGGGGAACCGCCAGGCAGCTCTTAGCAACAGTGTCTGAAATTCAATGATCTGCCCTCCCTCAAAGCTGTTTGCATGGTTTTCAATTTTCTTCAGGCAAGCCTCCTCTCAAATGGCTTAGGAACTTATTAGAAAGTATGTATTCGGCCACTAGGTAATGAACAGCTTCCCTCTTGTCATTAAACTGCAATTCAATTCTTTGATTAAAAAAATAGTAATTAGAAACCTGCAGCCCTTCCTCCACAATCCTGTTACAGGGTATGGCATCCTCAGCCCAGAAGAATCGACAGAAACAAGGAATCTACTAATTGTAAATAAAGGCAACTGCTCTGAGGGGACAACCCTGTCAGATTTATTTACTTGTTTCCCATCTCCATGAATAATGAGGGGAAAAGATAACAGAAAGCATCCCGGCTGTGTTAGCCTGGAGTTTGCCTGTGGGGATGCCAGCAATCATTTCCTGCTCAATTTCGCCTAAGGAGGCTTCCAAAACACAACCCGCCTAACCCGTCTGAAAGGTCATAAAAATGGCCATTGAGGAGCTGGAGAGAGCCCGCAGTGAGCCAGAGTGAGGACCTGAGTTCAGATAACAGTACCCCCACAAAAGAAGCCAGTGCTGTGATGGGCTTCAGGGTCAGTGAGAGACCTGGTTTCAAAGGGATATGACAAAGACTGATAGAGGAGAGTACCTGATTTCTTCCTCTAGCTCCTGCACTTGGGTGTGAACAACCCCCACACATGTGCATCTAGGGTCCCCTCTCCCACCACACACACACAGAATCAAGTACATTTCTAGGGACTAGCAAAGAAATGAGGCCTGGTCCATGCCATGAAATATTAAATCTCTCAAATACCGATCCTCAACTTGAAAAGGAAAAAAAAATGGAGATTTATCTGGCTCCCAATGAATTCTTTAAAGGGCTCCGAGCCTTTAATGACAACTCAAAACCACCAGGGAGTCATTAAATGGGCGGCTTTCTTTATACCGCCTCCAGGTGCTCAGCTACTTAAAGGACAATTCCACCATAGTTCAGCTTGGGGGACCACTGAGTTTATTGGACATCCTTACAGAGCATGTGTGAGGGGTTACTCACAGGGACATTAGTAACCTCAAAGCAGCTGCACAGCCAGAGATTTTCAACTGAACATGGAGACTTCCTCATTGCTGCATAATTGAGCTAACTTTATATACTCTAACGTGTCCAGAGACCATGAGGAACACACATATTTAGGGCAAAGCACATACAAATGGCTAGGAGGCTCATGAGGGAGAGGCTGGAGTCACAGGTGAGGGGCTAATGATCTTCTGTACCCTCTCTATGGGACAATGTCAATGGTCTTTGTCTGTTGCTTGGTACAGCGTAGAGACAACTTAAACATCAAAAACCAAACCAGTGCCCCCCACCCCCCAAAGAACATTGACAAACATTCAGATTCCGGCTCTTGGGTTCCTACTTCTAACTGAGATACACCTGGAACAGCTACCCAGGTAAAGATAATTCTGATTCTGCCCACCTCCCCTTACTCATAGCTGTCTTTCCTGGTTGGACAACCCACTTTATTTTCCCTAGGGCCCATCTATGAATGTGTGAAACATACAAAGTCACTTTTTCTTATAGAGTCAAGCAATTCTTCCTGGACCTAAAGCCTCCACTCGAAATCTGAGGACAAGATTTTTTTTTTTTTTGTCTAAACTCCATTCTTTTATTTAACCAAACAGCCACATATGTGTATGTATATGCACACACACACACACACACACACACACACACACACACACACATCCACATGCACGCATCAGTTTACTTGTGAAAGGTAGAGTCTAGTGAGAACAGGGAAGATACATTGAACTTGCAATCTGTTGAGTTTAGGAGTTACAAGATTTTCCATTTGGTTGTTGTCTCTTGGAGGCTGCTCTTTGTTGAAGGGAAACAGAAGGGTGTGGATCTGGGGGAGAGGGGAGGTGGGGGGGGAGCTGGGAGGAGTGGAAGGGGGGAATATGGTAGAAATGTATGAGGGAAGAATATATTTTCAATATATATATTTAAATGAAAGTATATATATATATATATGTTGGCACTTGCATTGATACACATATATAAACATAATATATAACTAATGTATAATAAACACATATGAATGCATATGCACTTCTATATATATAAAATCATGGAAACATGCTGTACACACATGCATATGCTTAAACATGTACTTTCATTTAAATATATTATATCCTTCTAAACTCAAAATATGCAAAGTTGGATTCCCTTAAATTTTAAAAAATATTTACTGTACAACTGTTTTGCCTGTATACATATATGTGCACCAGATGCATGCCTGCTATCTGTGGAGGTCAGAGGAGGACATTAGATGCCCTGAAACTGGAGTTACGGACAATTGTGAACTGCTATGTGGGTGTACTATGAGAGCAACAAAGGTTTTTATCTGTTAAGTCATCTCTCCAGCCCCCAATTTTTCTCTTTCTTCATTTTGGTTAAAAACAAGTTTTTATAACGTCTATCTATTTAGGTATGTGTGTTCATGCATACCACAGAGCCCTCATGGAGGTCAGAAGACACTTTGTGGGAGCTGGTTCTCTCTTTCTATTATGTGGGTCCCAGGATTTGAACTCAGATCAGCAGGCTTGGTGGCAAGTGACTTTACCTGCAGAGCCATCTTGTTGGTTCCCATTTAGGGATTTTGAGGCAGAGCCTTGTTATGTAGTTGGTCCTTGCTGACCTGTAACTAGTTATGTAGAGCAGGCTGGCCTTAAGTTTATAAGGCTCTTCCTGCCTCTACCTCTTTCTTCCTTTTCTTTACCTCTAACTCCATCAGATGCCTCCCACGTACCCCAGCCCCAATGCTCTTCTCATCAAAGGCATCTTTCCTTCTAATACTTCAGAATACCAGCTAAGACACTTTGGGAAGCTAGGAAGCTAGCTAACTTCTACTTCTCTGGATGCAGTTTTGCATCTGCATAGTGGTTGTAATAATGTATTCCTATACCACTGTATACCACACAGTATGAAACCATCAATCATGATTGACAAAGTCCCTCTATATACTGTGCATGAACTATTAGTCATTCACATTAGGCTAGTTCCTGAATAGATGTGGACCAGGAGGTCAACAGTTCAAATCCTTCATTACCTCTTTCTTTAATCTTCTCTGACCACACAGTTGTAACATTAGCAGTGGCCAATTACATCCTCCATAGTCTCCCACCTGAAACAACAACAACCAAGCTTTCTTTGCCTGAAATGAGAAATTTCCCTAAGTCTTTCCCCTCATCTGCGATGAAAATATTCCCTAGTAGACCAGGCTGGCTTTCAGTGACCCACATGAATTTCCCTCCTCTTTTACAAATCAAGCTACTACCAGGCTCCCCACACTTAGCCTTCACGTACCCCCTTGCCTCTGCTTCTTGGGCCAGTTTTTTTTCCTCACTTCTCCTTGCCTTTCAGCTTAATAAATGTCTCTTCATTTTCCAGGTACACCTCAAGGGTCATGACATGTGAGGACTCGTGATTTGTTTTTCGTCATCTATGTTCCCCTAAGTTATCCCATTATAAAACCCTATCTTTTCTTCTAAAGCATCCACATATGGCTTCTCCTCTGGTGTCATGTCATAACAACTGGCCTAGGGCATGACTTATGTCCTTTGATTTTAAAATTAGGGTATAATCTCTCTATCTTACCAAAATACCTATTTTACCAAAATAACCACGGAGAATCATGTCTATCATGGAGTATCATGTCTATTTAGGAACTGTTAAGTACCCAGGCATGTACCTGGTCACAGATACTTCTGAGGCTGAGGCAGGACAATCACTTGAATCCATGAGTTCAATAATAGCCTGGGTAGTGTAGCCTAATTGTTGATCTCTGGGTCAAAGAGGACATTGTCTCAAATGAGGTAGATGGTGTTCATGAGGATGGCACCCAAGGTTGTCCTCCAGTCTACTTGTGTTCCCCCTCCCTCTTCTCTTTCACACACACACACACACACACACACACACACACACACACACACACACACTCATCCACCTCAAACAAAAACAAAAACAAAATATGTTAAGCAAATGGCATTACCAGAAGGAATCTGGCAAACAACACAGTGGAAATTTATGCATCTAATGCATTATATCCCTAGAGCTCAATACATAGAATTGCTGCTAAGTAGCTTTCATTTTCCACCTATGGTTTGTGAAGCCCAGGGGGGGGGGGCACATGACCTCACTGCGGAACAGAAGACACATCCATCTGCCAGCAGCAATTGTTTTATTGACCTGATTAAAGAACAACTATTTCCATGGTCAACAAGATCTATCCAAACACATCAGCCTCAGCTACACAATAGCCATAATTAGAGATTCATTATTCCTGGATTAAAATATGAGTCAGTGGGCGCAGCACAGAATTGTGTGTTATTAACATTTACCCAACCTATTTCTTTTGCTGGTTGTGATGTGTGATTAGAGCCAGAGCCCTCCTCCCTTTAATAAAACTACCCAAACCCAGCTTTTCTAAGATAATACAGACATGCCTTATCATTCACCTAATTACTCAAATTGTCTTAAATTTATTCTCATCCTTCTGCTTACTGCAGTTGTCACTGCAACCTAATTTTGATTGGTTTTGTTCCCCCTAAAAGAAAACCTAATCCCACCAGCACTTGGTCCCTCTTCTTCTTGCTAACTCTGGTACAGGGAAGCAATATACTTTATAAAGTTGCCTTTTCTGGACACCTAATGTGGAATTCTTTTGTTTTTTAAAAACCACTTATTTATATATGTATTTTAAATCTGTGGGAGTGTTTTGCCCAACATGTATGTAAGTGTAACACATGTATGAAGTGCCCACAGAGGCCAGAAGAGGGTGTCAGATCCCCTGAGACAAGCTTTAAAGATGGCTGTGCATTGCTATGTAGGTGTCAGGACCTGGGACCTCTGGAAGAGCAGGCATACTCCTAACTGTGAAACCATTTCTGCGATCCCAATATGTGATCTTTTTTTATTAGATATTTTCTTCATTTACATTTCAAATGCTATCCCGAAAGGCCCCTATACCCTCCCCGCACCCTGCTCCCCAACCCACCCACTCCAGCTTCCTGGCCCTGGCATTCCCCTGTACTGGGGCATATAATCTTCACAAGACCAAGGCCTCTCCTCCCATTGATGGCTGACTAGGCCATCCTCTGCTACAATATGTGATCTTTTCTGGCAGGCTTTTGTTTTCACCTAGCACAATTATTCTACTTGCCACATTTCTTTTGTTTGCTGAGTCACATTCCTTTGTAGAAATGTAGCAAATTTTGTTCCTTCATTTGAGTTTTAGCTTTTTGGGCCATTATCAATATGAACGTTATGACAAGCCTTTGTGTGAAGCAAGTTTTTAGTTCTCCTGGTTGGATATACCTAGGAGTGGGAGGAAGAGCGGGGCCATATGGGAATTCTATGTTTAGCCATTTGTGAATCTGCCAGGCTGTTTTCCAAAGTGGCTAGCCTACACATTTTTCCATTCCCACCAGCAGTGTGAGAGCTTTGAATTTTCCACACCCTTATCAACACTTCTTTTCTGTCTCTTTGATTCTGGCAGGTGTGATATAATATCTCCTTGTGGTTTTTCATTTGTGGGCCCCAAAGACATGTTTTCATGCATTTTTCTGGGTATCATTTTTTTTTTTGAGAGATGTTCTTGTTAAATCTTTTACTTTCATTCTGAGTTGTCAATTGTGACCTCATTTTATATGTTCTGGATGTAAGTCTCTTATATTCTAGTCTACTGAGATGAGGCCTCACAAAGTAGACCAGGCTGGCCTAGTCCTCACAGAGACCTGCCTGCCTCTGCTTCCTGAGTGTTGGCATTACATGCCAGGTTCTACACTCTTGCTTTAATATTTCCTTTCATTTACTGATTGCATTTTTATTTTTCTGATGGTATTTTTTGCAATACAAAAGTGTTTCCTCCTTGTTCCTTACATTTCTGGTATTGTATCTAAGAAACGTGTGTGTGTGTGTGTGTGTGTGTGTGTGTGTGTGTGTGTGTGTGGATGTGTGTGGATGTGTGTATGTGTGTGTACGTGTGTATGTGTGTGTATGTGTGTATGTGTATGTGTGTGCATATGTGTATGTGTGTGTGTGTGTGTGTGTGTGTGTGTGTGTCTGTGTGTACATTGGTGCACATGTATATGCGTAGGAGTCAGTTCTCACCTTCCACTATTTGGACCCAGGAATGGAAATCCGGTTGTAAAGCATATTGACAAGTACCTTTACCCACTGAGCCATCTCACCAGTCCATTTAAGTTCTTTTCACTGTTGTTTTAACATGAAGTGAAGCCAAGAGATCTGGGAGTTAGCCTCCATTTGCTCAAGGGTCTCCCACTATTTGCCAGGACAGTTTCTTTCTTACAGTAGAAATCCGAGCACCTGGAAAGCTTCCAACTTGAACAATTTATTTAGGAAAAATTGCCAAGTTCCATCTCACAGAATATTTGTTCATTGGAAAGAAATAGCCTTGAACAGTCCAAATGCTTCCAATATATACAGAAGGTAGAGATTATTTTTCCCTGCAAAGGCTGAGAGTAAAAATCTGATTTTTTGCATGCATGGTTAGATCACAGGTGCCTAATAGCTACAAATGTTTTATTTAAGTCATTAGCTTTCTACCACTTGTTTTGAGACAGTGTCTTAAGTAGTCCATGCCCCCATCAGAATAAGCTTTTAGAAGGGCAGAGGATGTAGTTTGGTGGTTGAGCTCTTGCCTCTCACACATAAAGGCTTGGGTTCAATCTGAAAAAATGCTAAAATGAGGAGAAAATGAAGAGCAGGTAATTTTCTATAACTTAATGATCACCAACAATACATTAAATTACTATAATTAAAATTAGGAACTTAGCTGGGCAGTGGTGGCATATGCCTTTAATCCCAGCACTCGGGAGGCAGAGGCAGAGTCAGACAGATTTCTGATTTAGAGGCCAGCCTGATCTACAGAGTGAGTTCCAGGGCAGCCAGGGCTATACAGAGAAACCCTGTCTGGAAAAACCAAATCCAAAACCAAATCCAAAACCAAAACCAAAACCAAAACCAAAAAAAAAAAAAAAAAGTGGAACTCACTTTGCAGTATTTACCATTGACTTTGTCTCTCTTCTCTAAATCTTCTTTTTAACAAATAAGGATCTCTGGTCCTTATGAATTCCAGCATATGGTTCCTCAAAGAAATGTATAAATACCCTTATCTAAATTCTAAATCAGTACTAATCCCATTTACATTGCATTTCACATAGACTGAATATATGAATTATAGTTCTATTCGGCTCCCTTGTCAGCATTACTCAGGCCTTCCCCATAGTCATCCCTTTTACAGGAAACATGTTTGCTAATCCACTAGTCACTCGGTTGCAAGGAGATTAATGGTTACTTCATTAGAAAATGGCCTCCATAGATCATGGCAAATGAGTAATTCCCAATATGGGACTTTGTAGTAAAGCCAAAGGGACCCTCCACATGATGGCTTTAGCGCTCACTGTTTATCAGAGCTCTTTTACAAGGAACTGTACTAAAACAGTGCTTTTACTATTAATTACAATTCTCCATCACTCTGTGTTTAAATGGTGTTGGGGATGGAACCCCAGGCCTTATATATACTCGGCAAGCACACCACCACTAGGCTACACCCCCAGCCTTCCCTGTCACTTTGAAGCTCCTTTGTTTCAAGATATCAAAGGTGAAATAGAAAAGAAACACCTACATTTTCTTTCTATATCTAAGTCTAGAAGTACATGAATATTCAGTGGCCATTACAAAGATATTAAGGAAGCTGCCAAAAAAAAAATCAAGAACTTTAAACACATTTCCTGCACTCCCAACTTCTGTTACACATCACAAATGCCCCTCATCCTGTCCCCTACACCCCAAACACCCTCCCTCAAATAATTTCACTTTAGGATCTCATTTTTCCAGTTGGGGAGGCTAACTTGAATGGAGAGGAGCTTAGAAAACATAGTCTTATGATCACTATTTCACAAAGGACAATCACTTGGTATGGAAGTACTTTGTAAAAAGAAGGTCAAGACTACAGAATCCTTCCATAAAGGTTCAAAGGTGCAGGGGAGCTGGCTCACTTGGTACAGCAAGGTCAGACTTCAGTACCCATGTAGAAAGCCTGGCATGGCAGGCAGTGGCCTTCAATCTTCTTGCTGTAGTGGCAGAATCAGGAGGATCCCTGGGGCCTTAGCTAATCTGGCTAAACTGATGGTCTCCTTATTCAATAAGAAACCCTGTCTCAAAAAAATGGTAATAGTAAGGTGGGGGTCTAGCAAGATATCTCAGTGGGTAAATGAGCTTGCTGTGCAGGAGCACTACCTCAATTCAACACTGGAGCCTTTATTGAAAAGCCAGATGTAGTGGCATAGAGCTGTAATTGCAGCACTTCTAAGGCAGATGGGAGGCAGAGACAAGAGAATCAGCTGGAAGCTCACTGTCTAGCTAGTCTAGAGTACATGGCAAGGCAGAAATAAGAGATAGCCTGCCTTGAAAAACAAAACAAAATAAACCAAACAAAAGCAAGGTAGGAGGAGAGAATCCACTCCTCTAACCTCCAAAGGCAAAAACCAATAAACAAGAATTTTAAAATATGATGGGAGGTATTGAAAAGGGGATCATCATGGACTTCTGGAGCATACACATGCATGTCCCACCCCTCAAAATTAAAAAGTGACAAGAAATGTTGAAAGTAAGAAGAATATAAAGGGAAGGACTTTGGGCATGGTGGTTCATGCCTGTAGTCCTAGAACTATGGAGGCAGAGGCAAACACACACACACACACACACACACACACACACACACACACACATGCAAGCATGGCGGTGTACAACTATAATTTCAGCAGGAAGCTTGCTATGAGTATGAGTTTGGAGTCACAAAGATGTCCAGGGTTGTATAACAACTGAAGTACAAATTAAATAGACATAGAGCAAACAAGTAAAGAGCTAGTGTAGTGATGAGATGATCATTTCTTGGAACACATTGGCACAGGACTAGACAAAAGAGGACTGATCAGAAAGATGGTAAGGGACCAAGCTGTCTGTATGTCCAGTCCACAGAATGTAAAACGTCAACATTCTGTGAACTCTTGGAGCACTGCTAATCATCTACCCTATTTGCTTGGATACAATCTCGTATTGTTGTGCACTCTCAGTTATTTGGGGCACACAGTCATTGCCTGGAGTCACATGTATACATAGGTGCACTGTAAATATAAACCAATGTATGGTGGAACAAATGAGTATAATCAGCCTAAGGCCGAATCCAATGGATGAGTCTGGATTCTCCTAATAATAATTAGAACACTAAGACAATAAATCTAGCAATTACCCTTGCATAAAAGCTGTAAAAGTCTGAGGGGCTGTGGTGGTACATGTATTTAAACCTAGCACTTGGAAGATAGAGGCAGATCTCTGAGTTCGAGGCCAGCCAGGTCTACAGAGTGAGTTCTAGGACAGCCAAAGCTATATAGAGAAACCCTAGCTTGAAAAAAAAAAGCTGTAAAATTCATCAATACCATGATTCTTCAGGGTTGAATTTAAAATGTCCTCCCTGCAGGCTCATGGTTTTGAACACTGGGTTAGCAGCTGGTAGCGCTGCGTTGGAAGGTTGTGAAACCTTTAGGAGGTGGGGTGTAACTGAAGGAAGTAGTCCAGAAGGGTGGATCTTGAAGGTTATAGCCCAGCTCACTTCCCACTTCAGTGCTCCCCAACATACACACACATACACACACACACACACACACACACACACACACACACACACAGCTGAAAAATAAGAGCCCTAAGAGATGCATCAGTGGGTAAAGGCAACTTGCTATCAATCGTGATGGCCTGAGTTCAATCTCCAGGACCCACATGATGGGAAAAAAGAACCAACTCCCACAGGCTGTCCTCTGAACTTCATGTGTACGCGGTGGCACACGTCTCTACATATACATAGAAATGATTAGAAAGTGTAATGACATGCTCCTAAAATTAAAATAAGTAATGTTCAAAATACAGTCACATATCTAATAATGACGCTTCTGTTAACAATGGACCACATATATTTCTTACTTAAGAAAAGGCAAAAACAACAAAAAAGTAAATATTTTAAACTTTGCTGTCCATATGACCTTTATTATAATTTCTCATTTCTACCATTAATTATAGTACAAAAGCAGCCATGAGCAATATATAAAGAGTGGTCATGGCTAAATTTTAGTGAATCTTTATGAAGACAGGTGACCGAATCATGGGCTGTAATTGCTACAAGCAAAGGTAACAATTGGGAGAATGTACACCTCTTTATTTTTGACACAGAGTTTACTGTGTAGCTCTGGTTGTCCTGCAACTCATTATGTAGACCAGACTGGCCTTGAACTCACAAAAAAACTTGCCTCTGCCTCCCAAGTACTGGCATTAAAGGTTTGCACCACCACACCTGGTGAATGTATACTTCTTATCTCCAGGAATGATAGTTTGATATCAATACAAATGTCATCTACATTTAAGCATTTTCATCTGTTCTTTGGAATACACCTGTAATGCCAACACTTGCAAGGTTGAGATAGGAAGATAGCACTGCTATATCATGAGACCCTGTCTCAGAGAGAAAGAAAAGTTATTTGCATACACAAATCAGATACTAGATTTATTACTTCATATTTTAAGTTTGATTTGGCTTTGCTTTTCATTGCTTGCTTGGGCTTTTGTTTTGTCTTCTGAGACAACTCTCACTATATAGCCTCAAACTGACAGCAAGCATCCAACTTCAGTCTAAGGCTCATTAGTCTAGGGATTCTGGGAGGGTACCACCATGCCTTGGTGTATATCTTGCTTTTTATTGTTTTATCCCCTACCCCACTGCAGCCATACCTTTCAAAATTCTAACAACATCCCACAGGGCACACAGAATTCTGGTGTTTTGTTCCTATAGTTTGGGTATGGGGACTGCAAGTGCAACTTTTATGTGTGTCACATGGTACAGTAAGTATTTATGACTGCTTCAAAGGGATCCTTCTACACTTTGTTCTAGACCCTCTAGCAGCACACCTGAGTACCTTCTGCCACATTTGTACTAGGAGAAAAGAAAGGCCAAAACCCTGTATTCTATACTTATCCCCAAGACCATTGTATGCCCCAAAATTCCATAGAAGGCCTCACAGGACTCAGAACATCCAGACAGCGTTTATTACAGCAAAATCAGAAGGGCACAAAACAGATCCTAAGGGGGAAAGATGGCACAGAGCCTAGGAGAATCTTGTTTATTTGTTTGTTTGTTTTTTGAGACAGGGTTTCTCTGTGTAGCCCTGGCTGTCCTGGTACTCACTCTGTAGACCAGGCTGGCCTCGAACTCAGAAATTCACCTGCCTCTGCCTCCCAAGTGCTGGGATTAAAGGCGTGCACCACCACGCCCAGCCAGCCTAGGAGAATCTACATGCAGACTTCCTTCTGTTCTTTCCCTCCCAGGAGAGGATGACACCTGGCACACTCTGCCAAGCAATGAAAGCTTGTCTCCTGTGAAAAAGTTCTCCCCAGGAAAGCCCGTTTAAGAGGCAGGTTGGAGCCACAGGTTTCCTCTGCCTATCCACAGCAAAGGGAGGAACGGCAGTGCTCAGCATCAACCATGTCTACACAATTAGTCAACCTGAAGTAGCTTGATGAGGGGGTTAGGAGAGGATGTTATAGTCCCCTAGAGAGTAGCTCATCACCTAAATTCTCTTATGTAAAGGAGAAAGGCAGGCAGGCAGGCAGGCAGGCAGTCTCTCTCTCTCTCTCTCTCTCTCTCTCTCTCTCTCTCTCTCTCTCTCTCTCTCTCTCTCACACACACACACACACACACACACACACACACACACACACACACACACATTCATTCCCTTTTAGCGATGGCTTCACCATGCCAATTCTTCCCTTCACTCTCTAGCAAGATGAAGTCTTTTCAGATTAGTCAGCCAGCTAGTTTGAATGCGGCTCAGCAAAGGCAGGAAGTGGATGTGGTTTTGGGCAAACTGCGGCTCCATGGGATGGGCTTTGATTGGCCAGCTGCTTGCCTTGAATCACACCATTTGAACTGAACGGTAGCTCTCTCCCGGCTGCCGCAGGGAAATGTGCCTGGCATGACAAAACTGTCTCCTAACAAAATTACTATTTATCACGAGCTGCTGCTTGTGGAAAAAAAAATGACCCCATTCTTTCATTCTTCTGCACTACAAAGGGCCAAAAGGGAACAGGGCTGATACTGGCTTCAGGGATTTTCATCAAAGACTGTACCAGTTCAGGGAGAAAGCAGGCTACAGAATAGATGGCATTTGGTTTGGAAGTAGGGGTTTAAGTACACAAATTCCTTAACAGGCGTTTTCTTCTCTGGGGCAAGTATTTTTCTAGGGATTCAGTATTGGTACAGCTATTTTGAATGCATAGTTCTCCCAAATCATCAAGGCTTAATAGACTACACAGAAAGAAAATGCTAGGGTTACAAGCAAACACAACAAACGCTTGCTGGATTTTATTTGTGCTGGGGATTCAAACTTAGATCCTCATGCTTGCCCAGGGTCTCTCACCCACGGAGCCTTTTCCCAACCGCTCATCCCTGACTTGGAATGCCACTAATGAGCCTGCTCGGTTTTGACTTTTCTAGAAATGGAACTTTATGGAATATTCTCTTGAGATATTTTTTTTCTGCCTTGATGCCCATGCTAGTAGCTTACTCACTCTCGGGGCTGCATAGACATCTGTGACAGGAATAAACCATGGCTTATTTAGCCAGAGTACTGCAAAAGGCATCTGGATTGTTTTGTTATTTGCGGTTAGGAGAAAGAGCTCAATGCATTCATTTTCCAAAATGCTAGTAAGAATTTTCAAAATAGCTAAATGGCAGGCGCACGATCATGTACACAAATTCTTAGTATTCAACTTGATGAGTTTGGCATCCAACCCATCAGTATAAACCATGTGACCGAAGTTAAGAGCAGGCCACTTTTCAGGGGACAATTTCTATTTTAAATTACTCCAAAGCCAGGAGCAGCCCCTGAGTCTTTGTGCATACAGCACAGCTTCCAACTGAGGTGGTACACTGCACAGGCCTAAGCCCCATTTCTAGGCCATCCTCTGGAAGTACATGGTAATGTCCTGAGGGTCATTCTTGGCTTTGGTTTCAAAGTCTATCAAATGAAAGGATGCAACAAGGTGGACACCAGGGTCCTTCACAGTTCCTGTCGGTCAAAGAAACCTGCAGGGAGTGTTTCCTTCCTATGCTAGACTCCTTGTGGGGATCTCTAGTTGGCTCCCTAAAAAGAAAAAGCAGCTAACCACTATTTTCCTACTTGTTACCTGTCCGGTTTCTTCCATATCCCTATTATTCCTCCTTCAGCCATCTCTACTTATAGTTGAATAATTGCAGCTTTTGTTCCTTTTCCCCAAACTGGCTCTCACCCAAGTTTCTGTGACTTCTCTGGAAACATCTTCTAATTCTTTACATGCTTCTAGAAAGGAGCCCCAGTGAAATCTAATATTTTAGTCAAGTTGATCAAAGGTGATTAAGGAGAGAGAAGCCAGCCAAAGATGAGATCATCCAGAGCCTCCCTATTTAAAGTCTGGGAGGGGGCAGCAGCAGCCAGCCTGGCAGCAGCATCAGACCACTTTGCATCCTGCTCCTCCACCATTCCCATTCCCTGGAATCCTACTCATCAACAACATCCCCAGGTGAGCCCAGTGTATGAATGCAAAGATATTCACATCTTGGGAAGATACACATTGCCAGTTTCCTTCAGCCTCACCTCGCTCCTAAGGACTCTTGTGACAGTTCATCCAGCTACATGCTTAATCATTCCAGCAAAGTCTCTTTTACCCTGTCAGGTAGGAGAGTCACAGGTTCTGAGGCAAATAACCAAGGAAGGCATCTACAGGAGTCGTGCATTATTCTGCCTTGCATAGTGAGGCAAAATAAGCTAGATCGAGGTAATAATTATTGGCTAACATCTCTTTTGTTTGTTTATTCTTTTTGAGAAAAGATCTCACTATGTAGCCCTGGCTGTCCTAAAATTCACTCTGTAAACCAGGCTGGCCTCAAACTCAGAGAACTGCTTGAAAATTTGCCTCTCAAGTGCTGAGACTAAAGGCATGAACCACCATGTCCAGCCAAAAATCATAATTTATGATTTTCTTGATTTGTTACTATGAAAACTTCATGAAATGTTACCACCTTGGAACATGGAAGTTGCATCCAGTTCTTGTACCATGGCTATTCATATCTGGTTCTAGAATAAACTAGCTCTTATCTTGCTTAAGGTGAGAACTATATTTTAGTAATGACAATATCACCCAATATAGTGCTTTTTTTCTAACCTTTGAGGAAAGGCTTAAATTTATTTTATAAAGCTGATCCGATAATTGCATGTCATCTACAATGAAAACTGTCCAAACTCATTATTTCAGCAAGCATTTCTTGAGTACCTACCGGACAGTAGTAGAGTATAAGGACACCAAGAGATTCATAATGCCAGGCTCTTCTGGAATATGTGCCTTAATGAGACAGACAGTGCACAGATAAGGTGTTTATTCTCTTCTATGTGTGTGTATGTGCATGTATATGCTGCAAGTACACAGTATGGGCAATAGCATAAGAAATAGTTCATGAATCGGGGCTCAGGACATAGCTTAGTATAATGTTTTCCTAAGATGCAGGGGTCACTAGGTTCAATTCCTAGGACCACATTAGGCAATCATTGTGGACCATGTCTATAATCCCAGCATGGTAGAGGCAAGAGGATCAGAAAATTCTAGGTCATTTTCAGCTATATAGCTACTTTGAGGCCAGCCTGGGCTACATAAGATCCTGTCTCAAAGAATGATAAACTGAAACAAGCTAATAATCAATGGAAACTAAGTAATGAGCTCAGTGTAATGAACAAAAACTCCTAAAAAGCTGTGTCTGCAGAAACTGAGTAATTAGAACTATAGTACTGTGGAGAGACTGGGATGTTATGGGTCCAGAGGCTATTACCTTATCTTCCATTAGTTCCTGTCCTCCAATACAGCCATCCCTTGCCCACGTCTGTGCTGGAATTAACATCTTGAGACTAATAGACAGAAACCTATTAGCTTAGCAGAATACTAGCCTCCACCAATAAGTATGCCATCAGATAGCATCTTGGGCCTTATAGAAAAGCTTCCCCCATGTTGCTGTATGTGCTCACTGTATTTTAAATTTGCCTTGATTCATGACTTTCTTTCTTCTTTAAAACCACAAAAAACTCATAAAACTACTCCCATGTGGGAACATAGAATTTGGGAAAGCCTGAATCTGTATTCCCAGGACATGGTCACTTAAAATGGCCCCAGAATAAACCATCTTTTACTCCCTTTAAAACGGGAGCTGTGTTTTTGTGTCAGCAATATGAAAATGCCATGGGGGAACCTGATAACTTGTGGACTATTTTCTTAAAGAACATACCAAAGAAAGAAAGAAAGAAAGAAAGAAAGAAAGAAAGAAAGAAAGAAAGAAACAAAGAAACAAAGAAAGAAACAAAGAAAGAAACAAAGAAAGAAAGGAAGGTTGGTTCTAGTCATTCAGTGACTATGCTTACCTTCTATGTTCCAGAAGCTGGAAGAATACCACAAGGCATAAAGAAAGGATTTCATTTGACCTATGGGAAAAGCTTCATAATATCTCAAAAGAATTCACGAAGAGAGGGAACATATTTACCAAAGGTCTGCAAACCTGTCTGTTTGAGATGCTCATTATAGCCTTTGCTTTAGTTCTTGAGGGCACTACACAAAACCAGCCCACTCTTTCCTGCTTTAGCATGAGATCATTGTGCCTTTTCATTTTCCCATATGAGGATCTCTGTGCAGTATCCATGATCATTCTGTTTGCTTTCTTCCCTGAAATTCAGAGCTACTTAGGATTACAATTCTTTTTCTGCCATTTCTTTTTGGACCTAATGCATCTACCCCTACCCCTCACCCACACCCCTAGTCAGTAACAGCACATCTTAAATTCTCATGGGATTTCATGATAGCTTTTATGCAACTCCCTTATAATCTCTGAAAGAATACAGATTATCCTAAGTCCCCCTCCTTTGAACCTTTGACAGTATGCAGGTGTATGGAGAGGTCTCAATAACACCTGTGTCAATTCCCCCTTTGAAATAATCGTATGGGGTTGGAGAAGTAGTTCAGCTGTTAAGTGTGCATACTGCTCTAACAGAGGACCCATGTTTGGTCTTAGTACCCACATCAGGTAGCTCACAACTGCCTATAACTCCAGCTTCAGGGGATCCAATACCCTCCTGTGGTCTCCATAGACACCTTATTGAAACGCACAGGTGCGCACGTGCGTGCACACACACCACACACACACACACACACACACACACACACACACTTAAAAATAAATAATTTTATTTTTATTTTTATTTTTATTTTTTGGTTTTTCGAGACAGGGTTTCTCTGTATAGTCCTGGCTGTCCTGGAACTCACTTTGTAGACCAGACTGGCCTCGAACTCAGAAATCCGCCTGCCTCTGCCTCCCTAGTGGATAATTTTAAAAAATGTAAACAGTCTTTTAAAAAATCTGCTGTAAGAGTTTTCATTCACCTTTTCCAAAATACATGAAAATCTAAAGCTGAGCAGTTTTATAATTTGCAGCAACTTCTAGCTTTGGGGTATAATTTACACACATTAAATTTCCCCTATTTTTAAGTGTATACTTTTATGAAATTTAGTTCTTCTCTGCAGTTGTATAATTATAATAATCAAGATACAAAACAGCTCCCTCCACTCATGGCACTCTAGTACCTTTCTGCAACTTATCTCCTCTCCCAGATCCCTGACCTTTTTATTTTCATCCCTCAGTAACATTCCATAGAATACACATGCCATGGTGACGGCTATACCCTTTGAGTCACATTTGGATTGTTTCAAGTTTGGGGCAATAATAAATTATGCCTTTGGGAGCATTAATGTATAAGTCTCAGTGTAGAGAGGGTTTTACCTTCTGTGCCAGTCAGTGAGTTCTCTTAGATAGTAAGCCCAGTTATAAATGCTTTCTATTCCATGCTAACATCAAGCCTCAGGAATAGTTTCAGCTCACCTAAAACAGCGAAGTTGCACAACTTTACACAATGAAGAAGTGGAGGAGTCAGGATTTGAACTCTGCTAATCCATATGGTTGTCATGGGGATCAAATGAGTTAATACATATAATGTGCTTAGAATAGCAGGTGTTCAATAAATGTCAGCTATTATAACTAAGCTCTTTCCCACACACGATCCTACCACCCACGGAGTACTCAACAGTACTTGAAATAACGTTGCACAGCTACTGGAATAAATGAATAATGCCTCATCATTCCCTTTTTTTTCTCTGTTTTAACCCTGTCCTTCACTTGGGTCCCAGGTTACAAAAGTAATCCTTGTCTCTTCACCTCCACAACTGATACCACAACAATAGTGACAACAGTCACCACTCCATTCTAACACCTAAAACAAAACTATTTCACAGACAGGTGGAAGAAGAGCCTACTAGTTGGGCCGGGTGGATTTGGTATCTTGAGTTTGACAAGAAAAACAAGAGAATATTAGCATTCCCTCACCTCTGTCATCAACCATTTTTCATTGTTTGGATCATTTGAGTCCTGTGGAATTGAAGAATGCTTCTCAAAAATCTGAGAGCGCCTTTGTTGGGAAGAGTAAAAGATGACTTCTCATTTAAAATAGAAAGGGATTTGGGAGTCCAAGGTTTATGTCCGTGTTTGGGTGCAAATATACATATATGCAGATATGCACGCTCAGAAGACTCTTACAGTAATCTCTGGGATGGCATATAGGAACCCAGTAACAAAGCATGCCTATAAATCCCCTAAGACGACTTTGTTTAGTCAGAGGGCTGTTTTTGTTTTTGTTTTGTTTTGTTTTTGAGAGAGTCTCAACTATATAGTTAGTCTTAGCTAGCTTGACATGCACTGTATAGACCAGGTCAGCCTTGAACTCAAAGAGATTCACTTGCTTCTGGCTTCTGCTGGGAATAAAGGCATGAACCACCATGTCCACCTTAGTTTTTTATTCTCAAAGAGAGTCACTTAAGAGAAACAGATATGAACACCCTAGGGGAAGAGTCTTAAGTATTTTTTTCTTAGTGTGGTAGTTATTCACTCTTGCCCTTTTCATCTTAACAGGTAAGCAATATTGGCAACTGCTAAGTTTTCGCCTAACCAGATAGAAAACCAGTAAAATGACCTTAACATATTTCTATGTCTCTGGGTGAAGTGGAGCTTTTGCTTCATTTCAGCAGGCAGCCTTTGGTATGTGCCTTGGTCTCAGCTACTGGGGTGGCTAAAGGAAGAACATAGCACTTCAACACTAGCCTAAGTACCAGAGTGACTCTTTGTCTTAAATAAATATGCTTTCGTTTTATATTCTGTCTTCAAAATCACTCAGAAAATTAACTGATAAGGAAGAAGCTGAAGAGATAACTCAGTGGTTAAGAATACTTACTGCGGCCGGGCGTGGCGGCACACGCCTTTAATCCCCGCACAGAGGCAGGCGGATTTCTGAGTTCGAGGCCAGCCTGGTCTACAAAGTGAGTTCCAGGACAGCCAGGGCTATACAGAGAAACCCTGTCTCAAAAAACCAAAAAAAAAAAAAAAAAAAAAAAAAAGAACACTTACTGCTCTTGCAGAGGATTTGGGTTCAGTCACTAGCACCCACACAGTGGCTCAGAAACACCTATAACTTCAGCTCCAGTGCGTCCCTCACCCTACTGGCTTCTGCACTGTACACATGTGGTGCACATATATACATACATACATGTACACAAACACTCATATGCATTAAATAACAAATTTTAAATATTTAACTGATTAATATCTATTATTTTGGCTCTCAACACTGGCTTTGGCAACCATGCTGATAAATATTACAGTACATTAAAAGTCAATACTGAATATTGTGCTTCCAAATTCACCCTCAGGACTCAATATTATGTCTCACCGAGTAAGAGAAATCTATTTTTTGCCTCATGGCATTCTAATTATCTTGTTAATTAAAAATAACCTGAACAGAGTTAATTAACTAATGTAATATCTGCAAATAGTAATATCAAAATAAGACAGAAAGTCCTTCAGTATAGCTTTCATGGCTACAAATCCCTCAAAAAACTGTAGCCAAACTCTGCTTTCATTTGTGCTAACAGTTTTCAAGAGAAGAGGAATCAGTAGATTCTTGAGGAGTCAGTGACTCAGACATAGTGACAATCATTTGTCAAGTGGTAGATAATGATAGGGTTCTCAGGTTATGTTCTCAAGTCAGTAGATGAAGCAAAATGATACATGGCCCAAAACATAGTGCCTACTGGTATTTAGAAGTTAAAAAGCCACAGAAATAGGCTGGGGTTGTAGATCAATTGGTATAGTACTCACTTAGCATGCATCAAGTCCTGGGTTCTATAATCCAGTGCTTAGGATATAGAGTCTTTAAATTATGCCTATTTTTATAGCATTAAATCATAAGAGTGACCGGATGGGCAATATACATGTTGTGAAGTACTAGCAATAAATACAAATACAGCCAGTCCCTGTATTCATGTATAGATCCCACAAGCAGTGATTGAGAATATCTTTTAAAATTCTGTCTGTACTGAACATGTACAGGATTTTTTTTCCTAGAGCTAGGAATGTAGCTCAGTTGGTGGAGTGGTTGCCTAGCATGCCAAAGGTACTAGGAATGTAGCTCAGTTGGTGGAGTGGTTGCCTGGCATGCCAAAGGTACTAGGAATGTAGCTCAGTTGGTGGAGTGGTTGCCTAGCATGCCAAAGGTACTAGGTTTTCTCCCACCACTACATATCATAAGTAAGGGTGAAAGCTTGTAGTCCTATGGGAAGATGGCCATGTACTAAATGTAGATATCCTTTCCTTCATGCTGGGAAGTGAACCGAGGGCTATGCATTGGTATAATACCTTGTTATAGAATAATATGCTTTCCCAGTGAGAAATCAGTTCTCATACTTAGAGATTAGAAGCAGAAAAAAAGTGTGTGGTCAGCAGCAGCTACTGCCCAAGAAGAAGCTGGCCTTGAACAGAAGATTTTACTAACTTATATACACCTGAGGAATATGCATTCCACATAAACTGTTATCCTTAGATCTGTTTTAGGTCCTGACCCCAGGTTACTTTGAACAATTTAAACAGAGACAAGAGTCTGCAAGTCTGGGCCCTTGGACAGATGAGAGATGTACACAGTGAAGAGATTGCCAGAATGATTTCTTTAGCCCACCAGTGTTGTTCTTTTGAGAAGAACAACATGTGTTACCTGGACTCATCTTGCCCATCTGGCAGAATTACGATTTTCCTGATAAAAGGGAACTTCATGACAGAGCAGACAGGACTTAATGGCATTTGGAACTCTATGCTGCCCCCTTGAGCTGACTATCAAAGATATTCTTTGGGGATTGGCCTAATGGCTGGTCAATCCTGGGTAACAAGCATTTACATCCTAGCCCAGTAAAGTTCCCTTTTCTCTAAAAGCCCTGGTTAGCCCACTATTTATCTTTGGGGTATTTTGGAGGCAGCGCTCACTTAGTGGTTCTACTTGACACCAATTCTATTACTTTGAGTTTCTTCTACATCACTTAAACTGAATCTCAACCTTTCATACTACAGATGTGAATGTGATATGGACATCTGTGGATTTTGGTACTGAAGAGGATGCAAGAACATTACCCTGTGGATATCAAGGGCTGACTGAGCACTATAGAGCTACTGGAAGATATCCAATCAAAAAAAATTATGACTATCCCTTCCAAGACCTATCTGTCTTACTTTGGATATATTAGAAGAAACACACTTTAAGAATTGGCATAATCATGAAGAGCCATCGAGCCATAATGTAATCACTCTCTCCCACCCTTAACCCCACCAGTACTGTGGATCCTGCCTTGGCAGACAGCAGAAATAGCCTCTGCTCTGATCTAATGATCAAGAAGCGTGCACATTTTCTCCCACTACATAATTAATTTCACCAAGACATCCTCCAGGGGTAACCCTTGAAAAGGGAGGTGCAAAAAGTAGATAGTTTCACACTGACATAGTTAATCTCATTTCTAGATTAAAAAAAAAATCTTCTCTCCATCTGCTATAGTCATTTGAAATCAAAATGTATCAAGTTCCATTTCAGTTGCTCAGTCCATAACAATTTCCATCTCTCAGAAAAATGGTGGATCACAGTGCAACAATGCAGGGATTTTGCTTGCAGACTACAAAGATTCAGTCCCAGAGTCAGGGGAAAAAAAACCAGGAGCCCTAATGCCACATGCAAAAGCAAGCTGGTCGTATGTATTCTGATGCCAACCAAGCTGGCCATTGTGTGCCCTTTTTCCATGCTGGCTGCCGCCCAGTGCTCATTACGACAAAGGTTGTTCTTTCTCCTTTCTCAATGAATGCGGCTTTTGAACACACTTTCTAGTTCTATTTGGTCCCAGCTCCGATAGGTTATTTTAACCATGATCTCCTAATGGGAAATTCACTCACTTTCTTCCCAGAGAATGAGCTGCCTTGTGACAATTATAGCAGTTTTCAAAACTCCAGGATATGTGGAGTTTTTGAAAGGAAAGGGATGGAGTCCTTGGCAAAACAACAAAGAGATAATTTCCCTTTGGTCTATCCTTGTCTGTTTTGGAGCTTGTGGTGAAAGGGTAAAAGACACGGGGAGTGCTTGGGTTGCAGTTTTGTAGGTGATACTCATATTTGTACTAAAATGGGTTCCCCCCCCATTTGTGTGTGCATGGAGGGGTGTGGGTGTGTATCCATATGTGCGGGCAGAGATCGAAGGTGTCATTCCTTGCTGTCCACCTTGTTTGAGCCAGGGTCTACTGCTCACAACTACATACACTGGGCTAGCTGGCCTATGAGTCTCTGGGGCTTTCCCTACTCCACCTCTCATCTCACCGCAGAGTGCTGGGATTACAGACTCTAGTTACTGTGCTCAGCTTTACATAGGTTCTGGGTATCCGAACTCAGGTCCTCACAGTGGTGCAGCAACTGCTTTATCCACCAAGCTATCTCCCAAGCACCCAAGACAATTAGCTGTGGTAACTTACTATTTCCCAGAAAACTAGTGGACTAGGGCCAATTCCTTTCTGGAAAGCAATTCAAGGTTAATAAAAGAATGAAAATATTAAATGGAACCAGCAAGGTGATATTATAAAGGTTGTCTATCTCTTGGGGTCTCACTTTATGGCACATGGGACCAACCATAGGAAATGAGTAAGAGATTTGACAAATGCTAGAAGATTTGATGCTGACCCTTAACCTTCAGCTCTTCTCCCCGAGAGCATTCATAGTAATGTTAATAAACCAGTGAAATAGGCAGATGGAGGGTCTCATTTAGCAAAAAGGCAGAATATTGGATCTGGCACCATTTCTTTCTGCTAGAAGGCACACAAAAGGGGCTGCTATATTAGAACAAATACTGCCTTGGGCACTGTTTGGGAGGAAACAGACATATTTCTCATGCTAGGTTGTATGGAAAAATTATTCTGAAGAGAATAATTTTGACTTTACGATCTTCCAAAGGTTCTTTTAAAAAGCAAATTTGTTTCCTGGATGGAGGTCCCCCCATATATATGTATATGTACAAGCAGAGGACAATAGTAGATAGATTTTTAAAAAATCATTAGCTCACCATCCTTATAATCCTTATATATTCTTTTTTCATTTATTTGAGACAGGGTCTCACTTTGTATCCCTGGCTAGCCTGAACTTGTTCTATACACCATGCTGTCCTGGAACTCACAGCGATCCATCTGCCTCTGCCTGTTGAGTGCTGGGATTAAAGGCAGGCGCCACCATACCCAGCCACCCTAATTTTTGACATAAACTCTCTCCCCAAAGCTAGAGATCAGTAGTTAGGCTAAATTGGCTGACTAGACCAAGGGATCTTCCTGCCTCTGCCTGCCTTGGGGTTAGATTCTGGGTATATGTTACCATGAGGAACCTTTCACATGGGTGCTAGGGATCTAAACTCAGGTCTCTATGCTTGACCCACTTAGCCATCTTCCTGGTCCCCTAGGATCAATCTCTTTAATTTTCTTTTCACATTTACCTTTTCTCCTATACTTTACTCGGGTCCCAGGTTAAAAAGGAAACCCATGTTTCCTCACCCTAATGATTGATAACCCAGTAATCGTCAGTGTTAACACATATGGCAAGGCGATTTCAAAGTGAGGTGGAAGAAGGGCCTATTGTTGGGAGGGGCAGCTAAATTTTGTAACTGGAATTTGTACCTAAAATGTATTTCTTTCTTTAGAGAAGAGAGAGAGAGAGAGAGAGAGAGAGAGAGAGAGAGAGAGAGAGAGAGAGAGAGAGAGAGCGCATGTGCTTGTACATTGGTACACTTAGGAAGCACTTGAGAGCTCAGAGAGCAAACCAGGGTAATTAGCTCTCTCCTTCTACCATGTGGATCCCAGGGATGGAATGGAACTGGGCTAGTCAGTCAAGCATGGCAGCAGGTGGCTTTACTTGCTGGGCCATCTGTCTGGCCCAGGATCAATTTCTTAAAGGACAGCTGCTTTAGAGAGCTGGGATTATCGCAGAAGGGATGCTCTGGAGATCTTTTCGTCAAAGAGCCCCACCGAAAAGCAAATGGGAAGGGCAGAGTTGGAGTGGCTGATGGGAATGACCCTTCCCATACTATGTTTCTGGGAGTGGCAGCCAGGAAAGGTCAAATGAATTTTAGGGGATGAAAACATGAGCTTCAGAAACCATTATCAGTATAGTGGCAAAGGCTGTGTGGTAAAAATGCCAGCAGGCATTGGGCTTTGTCACAAAAAGGCCTCCTGACTTAGATGATCCCCTTCAAGGCCCTATGTCATTAAGTACTGGTTCAATTCTGCTTCCTCATTATTAAATTGCAGGCCACAAACCAGTGAGTCACAGGGTGATTATAAAGAGCATGTGAGAGCTTCTTGGAAACTGTAAAGCAGCTCAGGACTTGGTGAACAAAAAGAGCAAACAGCCCAGTGAGATGGTTTCCAGGCTGAAGATGTCTGCTGTCAAGCCCAGTGACCTGAGTTCGATCCCAGGGACTCAGATAATGGAGAGAGAAAATGCCTATAAATTGTCCTCTGGCCTATATATGCCACAATGGCAATCCCCTAATAAACAAACAAACAAGTATAAATATAAACAGTCAAACAAGGGCTGGGGATGTAGCTCAACTGGTAGACAACTTGCCTAGCATGATGAAACCCTGGGCTCTACCCTCCAACACTGTAGAAACTGGATATGGGTGGTGGTAGATGCCTGTAAAACCAGTGCTTACTAGGATGAGACAGGAGATTCAGAACTTCAAGGGGAAGCTTAAGGCTACCCTGGGCTCTACGAGGCCCCATCTCACAAAATAAGATAAGACAAAACAAACAACAAAGGCATTGTCTTCACTTGCTTTCAAGGTGAATTTTATGAACTGAGCTACCTCCCTACCCTTCCTAGGCATATCTTCATCCAATCAACATTAAGTACCACAAGGGATTTGCCAAAGCTTCAAGCTCCCTCGTTCAAAAGGGAATGTAGAAGCAAAGTTTTTTAGTGGGATTGTTTCTTAAAATATCTCAAAGCTGTGCCTGGAAGTGGTAAGGTATGAAGTGGCTGAGTGGGATGTAGATATTTCTCCATGCTTATTATCTCAGTTATTGTCTGGTTGCTATGATATAATGCCCTGACAAAAGCAACTTAAAGGGACAGAGGGTGTTGTCTAGCTTACAGTTCCAGTAGGTTACATACCATCATGGCAGGGAAGACACAGCAGTAGGTAGCAGAGTCTTGACAGCAGGAGCAAGGGGTTGGCTAGCCACATTGCATCTGCACTCAGGAAATAGAAAGCGAACAGGAGGTGGCGCTGGACTGTAAAACATAATTGCTCAACCCCAGTGACACACTTCCTCCAGCAAGACTAAGGACCTTCTAAAAGCAGTGCCACCAGTTGGGGACCAGATGTTAAAATTTATGGACATTTCACATCCAAACCACAACATTTATCGATGTCTAAAATTACATTATTGCTATTTTCTTGCTTAATTGTATAGGTGATTTGAAGGCAAGAATGAAGGCCAACTCATCCAATGACAAAATTAATCAGGCACTTAAAGGAACCTGGAAAGCCAGAAAAATGGGGAGACTAGAAAGACTGAATATCATCAGGACAAATGTTTGGGTCTTTGGAACTAAATGTATGATTTCAAGAAGGGGGAAAAGAAGGTGTGGTTGTTTGAATGAGATCGTCTCAGGCATTTGAATACTTGATCCTCAGTTGGTTACACTGTTAGGGGGAGATTTAGAAGGTATGGCTTTACTGGAGGAAGTATGTCACTGGCAAGTAGCTTTGGGAGTTTCAAGACTTGCACCAATTAGAGTTTACTATCTCTGCCTCCTGCTTGTGGTTGAAGATGTGAGTGTTCAGCTTGCTGCATCAGCGAACATACTTGCTTGCTGCCACCATCCCCACTAAGACAGACACTTTCTCCCTTTGAAACCATAAGCCAAACAAAAGTTTCCTTCTGTAAGTAGTTGCCTTGATCATGGTGTTTTTATCACAGTGATAGAAAGGTAACTAATACAGAAGATTTGGGGCAGACTCAACAGCGACAGAAAACAATCGAATAGGCTGGTTTTGCGTAAACATCCCAGTTAAGTTCAAATGGTGTGGTCACTCAAAAAGGCCAAGCAAAGCTTACATTGAAACCCAAATAAGAACTCTGATATCTGTGTGCCATTCTAGATGTGTATTGTCTGTAACAAGGAGTCTAGTGGGTGGATTAGATGTACCTAGCACACTTCGTCTCCCAAACTCCACATTCTGCAAAAATGCCTCCATTTTGTTCACAAGTGAATCGTCAGCACTGAGGAAAATTCAAGCAGGATGACAGATTTTCCAGGAAGTGAGAAGTTCTTCTTGGAAATTTAAATCACTTTCCAGTATGTATTAAAGTACTATTGGAACGAGTCATCAAGATGATGGGAAATGCTTTGTGGTACAAAACTCTTTTAGACAATGGTTGAAAATTCTAGATTTTTCAAATAAAAGCCCAACACTTAAATGGAGTTAAGTTTACAAGGTTTATTCTGTTTTTGACTTTAGAAGGTTGTCTTCACAACAGAACGGAACTATGGAACTTTTAACTCAGCTCCAAAGCAAGGCTAGGCTTCTCTCTCCCCATTCCTATGTATTTCATTTATTTCTGTTAATAGAACATGAATTAGATATGTAAATCAGCTCTTGCTAAAAGTAAAATACAGGCTCTTAGTCATCTCTCCTTAGATAAAATTGTCTGGTGTTGGTTATTAACCAGCCCACAAGTAAAAGATTAACTTTTAAAATATGATGGTTGCATAAGAGTTTTCCTTACCCCTTGGGTCAAATGAGGGGAAATTCCATGACCTAGAAAGCAATGTATGCTGTTTCCACAGAAAACATTCTGTTTCCACAAAGTTTGGCAATAAGCATTCTTGGACAACTAATATCTTTCCATTCTCACATTTATTCAATAAAGCAATTCGCTGCATAATTCCCCAAAAGGATTCCAAAAGGATTTTTGTTTTTGTTTTTGTTTTTCAAGACTGGGTTTTTCTGTATAGCCCTGGATGTCCTGGAACTCACTTTGTAGACCAGGCTGGCCTCGAACTCAGAAATTCGCCTGCCTCTGCCTCCCAAGTGCTGGGATTAAAGGCATGCGTCACCATGCCGGGCCCCCAAAGTGATTATTGATTTACACATAAAATAAGACATCCAACCCACCATTTCTGTGACCCCCAGGAAACATTTCTTACTTTAATTCTAAAGACATTCCAAAGCGGTTAATCACGTGTATAAGTAAACAGTATGCTTGGAAATGTGGAAAATAGAAAGATGCTTGATTCCCAACATGCTGTCTTCAGAAGCAACAGATACAGTGTTTGGGAGGCCAGCAGATGACTCTCCAGAAGGATTTGACCAAAAGTCATGGTCCCGAAGACATTAGGAATTCATCACATGGTTAGGGAGTAAGCTAAACATGGTACATATATACCCACACGATGCAATACTACACCATAGAAAGGAATGGAATAGAAGCTACTGTGCAAACAAACCTCAAAAACTGCTGTGCCATGTGAAGGAAGTCAGACACAAAAGATCACGTATGATATCATTTAAAATAAACAACCCGAATAAGAAAACCTATAGAAACAGAAATAGAATGAGTGATTGCTTAGAGCTGTTTAGAAGCAGGGAGAAGACATGCTGGATGTCAATGAATGAGGTTGGTTTTTCTTTTTTGAGGTAGTGGGGATAGAACCCAGGGCCTCAAGAATATCAGACAAGTACTCTACCACTGAGCCACTCCCAGTCCTTTCTTTTAGGAGAAAAAATAATGTTCTAAAATTAGCTTGGTAGAATGAGCTTAGTGGTCAAGAGCTCATAGCACTCTTGAGGACCTGAGCTGGAGTTCCAGCACCCGAATCAGTCAGCTTACAACGCCTTACAACTTCAGCCCCAGGAGAGTCTGACACTTTTGAGCTCCATGAGCACTTACATTCATGTGCATTCACCCTTACGCCCCGCCACACACACATTATTAAAATGATAAAAATCAATCTTAAGAAAGATAGTGACACAACCTTGTGAAAATCATCAAACCCAGGGAATTGTACATCTTAAATGGGTGAATTATGTGGTGTATAAATTCTATTTTAATTGTTTAAAAAAATGGAGTTGTGACAAAATATGGGACCCTCAGTTTGTAATTTCTAGTTTTCTGATTTAATTTTCATGTTCTTCTTCTTTTTTTTTTACCCCTCTCAAGACATAGTAACCTTTTAAGATTTAAAACAAACCAAACCAAACAACAACAACAACAAAAAACTCTTTTGTTGTTTTGAGGTTACTTTAGCCTTTAAGAGGGGATGCCAAAATGTGATAGAGTCAAGCACTGTAATTCCAGCATCTGGGAGAAAGAGGGATTCCAAAGTCAAGGCCAAATGGGCTACAAAGTGAGACCTTGTCTCAAGGGGGCAGGAAGTGCTAAATGTCATTATAGTTCTGCTAAATGCTTCACCAACTGAGCTAAATGTCATCATAGTTCTGATAAATGCTTTACCAATAGTCATATCTTACATTGCTATTCAACAGTCCTCACAACTGGACAGCCAAGCTTGGCACAATGTTATTAACCCACATAATGTGCATGTGTGAATTGGCAGCTGGGGAAGATTATGATGATGTACTTGTAGGGATACCAGGGGAGGACACTGGATGTCCTGCTCTGCTTCCTTAGGAGGGAGGGATTGCACTACTACTTTCTACTGTATTCCCTCAAGACAGGGCCTCTCACTGAACCTGAAGCTAGACTGATTGTTGGCAAGCCCCATCATTCCTCTTGAATCTACCACCACTGGGATTACAGGCATGCAGATGACCTTTGATTGCATTTAGTAAGTCAGAAGAGGGCATCATATTCTGTGGAACTGGAATTACAGATGGTTGTATGGGCACTGGCAACTGTAAGGTCCTGTGTAAGAGCAGCGAGTGTTCTTAATTGCTGAGCCATCTCTCCTGCTCACTATAATTCATTTTTGAGAGTCACAGGGATATTTTCAATAATGATTCCAAAGAAATAGGAATAAATTTGGACTTTCTAGGCTAACCAGAATGCATGGCCACAAGGGCTAAGGCTGAGAATGAAAACAGTGCTAGAATTGTATGGCTATGGAAACCATCAACACAAAATGAGGGAATGCAGAATGGATGGGAAGATCCAAGGGTGGGAGGGGGAAAAGAGGAAGGTAAGCATAGATTGTCCATATTTAGGATGCTAGGAGAGTAGGAGGGATGCCATAGAGGATTAGAATAAGGGAGAAGCAGAACAAAGAAGCAGAAATAAGAAGGATGCTAGAATTCACAGAGAGAAGAGAGGAATGGGATGAGAAATGGTAAGACTTGGATGTGACCTTGAGGAGAAGTATAGGATAAAGCCAGGACCAAGTAAGGCAACCAAGTGCTCTCAACCTATACAACTCAACGTACACAGTCCTTTAGGACTTTCTTCCACACTGACTTGGCCCCAGCTATAGTAAAGGTACTGAATCCTTGAGAAATATGCATGGTGAAGTCATAATGGAGACAGACGTAAAGACAAACCATCAGAAACTGGAGAATCACCATCCCGTATGACATTTGCAGAATGAGGGAAAAAGGGAGAAATGGGTTTGCCTGGTTTCCCCAGGGAAATAGAATAAGACATTTTGTGTTAGCAACCACAAGATATGCTAGCTGCTTTTTATTGAAGTAAAGTACTTTTCTGAGATGTAAGGGAGAGCTTAGATTTGAGTGTGATGACTTTTAATTTTAAAAAATGTGTGTATTGGTGTTTTGCCTATATGCATACCTATGGAGCACAAGCATGCCTGGTGCCATTGAAGGCCAGAAGAGGGCATCTGATGCCCTGGCACTAGAGTAACATACTGCGGTGACCTGCCATGTGGGTGGTGGTAATTGAACCCTGGGTCCTCTAGAAGAGCAGCTAGTGAGTGCTCTTAACCACTGAACCATCTCTCTAGGGCAAGCTTGATGTTTTTAAAGTGGGACAGGGTGGCTCAGGTTCCTACCTGGACTCCATCCCTCAAACACAGAAGTCGATTGGCTGATCTACTCCATGTGTTTCCTCAGCCTTAAGAATACTGATAGTGAGCCAGGCATCGGTGGCACACACCTTTGATCCCAGCACTTGGGAGGCAGAGGCAGGTGGATTTCTCAGTTTGAGGCCAGCCTGATCTACAGAGTGAGTTCCAGGACAGCCAGGGCTATACAGAGAAACCCTGTCTTGAAAAAACTAACTAACTAACTAACTAACTAACTAACTAACTAACTAACTAACTAAAATACTGATAGTGTTTCTTTTGTGGGTGATGAAAATGTCTTGGAACATGGGTAGTACAAGACTGACAAAGTGCTACTTAACACAACTTAACTTTATATTTCAACATGATCCACTTTGTTATATAATCTTATATAATCTCAAATTTTCTTTTTTTTATATATTTTTATTTGTTGTGGATAGCCCTGGAGCTAATTGTATTTGATGTTAATTCAGTTCTCCTGTGAGTGGTTGTGAACAAGGAATGAGTCAGGCAGGTGATTTCCTGTAAACCTGCTTCCCACCTTAATTTGTAAATAAAGGCTAGAGTCGGTGATTGGGCAGAGAAAGAGGGGAAGGTGGAGATGAAGGTTTGGGGAGCAAAGGAGAGAGAGAGAGGACCACTGAAGAGGAGGAAAAAGGAAAGTGGAGCAGAAGCATGTGGCCTGGAAAAACCGCAAGTTCTAAGGGGTCTCTTATATGGGGAAGATGGTGGTGTAGTGGTAGATCTGCCCAATCTAGATGCACAGCATGTATTCATATTAATTGAGCTGTGTTTTCATTGCTAAGGCATATTTGGGTTGGAGATTTACTGCAACATATATTTATATCATGTTTACCTATATGAATGTCTGTTCACCACTTGTGTGTCTGGTCTGCGTGGAGGTCAGAATTAGGCATTGGATCCCCTGGAACAGGACTTACAGGTGGCTGTGAGCTACCATGTGGGTGCTAGGAATAGAACCCTGGTCCTCTTCAAGAGCAGCCAGTGCTCTTAACCACTGAGCCACTTCTGTAGTCCCCTCATTTTTATTTTTTAAAAAGGTGTGATGGTATCCACTTTATAAAACAATCTCAGGATTAAATGGACCAATTAGAACAATGCCTGTCATGTGGTAAGACCTCAACTGATATAGATTAAAAAGGAATGCTTCATTTAATGTAAGAGCCATGAAAATATTCTCAAGAGACCCATAAGCTTTCAAGGTAGGAATCGTTGCCTAATAAATGCTTAAAGACCAAACATATTTAAAAATGTAGTTCCTAAGATAAGCATGGGGCTGAGTGCTTTTAATCTTAGCAATTGGGAAGTTGAGGCAAGAAGGATGAAGAGGGAATTTGAGGCCAGCCTGGGTTATATTAGATCCTGTTTCAGAAACACGAAATAAAATAATAGTAATAAATGTATTTGTTTTAATAACATCTCTGCTGTATCCTATCCTTCACAATTTCACTCATTAAAATAGCAAGTTCTTCTTTCATTAAGCTGATCTTTGTCTTTTAAAAATTAAACACAGCATTTCAAAGACTGGGTTGCTTTAAATAACAAAGCCCACCATGTCATCTTTTCTTATCCTGAGCAACTTGTGTCCTCTGATGACAATAGCTCATATTATACAGAAAGACACATCTCAACTTAAGCTGTCAGCAACTTACAACAGATATATTAATGCTATTCTTATTCAAAAAGTGAGATTGTGAGAGAGTCAAAACCTTTGTTTTAATGGCCTGTAAACAGATATAAAGAATAAGGTTCCTGTCTAAGAATAAAATAAAACTTTTCATAAAGAAAAGGCCTACACTTTTCCGGGGTTTAAGGAGAACAACTTAAGAATCTATGTTGGGGAAAATAAAGACTACAAATGCTATATTCACTGGTTAATTAGATTTGACAAATACTTGCAGAACACTAAGTATATGCTGAATATATGCAAGATGGTCTGAAGGTTCAAGGGGGTGGGTACAACTTTTGAATTTGGGAGCTTGAGCTACAACCCCAGCCCCCATAAACTATTTTTGCAATTTCCAGTTGTTACTAGAATAGCCCAACAATAGAAAGACAAAAATAGCAAGAAGTGCCTGTGAGTGCAGAGAACTGATATCCATTCCCATCCTTGAAAAGCATAGTGCAGGTACAAAAGCAAATATCACCCAAACCCAAAGGTTGACTTAGAGGCAGATGTGAGAAGGAACATGTGGACTCTATCTAGTAAGAGCTAGCTGAGCCTTCACAGAACTACTAGGGAAAGCATCAAAAGATTCAAGGTACAGTCAAGCTCCAACAGCAGTTTCAAAGAGGATGGACCTGACCTTGCAGAGGGGAACTGGTGTGAGCAAAAGACCTTGAGCAGTTCTTCTTTTTTTTTTTTTTTTTTTCTTTTTGGTTTTTCGAGACAGGGTTTCTCTGTATAGCCCTGGCTGTCCTGGAACTCACTTTGTAGACCAGGCTGGCCTCGAACTCAGAAATCCGCCTGCCTCTGCCTCCCGAGTGCTGGGATTAAAGGTGTGCGCCACCACGCCCAGCTGAGCAGTTCTTTAGTATGTGTAACATGCTATTACTGTATGGCACAGTGCTTCCACTTCTAGTTAGACATTCCAAAGAACTGAAAACAGGTACCCCAAGGGAAACTGAGATGTGCATACTCATGGCAGCATTCTTTACAGCGCCAAAAGACAGCAAGTGCCCTAATCGCTACCATCTGATGAGTGGACAGACAGAGGTCTCCCCATGCGATGTAAGCAGACAGTCAGGAGAGTGAATTATATACAGATCATAAATGGGCTTTGAAACACAATGCTGAGTGAAAGAGGCGTATGGATTTACTTATGAATCTATTCATGTGAAATATCTAGAAATGGCCAACTCAATGGAACAAAGAAATTTAGTGGTCACCAAGATTAGGAGGGAAGAGGAAGACAAGAATAAGTGAGTATCAGGTTTCCTTTGGTGAGAAAAATGTCTTAGAACTAGACGGTAGTAACATTTATACAATATTATTAATGTACTAAATGCTATTTCAAATGGTTTTAATGGAAAGCTTTATTAATGTCATATATATATATATATATATATATATATATATATATATATATATATATGCATGTGTGTGTGTGTGTGTGTGTGTGTGTGTGTGTAGTTGCTGCTCTTGCAGAGAACCTGGGTTTGGTTCCTAGTAAACCAGGTCATGAAAAAAAAAGGCAAGTGCATGCTTGTAATCTCAGAACTGGGGAGGGGGAGACAGGAGGATCTATTGTGTTTGCTAGCAAACCAACTTAGCCTACTCAGTGAGTTCCAGACCAGTGAGACTCCTTGTCTCAAAAAACTAATGTGGACAGCATCTGAGGAACAAGCACTTTCAGTTGTCCTCTGGGCTCCTCATGAACACATGTGAGTATGCACAGGCATGCATGCACATGGGCACACAGAGAAATGAAATGTGCTCAGATAGACTACAGAACATCCAAACAGATGTTTTGGTGTAATCTGGAACAATCTACTGTTTGTTAAGGTGGCCTGTGGGTTGACTCTAAGGGAAGCAGGAATCTTCTGCCACTTTCTGCAAGCTCAAGTCGCAACATATCCACCTAAAACTACCAGTGATAGTGAACAAGAGAAGAGTTGTTCCCAAGGCAAGTAAGTGGCCATGATAGAATGCTATATATCTAACACTGAGTGTGGCTGTTGTCTGGCAACATTGGAGGTGACATCATGTTTATGCCATGATGTTGTCTCACCCCTTTGGAATAATGGACAAGCCTTTGGGCTAATTTCAGAACACTATCTTTACTCCCAAATTGGAGTAAAGTGGGCTGGAGTTCATGTGTGTGAATAGGCAAGACCATTCTTTGGATCCCAAAGTTCCCACATTTCAGTGTCATTGAAAGGCCTGGGTCACAGGGCAGGAGAGGACACTTCCTCCAGCATACTCTTTCCTAAAGAGACCCCTTCTCCAGTCTCCAGGAAGCTAAAAGAAACACTCACCAATCCAGAGCTGCTTTGGACTGGCTTTCTGTTCTCTTTGGCATGCTGTTCTCCTAGAAGGAAGTCCCTTTAAGATCTTAACAACTCATTGAGATAGTCAAGAAAGAAAATGTAACAGGATCCAAAGATTGTCTATAGGGTCATGGAAACTTGACAGAAACCCTGATTAGTTTCATGAGAGCATCTAGTAAGGTGGGAAAGAGTGAACACGGCAGAGCTCTGTGGCTGTCATTGCTATTTTGTGGGTTCTTTTTCTTCTTACCCTTTATTTTCCCCATACTCCCATTTTATCCCCTATCACTAGAGAGGAGAGAGAGAGAGAGAGAGAGAGAGAGAGAGAGAGAGAGAGAGAGACCCTGAATCTAATTTCTCTCCTTTTGTTTCTTTTTTAACAAAACTGCCCCCCCCCCAACTACCACCAACCAACCCCTCCTATTGGGACTCTAGCATTTGTAGACGCTCTGAAAAGTTCCCAGAATTCCAAACATCACACAATCACAGAAACTATCTGCAGTTGGCAAAACCACACCTCTGCTAGAGCATGAGGAAAATCATAGTCAGCTGCTGTGAACAGTCTGAAGCAGCCCCATAGTGCCACACCTGGGATTTTTAGAAAAAGACACAAATCCCATAATATTTCTGTATTTCCAAAGAAACGAAAACCCCAAAATTGTTACCACAGAGCTCAAGAGTGGCTGGAACAAAAGACAGGGTCTTTTGTATTCCTTGGCTACATAGTGAGTTCAAAGCCAGCCTGGAATACAAAAGACCCTGTCTCAAAACTAAAATTAAAAAAATCTTCCTTAGCACAATGTCTTGTTTTCCAGCCATGCAAATGTTATACTCCTGATCTTCCTGTCTGCCATGTGCTGGGATTACAGGCACTTGCAACCATGTCCAGCTTATTATGCAAGTTCTTGGAATCTAAACCTTGGTTCTTCATGCTTGTATCACAAGCACTTTACTCCACATGCCATTTCTCTAGCCACAGATTTCTCTTGACACTGAATATCAAATAAATTCACCGTATTTTCTTTAATTTGTCAAATGTACAGAACAACAAAAACCAACGTTCTATTTTTCATCTGTTTGAAGCACAGAACACCAAGTTGCCTAAATAGAATTCTGCACTGTTTTCAAATATAGGGAAGTATTTTTAAGGGTCTTCCAAGTAGTACTAAAAACTCCTAAAGCTAGAGTCTGTAGATTTTTACCTTGTCTTTATTCACTGCCATTAAGATATTTGGTAACTGGAGTTGAAGAGATAGCTTTGTCAGTAAAGTGTCTGTCATGCAGGCACAAAAACCTACATTTGATCCCTAGAACCAATATAAAAGGCTGGGTACCTGGGCAAGTGGAGACTTGCTGGCGAGACAGTATAGCCAAGTAGGGGAGCTCAAGGTTCAGTGAGAGACCCTGTCTCAGAAAATAAGGTGAAAATTGACTGAGGAAGATATCGGTTATCAGTCTCTAGGTACATGGAGGTACATATGTACACATGCACATACACACAGAGAGAGAAGATCTGGGAACACAGTATAAGAAATAGTGTCTATATTGTCACATTTTTTTTCCTCCTCAGAGCTATAAATTTTAATATACCATATCATGAAGTAGTTTTCTCCATAGATGTTAGATAACTGAAGCTACATTCGACCAAAGACTCTAAATCAGAAAGATGTAAATCAGTGACAGAAGGAAATATACACTGTCTAATCTGAACGGTGTTCAAAACATGAAAGGATACAAGTGGGAGAAAGGCTTATATGTCATGATTTAGGAAAACATTTGGTCTGCCCTGAAATTTATTAGAGAAGGGGACAGAGAAAAGCAGGGGGCAGTGGGGAGCAACATCTGTAGAGAATGTACACATAGTTTGTCATTTCACTTAAGGAGACATTGAGTAATTTGTTTGCAAGGGAGTCTAGTTCTCCAGCTTTGAGTTACCAAAACAGGGTATTCAGAAGCCCATTTGTACCACTTAAAAACATTTAAAAATTATGTGTACATATGCATGTGGGTGGGAGTGTGAGCTTTGTGCACAGGAATGCAGTCAGTGCATATGAATGCAGTACCTGGGGAGACCAGAAGAGGGTATCAGATCCCCTGCAACTTGTAATACAGACAGTTATGACCCAACTGGTCTGGATGCTGAGAATCAAATAGGCCTCATTTAAAAAAAATGTGTATATGTAGGTAAATTATGTATGTATACCAACCACATGTGTACAGGTACCCAAGCAATCTAGAAAAGAATGTCAGACACATCATTCTGGAGCTAGAATTAGAGGTGGTTGTGAGCCACAAACATAGGTGCTAGGGAACCAAACATAGGTCCTCTATAAGAGCAGTGAGTATTCTTCCCCATTGAGGTATCTCTCCAGCTCCTGTACCATTTTTTATAAGTCTTCAAAGCATGCATAAGTAAACTATCACTAGCACATACTTAAGACTGCCTTATTAAAATATATGGCATCACCAAAATATGAAATTTCACTGACTTTATTCCAAAACTGACATATTAGTTAACTCAAGTGCCAAAGAACCTATTAGTTAACCTGTTTGCTACCTCAGAAAAAAGGAATGCTTGGGAGAGAGGTGTAGTTCAATGGCAGAGCACTTGTTTAGAAAAAAGAACTCTTTACTTTTCAAATAGATGCCCTGGCCTACACTGCATGTAGGGTGACCTTGAGTCTAGCCAACATCACTAGGTAGAAACAGAGAAAAACCAGTCAAACAAAAGAAAAAGCATAGATGTCTGGAAGTTTAGGCCAGTTCTAGTTTGCTTTCTAGTACTTTGATAAACATTATCACCAAAAGTAACTTGGGAGGAAAGGGGTTTGCATCATTTTACAATTTATAGTTCATCATCAAGGGGAAGCTGGCGCAGGATCTTAAGGCGGGGACTTGAAACAGGAACTGAAGCAGAACCATGGATGAATGCTGCTTACTGCCTTGCTCTTCATGGCTTGCTCATCCAGTTTTCTTATATAGCCCATGATTACTGGTCAGAGGAAGGTACCAGTAACAGTGGGTTGGGTACTCCCACATCAGTTACTAATGAAGAAAATGCCCCTGCAGATTATGTACATGTACCAATCTGATGAAAGCAATTCTTCCTTTGAGAGTCCCTCTTCCTGGGTGACTCTAGTTTTTGTCAGCATGACAAAAACCTGTCAACACCACAGTAGAACAAATATACTTGATTTCTTAGAAGTTTCAAACTAGCTAGATGGAAGATTTTTGAATGTTCATAACACAAAAGCATAAAACTGTCTGTGAGATGGTAGAGATGCTAACCTTGATTAGATCACTATATACTATGAACTTCTATCAAGATAGCACTCCACCCATAAATATATACAACTATGGATCCAAAACCTTCACACCCTTCAGTAGAGTCAGGGTGTTCACCTGACTACATTGAACCAGTAGAGAAGAGGTTAACCTTACACTATAAAGTCAAACATGATTTTATTTTATTTGAGTTTTTGACTTGGGAGTGGTTTGAATTCTCACCCCCAATTCTTTCAAATATGACAAGTGAAGTTTGTGAGCTAAGTGTGATGCACACTCCTCTGTACCCAGCACTCAGGAGGGAGAAACAAGAAGATTAGGAGTTCCAGGCTAGCATGGGATGTAAATCAAATTCTAAGCCAGCCTGGGCTACAGGAGAACTTGTTCCAGAAGAAAAACAAACCCCAGACCGTAAATATGCAAAGACTTGAGTTTTCTGTAAACTAAAACCGATCAGAAAATGAGTACAGAACAAAGAATTTACATGTGTGTATCTGTACTATATTTGCAACGTGTTAAAGCAGCAACAGAAGTGAAATTCTGACCTTGCTTTCTATCCTGGTCTCCTGATTTTCTGACTCGTGAGCATAAAATACTTCTTGATTTCTGAGTTAGGAGCTGCAAAGACTCTGCTGAATTAGTATTCAACATATGCGAGGAGACAAATATATTCAAATTTCAGCTAATGAATTAGCAAGCAAAATCTCACCCTGAAGTTCCACGTTTAATCAATGATTAATTTAACCCAATGCCTTTCGGAGCTCAATTGATCTCTTTGTAGTCCACAACACTTTTTCTCTCGAGAAATGTGCAAACATTGTCCATGACTGGTACATTCCTTCATCTTTATGTTTACAGTGGAGTATGTATCAGGATGTGGCTGCATTGCCAGAGCATGTGAAAAATTCTTGCAAGCTTATAGGCACTATTTATAAGTTCCCAGAACTGTTGACATTACAGGGCCAGGAATGGATAGCTTCCCTATATAATCCTGTCATCCCAGACCTCTGGTCTGGAAACTTACATTTCCTGTTTTGCCTACATGAAAAGACACCAGGCCAGTCTCAGCAGTCACTCTCCTGGTGACATCACTGCCACCACCAAACTCTCAACATGGATCCTGGCTTCTCTTTCTCTCTGCGTTTTAGTCCCTACCCCAGCCATTATCATGGAAGAAAATGATGTCAAAATAGAGACCTTTTCACTCCTATTTTTTAAGGTGGGGAGTGTCCCCAGAAACATGGTGTGGTTTCCAGATACATTAGTGTGGTTCCATCCATGCTTGTCACTGATCAATGCTTTTTGGGTTCTCACATGTGCGCAGGGGGAAAGAGTTCAGTCCTTGGGGCTTCTCCTTCCAGGGGACTTTGGGGCTACCCTGAGGGAAGACAGAGGCAAAGCTACTAGAAGGGACAACACAGAATCCTCTCAGTTTCTGTTATATCACACCCCTCTCCCAGTGGGTGGTGGCCATGAAGACAGCTGGGGATGAGGCAAGTATCAGAATGCCAGTAGGCACTCTCTATCACTAGCCTTACATCCCCAGTAACTGAGAAAGGAGGGTGAGAAGGGCCTTGTTATGTAAGGGATTCTCAATACTGGCTGTATTGGAATCACTTGGGGAGTAGTCTGCTGCTGCTGCTACTACTGCTGCTGCTGCTGCTGCTACTGGAGTATTCCTAGGTCCAATCAATCAGACCCTGTAGAGGTGGAACTGGAGGACAGTCAGCTGACCTCATTGACAGTATAGCTCAAGAGTCAGCGTTGAACTGTAGTGGTTTTGCTCCAAAGTCACCTCTTCTCGAGCTACCCTGTGATTCTACCATGGCCCATCAGGCCTAAGGACCCAAATTTGGAAGCTGCAGGCTTTACATTTCACACATGTGGTTGGGAGAGAAAAACAGATGGAGTGGTGCTGAATTAGAGGACGTCTTTCAGCATCCAGGGGCCATTTTTCTGTGGCTGTAATAACACCTCTCATCATCTCCTGATGGGAATCAACATTAAGGAAAAGTGGTGAACTGTGCTTGTATTTTAATTTTTTTCCCTATGGGTATATCTGTGGGTGTATGGGTATGGTGTATGTGGAGGCCTGGTATCAACCTCAGTGTCATTTCCTAGGAGAAATCCACTTTGTTTATTGAGATAGGCTCATCTACTGGGACTCTCTGGGTTTGGCAATTAGCTATACTGCTTGGCTAGCCAAGGGAACCCCAGTGATCCATCTGTCTCCACCATATCAGCATTTTGATTACAAGCTCACAGCCATGTGCTCAGCTTTTTGTATGGTTGATAAGGATGGTATTTAAGTCCTTCTGCTTGTGCAGCAAGCACTTTTACCATCAGAGCCATCTCTCCAGCCCCCGGAGTCTTGAAATATTTCTTTAAGCAGCCAGGGATTACTGTAAAGCCGGCTTTCCTTAAGAAAGCCATTGGTTACAAGGTTGAACTAGAAAAACATCCTCAGTCCTTACAGATCTTCTAATGTACGTGCAGAAACACTTCATGGGTAAAACTCATTACCTTCTATTTTCTTTCATGGGAACCCACAAACGACAGAAATGTGCACATTTCCCTTTCACCCTGGTAAATGAAATCAAGATCTCCATTTGGTACATGGTTTCTAACAGAGCCAATATTGGCAGGTCTACCTCCGGCCTCTCACCATTTCTTGACAGTCTTGGTTCAGGAGCAGTGCACGCACTGAAGTTCCGGCTTCTGGTAAAGGCAAACAGGAAGTGCATTCTATACTCCAGGGGGAAAAGATGTCACTTTTTGCCTCTTTCTATACATCTATCTATCTATGCTAAGGTTATTATGTTTCATCTATTTGAGTTCACCCTCCCCTCCCCTCCCTTCTCTTCTCCTATTCTGTTTCCTGGTGGTGGTATAGGCAAGCTGAGACTACAAATGAAAATAGGATAAAACATTTTTTTTAAATGCTGTTTGCCTTTTGTCTTCAAAACCAATGACTTAGAATAGATTTGCGGCTGCTTCAGATGGCAACAGTACCTCTTTCTCTGTGGACTCTTTTTAATTTTGCTTTGCCAGTGTCTGTGGCCTCCAGAAACACACACCATTTTCCTTCGTGGTGCAGCCAACTGCTCTCCAGCTCACAGTGCCAATGAAAACAGTGTCTCGGAGATACCAAAGGAAACTGGAGGTCTCTCTGATGTCACATGAAAACAAGTCGCCCGAGGGTGCTTGTTAAGCAGTTTCTGACTGCTGGACTCCAGTGTTTCAAAGAAACCCTGAGGTGTTTGTTCCTGATGCCACAGGTCTTGAGACCTCCCTCTGGGAAGCAGGGACCTAGATGCTAGGTGGAAACCCTGGTGTGTGTTGAGTTCCTTTCTAAAGGCTGGAGAGTTGGCAGGCCTTCAGGTCAATTGAATGAGACTCTGTGACTTGTGGCTTGGGCATTAATGGACATAAACTGCTCCAGGTGAGTCAATGCTATGCTAATCTCCAGAGAATAACATTGTAAAACCTGTACTGAACCACAAGTTGTCCATCTCACAACTCCTTCTGCAGCCAGAGGGCTAGAAGAGAGAAGATATTAAATATGAACACGTGGATAAGTGAGTTGCTCTCCCCAGGGAGGTTGACAGATGTACTACTAGATTCATCCAGCCAGCAAATATTTGTGAGGCAGTTGCTACATCCCAGGAATGCTCCTGGGTCCCAGGGATTCTGGGACAAACAAAGCAGTCTTGGTTCTTACTGTCATAAAGTGACAATTTGGTGAGGGAGAGGACTACTCAATAACACAAAGCTATGTGATTTTAGCCCATAAGTGCTAGCAAGCCAAGACACTGAGTGTAGTGAGCAGAGAGGACAACCTGATGCTTCCAGATTAGAACCAGGAAAACATATGGTTCATGGCTCACCCCACGAAATCACAGGATCCTCCGAATTCCTTCAGTCCAGGGTATCATGTAGCTAAACTGCCCTTAAACTTGCTATGTAACCAAGGATGACCTTGAACTTCTTGATTCCCACCTGTAAACTTGGGTTTACAGGTGCACACCATCACATCCCGTTTCTGCTGGGGACTGAACATGGAGCTAGTTATCCAGCTCCATTTCTAGACCCAACCTGAAGCACTTCTAAACCAGCTTTTGCTCAGGTTATGCTCAAGAGCAATGGTTCTTGACCTGTGGGTCGTGACCCCTTTGGGCTTGCATATTAGATACCCTGTATAGCAGATGTTCACAATACGATTCATAATAATGGCAAAATAACAGTTATGCAGTATCAACAGAAATAATCTTATGGCTGGGAGTCACCACAACATGAGGAACTGTATTAAAGAAGTCACACATTAGGAAGATTGAAAACCACTGATCTACAGAATGTAAATAATGTAGAATCCCTGAGGGTGGAGCTGGGCCAGGAGTTGTTCTTTATACTCTTAAAAATTACATGTGTGTGTGCATGCATGTGCTTTTAGGCACAAGTGTGGAGGCCAAAAGACAACTTTAAGAAAGCAGTTGGCTCTCACCCTTTACAATATGGGTTCCTGGAATCACACCCAGGCTGCCAGCTTGGCAGCAAGTACCTTTACCTACCTACAGTCCTACTGGGACAGCCAGCTTGCTGTCCCAGGAGTAGTTCTTAGAATACCCAGGTAATCTCACCTATTACCAAGGTCAAGAGCCATTGATGGGGCACCAAGGTCCACAAGTATACAGATCCTTCCACAGCAGCCTCCCATTGGACCTGGAAAGCAGTTACAAACTTGCAGAGTGCTCAGCAGTAGCCAGACACCAGCTGACTCAGTTGCGCATAACTACTGCAGAAATGACAGCTCTAGAATTCATAAGAAGAATCTGACGGGCGTGCTAATCTCGCTTTCCAGGTACAGAAAAACAACTCAGATAAAAAAAAAAACAAAAAACAATAGCAATTGGCAACTGTGGAAGGGCAGGCTTCTTAATTTCCTTTTGAGCTCAGGAGGCCACTCTTTGGCTGGTGGAAACTCCCGATGGTGAACTGCACTGTGTTTACCATTTGTCTGAGCTTGCAGCCCCCCATAGGGAGCCCAATACACTGCTATGAGCTCCGTGGGTGCTTAATAAATATTTGCTGGCTGCCTAGCTCACCCAAATGGGAGAACAAAGTGTGTTTTCTTTGCAGCTGGAGAAAATATAGCTACATAGCTACCGCCTATGACTTCATGAAGGCAGGTACGAGTCAGCTTGTGGACAGGTTTTGAAAAGCAGCAGGGCACGAAGTGCTAGAGGGGAGAGGGGAGAGGGAAGAGGCCATGCAAGAAGCTTTAGCATCTCTGTACCCCTGGCATGAAATAAACAGAAGAAAACTATGCCAATCACTGCATAATGAATTTGCTTCTGGCTGCCAAAGTAGGGGCCTCTGAACAATGAACAATTTGAACGGCTTCTGTTTCCACAATGCAGCCTTGTGAATGTCCACAGGCAAGAATTTCTGCCTACCAAGCAGTGTGCATTTTTCCTGTCAGAGGCTGTGCTCTAGACCTGGGCAGCAAATTGTGGACCAAAGAAACATTTCCTGTCCAGGGCGGGAAAAGGAACATTGCTGCCTGTCATAGCTCTCAGGTATGATAGACACAATTTCTTTTTCTCGAAGGCATTTTTTTTTTTCTGAAGCAAAAACAAATGTTCCAAATAGCTGCAGTGGCCTGGCTGCAGGCAGATGGCACACTGTTAGGGTTTCAAGAATGTCCCTGCCATTACAACCATCCTCTAGCTTCAGCAGTGGTAGAGGACGTAGTGAGTTATGTGGCAAGTCACAGCAGGATCCTTTGTAACTAAGCCCTCACAAAAATTAGAGACCACCTTCAACACCCTTTCCTGGCATGCCAGCTGGCCTACCAACAGTGTTCCCAACTGGATTTTTTTTTTTTTTGTAAACAGATGAGAATAATCACTGCTTCTGACAAACCCTGAGGCCTAAGTGGATGTTTACCTAGCATGTATAGAATAAAGTTTCCCTTATGTCCTGTTCTCTGAAAGACCTTCGTCTCTAGTCACAGACTCACACAGGCTTATGTTACTAGTGCCTGTGCCCACAGTGCACTCAGCATGTGAGGACAAGCTTAATACAAATATGGCTGTTTAAACAGAATGTTTTTGTCCTCCAATAACAAAAGCATATGACATTCTGGATGCATCTTGCCTACTATGATGCAGAGGAGTGAAAATTTACCAAGAAAAGTACCAAGATATGTGTAGTACCCAAACTTGCAGACAGAGGTCATCAAGAAATGATCCCTGAGCCAGAGCCACGATACCACATGCCTGTAATCCTAGCACTTGGGAAGTTGAGGCAGGAGGATTGAAAATTATGGATCAGCCAGAGCTACAGGAGGAGACCCTGTCTTAATAGTAATTACTATTGCTTTCTAGGAAAACAGATATTTTTAAAAAACCACAACACTTAAGGCTTTTAGTTCATGATAGAGACACCAGGATCTATAAGGAACAACATGTACCTCCCAGAAGTTCTCAGGATGCCTAGAAGAATGGAATCATGCAATTCCCTCAAGTTTAAGACTGAACATATTAAATACCCAAAGAGAAAAATCAAATCGAAACCCTTCCTGCCAAATATTACTTTTTACCTTCTTTTACTTTTCTTTGACCTTAGTAATGGAGGAAGACATGATATTCCAACTTTGTACTTTGTGTGTGTGTGTGTAAATGCCATCACAGTATATCAAGAGGAGAAAATTTTTAAACAAAGGTTGTGGTAAGTGTGTTGGTGAGGAGGGCCTGGGTATTTAGTATTACGATTGAATAATTAGAGGCTGGAGAGAAAGCTCAGTCACTAAAGTCCTTGCCTTGCAAGCATGAGAAACCTGGGTCAATCTTAACTGAGTTCAATTTCCAGAAGCCACATAAAAGAAGCTGGGTGTGGCCACCTATGGGCATAACTCCAGTGTTGTGCTTGACAGGCACAAAGTGATCACTGGGACTTGCTGGCCTCCAGCCTAACTCTATTTCAGTGATAGATACCATCTCAAAGGAATAGGTGATAGATAGGCCACCTGATGTCCTGCTACAGATTCTATACTCATGTGGGTATATAGCTCACACCACACATTCATATACATACATACAATACATAAGTTTTTTTTTTTAATCTACGATATACAGCTTCTGAGGAGCAATACTGGAGGTAGATCTCTAGCTTTCCTAATGTGCACACATACATATGCATTCATACTTGCAAACAGGCATGCACGGGTGCATGTGTGTGTATGCACACGCACGCGCGCGCGCGCGCGCACACACACACACACACACACACACAATTTTAAAACTCAAGGCTGTTGTTGTCATGTTTTGGTGTGGCTTTGTTCAGAGCAAGTTTTTACGTTTCATCACAGAGAACCACCAGTTGTCCACAAGAACTGTTAACTTGTGATTGCCTTTAGAGAATTATCTAACAAAACATAAAGCAATCACAAACTGGATCAATTAACTCAAGGTCCAGCAAACTGATTCAGTGAAGGGCCACAATGTAATGACGCCTGTATTTTGTGGGCCACATATGTCCTGTATTCCAAAGAGTCAACTTTCTCATTTTGACAAAAACACAGCCGAAGATAGATAATACACACACAAAAAAATAGCCCTGGCTTCATCTGTAGCTCCAACTACTTACAAGGCTGAAGCAGTATGATTGCTTCAGTTTGAGTTCAAGGCCAGACCAGGCAATATAGGGTGATCTCAATGATTCCATAAAAGAGAAAAAGGCCTGAATTGGAAAAAAAAAAAGACTTATTTTGTTGGAATAAAACTTTACTATGGACACTGGGTTTTAAAACTTTACTATGGACACTGGGTTTTGAATTTCTTAAAACTTATGCTTCATAAATATTCTGTAAGTTTTCTTTTGAAAATGTTTATTATTTCAGTGTGTGTGTGTGTGTGTGTGTGTGTGTTTGTAGGTGCAGACATGCCACAGTATGCTTGTGGAGTCCAGAGTATGACTTTTAGAAGTTATTTTTGTCCTTCTATGAGATTAGTCTTGGTAGCAAGATCCTTTCCCTAAAACCCCTTTACATTTTTCAATCATTTAAAAAGGTAAAAGTCATTTTTAGTTTATGGGCCATCCAGAAAATGATGGTGGCCCAGATTATGTATCCATGGGTTACACTTTGCCAAATTCTGATATGAGATGATCATTTTATAATAAGACTTTGTTCCTAAACTCTACACCTGAATTGGTGGGAGTGTTCACTAGAACATACACAGACTTAAACTGTCCTCTGACCTCCACACATTTGCAGTGACATCCTCACATACAAACATGCATAGGAACATACACTCGTGAATAAATAAATGTACTTATTTTTTCTTTTAAAAAAAATTCAGTTGCTCCAGGAGGTGACTGTAAAACAAGGCAGGGCGGGTAGCTACAGAAACACCCTGCTTTTATATTTGGCATCTGGAACAAAAGGATCTGCTACTTTGAATCCATTGCAGGATAAAACAGAAATTGGCTTAAATATGGAGGTAGGCTTTATATATGCAGAGAACCAAAGTGGGCATCTCTCCCTCTCCCTTCTCCTCTGTGACAACTGCTCAGCCCTAGGAAATAGAAATGACAAATAATAAGTTAGTCATACTCACTATTTTCCTGGAACGGTTACATCTTTTTTGGTGAGAATGAGCTTGTCATTTGTTGCCATGCAAGTATTTTCATTTGGGGTTTTCTTTTCATCATGGGTAAGATCTTAATTTGAGAGTGCCTGTCGGGACCTCTTGCCTGGTGCTTTGCTTTCTTTAGGGCTTCTGAATTTATCTACACAATCACAACACCCAGGGGCCAACCATTAGCTCTTTGGCACCCCTTGCTATGATCCTGCGTCTCTGTATCATGTTGACAAAAGCCACCGGAAAAGGAATGAGTCCAATGTTTTCCCAGAGCATAATGCTGTGGTACTTGTTTTTTTTTTTTTTTTCTTCATTTATAGTTGATTTAAGGAGTTCTAAACTTGTGTTGAAACAGGCAGCTTTCATTTCCCCAGAGAGGGATAATATTCTTTTAGCAAAATTCCTGGGTCAACTCCATGTGTATTTTGGAATGGACCAAAAACTGAGGGGGAAAAATCCAACCCAACAGATTATCATTCTGGGAGAAAAAAAATTATAGCCAATTACTAACAACTCCTTCTGGAAAGTGACTAGGAGCAAAAAGGATTTTCCAGACCTCAAAACCCCGTTTCTCCAGATGAAATAGCTACTGAAAGCTTGTAATATGCGGCTAATGGGACAGAAAGGCTGAGATACAAATAGGGGTTTAAAAAATATTAAAATCAGAAATTAAAAAGTAACCTTAAACTGGGCATGTAGCCTTACACCTATAATCAATACTCAGGAAGCTGAGGCAGAGAACGTACCATGAATTCAAGGCCAGCCTGTGTTACATAGTGAATTCTAGTCAAGACTAGCTTATAGAAGGAGACCCTGGCTCAAACAAAACAAAATGAGACAAAAATCCCTTTAAAATGTTGCTTATGCTGAATCCAAAGGATGGACCCAACGACTGCGGCTGCCAGGGATCCATCCCCACAATCAGCCACCAAACATAGACACTATAGCATATGCCAGCAAGATGGTGCTGAAAGGGCCCGGATATAGCTGTCTCGGGGGGAAAATATACCAATGCCTGGCAAACATGGAGGTGGAAGCTCACAGTCAGCTATTAGATGGAACACAGGGTTCCCAAGGAAGAAGGAGCTAGAGAAA
>LR755150.1:187324-230950 GCA_902729485.2 Mus minutoides | reverse complement strand
TGGGGGAGGGTATAGGGAACTTTCTGGATAACACTTGAAATGTAAATGAAGAAAATATCTAATAAAAGTTGAAAAAAAAAGAAATAACAACTATTAAAGAAAAAAAATGTTGCTTATGAAAATTAAATAGCCAGAAAATATAAATTAAATTAATTTATCTTAAAAATGGAAGAGAAATGCCATTTCTGTATAGCTGGAAGACAATGGGAAAAGCCACCCTTACTGGACTCTTGGAGTGAGAAAGAGCCCCTTTCTATAAGGGTAAAGGACACAGCAAACCTGTCCTGTAGGGACAAGGACTACAGCAGACCAAGCCAACTGTTCAGAAAGCAGTCATTTCCCCCCATTCTCATGAAAGGTACTTTTAACCGACAAGAAAAATAAAGTGTTAAATAGTACAGTAGTCCACAGGAAATCCTATGTAGTTTCCTAGGTAGAAAATGGTTGTACACTGTCAGTTTGATATGGTTTACTCGAACAGAAATTATAAAGAGGTAAGTAAAAGCTAGGGTGATGTAGAGTTTTGAATATTAAATAAAGACAACTGTTAACAAGTCAGCTAATTAAATTGACTTTACTTGTGGGAACCAAAAATAAGAAACATTTAATTCACATGATGAAATCAATGGTTAGGAGATTTTTTTTTTTAAATAATGGAACATTAGTCCAAACCTTAAGTGTTCTATTTCCTTTTTTTTTTTTTTAATTTTAAAACATTACAACAACATGGTAGATTGTGTTCTCTCCTTCTTTTACCTGGGTGTCAAGGACTGAGCTCAAGTTGGTAAGATGTGTGCATAAGAGATATCTTGCCAGTCCCAGAGATGCATTCTTTATTTGTAGGAAAAGGTTAAATTTTCTTAAGGCTCCATACATTTTTGCCTTGTCTCTAAAATTTTACTGGCCTTAAGAGATGTTGAAATTGTGCATTTCACTTTATTTTTTAAAGTTTTATTTGCATTAGTCTTCTTTTTGGTATATTTATTGTGTGTGTGTATGTGTGTGTGTGTGTGTGTGTGTGTGTGTGTATGTGCACGCGCACGAGCGCGCATGCATGAGTGTGCATGTGCATGTACATTTTCCTGTGGTTACCAGATGTTGACTTCAGGATGCCTTCTTTTCCACCTTAGTTTTTTAGCAGGGTCTCTCACAGAACTAGAGCTCACAATTTTGGCTTGCCTGGCTGGCCAGTGAGCCTCTAGATTGGCTTGTTTGTGCCCTTCCAGGGCTAAGGTTACAGGTATACACTGTTTAGCTCAACTTTTATGTGCTTACTGGAAAGAATTAGTCTTTGAAATTTAATTTTTTGAGAACATCATACATCAGTATTATATCTACATTATTTCCATCACTCGTCCCTATAATTCCTCTCTGCTCAAATTAATTTTTGCTATAGATATATATAAATTATTGAATTATTGTTTCATACACACCCCCTGCTGCGTCCATTTACTGTTGCTCTTATGGTTTAGTATTTAGTGCTGACCCCTTGGGATCAGATAACCTATTGGAATGGCCTGTCCCTGGAGAAGAAGAATTCTCCCTCTATATCTATATAAAAAGTTGAGTTTGTAGTTCTCTCTGGAGCTCTTCACCTAGGGGTGAAGCCTTGATTTCCTTGATCCGTGTTGGTATGCCAACTGGTGTCTGCATTATATGGGTCTTGTTTATGTGACTGTAGTTTTGAGATTTCATAGGTGCAGCTTCCCTGCCATTATGTGGAAGACACTATCTCATGACAGATGTTGTTGCCCTCTGGCTCTTACAATCATCCCCCCCCTTTTCTGTGATGTTCCCTGAGCCTTGAGTGTAAGGGGTGGGTATAGTTATATCCACTGGGGCTGGGTATCTTATGGTCACTTGTTTGATGCATTTGACCAGCTGTGTACTTCTGTAATGATCTTCATCTACCATAAAAGGAAGCTGGGGATGAGAGCTCTCCACTCATCTGCAGCTATGAGAACAAGCACTATCTGACATCTAGAAATTATACTGCTTTAGGAAAGTGGCAGGAATCGGGTCTCTTCTAGGGCCCATGGCCTCACCAAGCATGGATAATCATAGTCAACAAGTCTTAAAGACACTTTGAATGATCCAACAATTCTTTCCTCCTTTCCACAAATGGATCTGTACATTATTATTTTATTGTCTTCTAGTGTCTCTACTGTAGTTAACTTACAAAGGTATTTCAGGAGCAAGTTGTAGAATATTAAATTTCTTTTGTTGTTGTGGATTTTTGTTTTGTTCTGAGACATGGTCTCATGTAGTTTAGGCTGCCCTTGAATTTGTTGTGAAGCTGAAAATGACTTTGAACTTCTGGTACTCTGAGCTACTACCTTCCAAGTACCAAGATTACAGGTGTGTGCCACAATGCCTAGCTTTTTACAGTGCTGGGCTTTGAATCCAGGCTTTCATGGATGCTATGAAAACTGCACCCACTGAGCAGTTTTCACAACCAACGCCCCTTAAATTTATCCTAGCACCTACTAAAAATGACACTTAACAGAAGAAAGCTTTCAAGCAACTCATTTTCAGATAAGCAACTCCAACATTTTGTTGCCGCTGTTGTTTTAAATGATCCAACTACAAAGTGATTATATCACTGCATGGAAAAATCTAGATGCTGTCATATGTATGTCCTAGAGAACAAAAGTGGTTTGTTAATAAGCATATGAACTTCTGTGTATTAGTCTGTATTTGTTGTTTCCGGGAAGGGAAAGCTCTTCCATGGAGGATTCTGGAGCTTTTCTATCATTGCAGAGAATCTGAGGTCTGAAGATCATAATACTGCACCACTTTGTTACCCAGCTGCAAGTCATAGTCAAGAAAGAGTCCAAGGAATGTCCTAAACTTGTTCCAAAAATGTCCAGCTGGACTTACTCACAAACCACTCCAGTAACAGCTCTGATGGACATGCAGAGTTCAGTTAGTTCACCACATGCAAACTCTGCAAGGCAGAGCCATCCACCTTTAGCAAAGCCATCCTAAAGGGTCTCTGCAGTATACATAGTTCTCTCTGTAGATCTCATGTTGCCCAGATCCGTTTCCTTTTAATGTAATTAGCCATGTTTATTTAGATTATAGTTAACATACTCTCTCTCACTTTAAATCATTGGAGGATATCTCATCACAGCAACTGCTAAGTTTCACCACTATAAACTCTGTGGCACCAACAGGTTGGGTCAAGATTACTCTGACCAAAAACAGGGCATTTATGTCAGTACTGAGAATAAGTATGTGATCTTTTCAAAAGCGAGTTTCCAGTATCAGTATTGCTGACACTTGGGGCCACATCATTCTATGGTGGAGGCTATCTTGGCACTATAGTATATTCCCAGCTTACTTTCCATCACTAACTGCCAATATCACCAGATGGTACCAAATGGTCCTGGGCAACAAACTGTGCTCAGCTGAGAACTACTGCTTTAGACTGTGGAATACTAAAAAGTTTTAAGGGCTTCTTAGGGTACTTGCCAAGCATGTAGGAGGTTTGGGGTTCAATCCCCAGTACCTCATAAACCAGGCATGCTTTTAATCCAGTGCAGCACTTGGAAGGGGGACACAGGAGGATCAAAAGCTCAGAGTCATCTTTGGCTACATAGTGAGTTCAAAGGCAGCCTGGGACACATGAGACCCTCTCTTATTATTTTTTTTTTAAAAAAAAAGAAGAATCAATGATAATAAAATAATATTTCCCTTCATGCCTTCTTAGGATAGTGCTACTTAAAGTGTACTTAAAAGGCCAGGAGTGTGGTTTAGTGCTGGAACACTTGATTAGCAAGCGTGATGCCCTGGTTTTCATTCACAGCCTCACAAAAGAAACAAAGATTGACATAAAAAGAAGTGGCTTTAAAAAATATAATAAAAAGCTGGGAGGTGATGGCACACACCTTTAATACCAGTACTCTGGATGCAGAAGCAGGTAGGTCCCTGAATTCAAGGCTAGCCTGGTCTATAGAGTGAGTTTCATAATAGCCAGGGCTTCACAGAGAGACCCTGTCTCTAAACAACAACAACAAAAATTTGATAAAGTGATAAATTGTCTAAGATGCCAATTTAAGGTGGCTTAGAGCAGTAGTTGTCATTTTCAACCTTTGTAATATTGAGACTCTTAAATACAGTTCCTCATGTTGTGGTGACCTCCCCAGCCATAAAATTCTTTCTATTGCTACTTCATAACTGTTATTTTGCTACTGTTCTGAATTATGATATAAATATATGTGTTTTCTGATGGTTTTAGGTGACCCCGTGAAAGGGCCATTCAACTTCTCCAAAGGCTTAAGACCCACAAGTTGAGAAACACTAGCTTAGAGGTTAAAGTTGCTATCTCTAAACCCTAGGACCTGAGTTTGATCCATAGGACCCACAGGATAGAAGGAGAAATCTAATTCACAGAAGTTGTCCTCTGACCTCCACAGGTACCTGAAGATAGATGAGGTCCCCCAAAGAAAATCTTAAATATAATTTAAAATTAAAAATTTTTTAAACATGCCAGCTTAGCCTTGCTGAATGAATGCACTGTAATCAACAACATATAGAGAACACACACACACACACACACACACACACAAGTATAGAATGTGAACACTGGGACAGAGTATAGTCTGGGGATCACTATTGCTCTGGGAGCCATGACTTGGAGCAGATCACTTTTGATCTTCAGTTTCTCACCACCTGAGAGGGTTGCCATGAAGACACAGCATAGCAACTACATCCAAGGAGACCTGGCACTCAGCGAGCGATTGATTTTCTTTCTTCATTAGTCATCTCCAGCTACAGGCTTTAAATGTCATTAATTTTGTTCCTTTGGCAAATAAAGCTATTCTTTCTTGTGCACATTTTGGATAAATTACAAATGGAACTTTACCATATTATAAAGCATCAATAACAGGATGAGTCTCTTTTATCTCATCTAGAAAAATAACACTAAATTGCATGAAGCTACATGGAAAGTTAAGAGCAAACAACCTGTATAGTCACTTATGCTATAAGGTTTCCAACATAGATTGGCTTAAAAAATACAAAAAAACCAAAAGATCATTCTTGGCCCCAGTAGAAGGCTCAGAAAGGAAAGAGGATTTTAGAACCCATAGATCAGTGGAAGGTGAGAACTGACTTCAAAACACTGTCTTCTGACCTGCAAACCTTTGCTGTGGCTAAGCTAGGGATGAAGCTAAGTTGGTAGCATGCTTGCCTAGTGTACACAGAATCCTGGAGTTCATTCCTAGCACACTATAAACTGAATGTGGTAGAACCAAATGAATATGGTAGAGCTCACTTGTAATCCCAGCACTTAGGAAGTAGAAGCAAGAAGTTTGGGAGTTTCAAGGTCACCTGCATCTATATATTGAGTTTCAGGCTTACCCGGGATAACCTTATCAAGACCTCCTCTAAATTAATTAATTAAAAATAAGACTGCAATGTAGAATTGAGGTAAGTGCTGTCAGTACTCTGAATACACAGGAAATAGCAACAAACTACAAAAGGATCACATATTAATGAGGGTGAGGGGACCTCGGAATGCTCATTATATAATGTTCAAATCAAGGGAAACATGTTCATTTCCTCAAACTTGTATTCTTTGTGATGAAAACGCTAAAGTCTTCTAGGCATTTCATTTCTCTTTTTTCTCCCTTTTCTTTCTCCTTTCCCTCCCTCCTTCCCTGTCCCTCCTCTCTGTCCCTCACTTCCCTCTGTGTAGTCCTGGAACTCACTGGTTATCCTGGAACTCACTTTGAACAACAGGCTGGCCTTGAACTCAGAGATACCCCTGCCTCTGCCTCTCATGTGATTAAAGGAGATGCCACCATGCCTGGCTTAATTTCTTAATCTCAGATACAGTATTTTTAAAAAGACCCTTTTTCTGAAGGGTATTTTCTGATAATCAGATCCAACTGTAGCCTGAAGCCCCAAATGGAGTTTTCTAGAAGCTCTGTTCCCCCTATGACAATTCCAATACATAATATTACATTCCACTCCTCGGTTTCCATAGGCCTGAAAATTCACCCAGTCATGAAATGAGCTGAATACTCGAGGCAGTTGAAGAGAAAGTTCTAGGCAGACCCCTGCATGACCTTCTCCGAGCCTCATTATCTAACTCTCCGACAAAGAGGTTGTTTTGAGGACTAGATGAGATAACAGTTTGAAATTACCTGAGCCAGGCTTAGAAACACAGGCATTGAATGTAAATGGGGATGTGGTTCTTAATTCTAACCTGTCTCTTTGAAGGCAATGTCCTAGACTGCCTCAGCATAAAATACTCACTAAGATAGCTGGGAAAACACAGACAGAATAGAGAACAAACATGCCAGGCACCGAGGGAGAGGAGAGACACAGGTGAGCATATGTATGTCCATCTGGAATGTCCCACTTTATCTGAAAATCAGATTCATTCTCTGGAGTCTGAAATACAGTTCTTGCTCAACCTTTTCATTTTTTCCTTATATCTGTCAAGAGTGAGAACCATTTGTTCTGAAGGCTAGACAGACAGACAAGGAGATCACAAGGCATCCTCCAGAGACTTGTGCTTGCTTATCCTGGGGATTCTGGGAAGTCCATTCTGAACAAGATTTGGGGATCCTGACTTGAAGCCCTTTGGTAGCTTTCACTTATTATTTCTTCCTGCTTAACTAGATACTGATTTAGACAGCCCTCACCCAAATGCTATCTAGAGTTCTGAACATATGCTGCACAGTAGACCAGCCATTTTACCTAGAACCAGGAAACTTTCCCAGACAGGAAAGGGATTAGCAAGCCTAAATCTATCTGCCTGTTTATTATTATTTATTAAAAATTCATTAGATGACCTCTGACTTTAAGGGCTTTTTGATACATGAAAAATTTAAAGAGTTGTCACGTAGAAGTCAAGGGTGACAACACCAATGGCAGCTCGCACTACATGTATGTGCTGTTCAGAATGAGACTCATTTGTCTCATTTGTTAGTTTGAGTTCAGAACTGTGACATGCTCACCAGAGCATAAAGGTGGCTGACCATGTCATATGGATGTGTGTGGTTTTTCCTGTGTAACTCAGGACCATCATTTCTGTGGTCATGTATTAATATAGATTGTCAACTTGACAGGATATAGAATCACGTAGGAGAGAAGCCTCTGGGCATGCCCATGAGATATTATTTATATTACATTAACTGAGGGGAGGAGCTACCCAGCTGGAGGGCTGGGTTGAATAAAAAGGAGTGATAGAGGACCACCCTTCACTGCTCTCTTCTTCCTGACTGTGGATGCCATGAGAGCAGCTGCACGCCACTTACATCCTTCTGCCATGCCTTCCCCATCATGGTGGACTTCCTCTCTGCCCATAGGCTAAAGTAAACCCTTCCTTCCTTATGTCATGTAAAGAACTTGTTTTGGTCTTGTGGCAGCAGTCAGCAACAAACAGGATCTTTAACAGAACCCTTCAATGAGGAAATACAAATAGGGATCCGGTTGAACTGTTGCTGTTTTCTGATAATGAGTGCCTTCAAAGATAAGTGGGAGATAATGTGGTCCCCAACAGATGAATTTTTACTTTCACTTAATTTCTTCCTAAGGGTGACTCCATGAATATAGATTGGCTTTTTTTTTCACTGTCTCAGATCTCTGAGCTAGCCTCAGCTGATTTCCCTTTCCCATACCTTTAATGAAAGTGGCTTGCTCATACAATGACCTCTTATCAGTGTTTACTGATCAGTTACTGCTCAGGGAGGGGGGTTGCTCTATTTTTGACGGTCACTTAACACATAGAGGAGTTCAGAGATGGGAAAGGTAGTAGAGGTCCTGGGTCTCTGATGCTTAGTCTACATTCCTTATGTTCTGTCACAGTAGCTGGGATTGCAGGGGCTTCGTAAAAGGCCAGCAACAAGTTACTGAGAACCTCAGGCTCCTGTCTGACCCATGCACAGAGCTCCTGCTGAGCCACGACAGTGAGACCCATCCATCTTTCCTCATTCTAGTGGCCATGACAGCTCCTGTGCCTGGACATACAGGAAGTCCACAGGACTCAGGCCAGGGGACACACTGAATATATAGTTTCATTAAGATAAAAGGAAGTTTGTGTCACGTATACTTAGAGGAACGTGTCTGTGTGTGTCCATGAGCATTTGTGTATAGGGTCATATAACAACTTAGGCACCTTTTCTCAAATATCATCCACCTTATTTTCTGAGACAAAGTTTGTCAGTAGTCTGGAATTTGCCGAGGAGGCTAGGTTAGATGGCCAACAAGCCCAGGGATCTGCCAGTCTCGGTCTTCCCAGATCTGGGGTTACAGGCATGCATAGCTGTGCCTGGCATATTTTTACAGGAGTTCTGAAACCCCAACTCAGGTCCTCATGCTGTCAAGGCAAGCACGTTACCAATGGACCCATCTCCCTAGCCCCCTTCCCCAATTGGGACCTTTCTAGGCTTATTCTACCAGTGCTCGTGGAGCCATCTAAGGACTCTATGTCTGAATACTAGGTTCTATAAATGACCAAGCTAGATATCAGGATCATAAGAGTATTGGGGCAGACTTATATTATGCTTTGTCATATCAAACCAGTCAGTCTGTCCCAGGGGATCCTCTCCTGGCCCTACCACTGTTCACTGTGACTCTGTCAGGTGAGTTCCCTAATATAGAAACCTCTATCTGTTTTTGTTGTTGTTTTTGTTTTTATTTTTTGTTTTGTTTTTTTTGCATTGTGATCTCAGGGCATCTCTGGGTATACATAGTTCAGAACTTAGATTAGCACCAGGCCAACCTAACGATAACCAGGCCATCTAGTTTACCAGGCCAGGCAAATACTACCTTTCAAATACTGAACGTGTTCTGTGCACCAGGCTAACTGCTTTTCCTTGAGTCAGTCTCTTATTTAGTCTTGACTGCATCCTATCAAGTAAGTACAATCCCCAATTCGCAGACAAGGAAATTGAAGTTCAGAGAGAATAAAGAGAGGCCCTTCCCAAGCACATGGTTAGTGGAACGGACACATTAGCAATCTGCCCCTCAGCTCCTGCTCATTACAGTTTTGCTGTGCAGGCTCTTGGACCTTCTCCAATGTGAGGCCAGCCTCCAGAAAGAGACCCCAACATGGTCAGGGTGATTCAAGGTCATCTTTATGGTCAAGACTCTTCAACACCAATGTGTCACTCTGCATGAGAAGGGGCTCTTCATTAACCAATCACAAACCTGTAAGATTTCAGAGCTGACTTTCTCACTGGGGCCTCAATATTATATGTAAGTAAGTAATGTCATTTTAACCAGAATGGGCTGAGGTGAGTATCCGTGACTGGCACCAGAGGGAAAAGAGCCAGAGGAAGATCAGTGGAACCCAAATAGTCTTTTTTCTTTTTAAAGCTGAGTGGGTCATACATGGGGTGGGGTTGGGGGTTTAGGGGACAGTCAGTGAGCTGGAACTTTCTGAAACCCAGGGACTAGGTGAGGCTCTGACCCCCTTGCAGGGGGTGTGTGTGTTAGGGTTCTGTAGAATCTAAGCTGATTGTTAAAGCTTGACTTACCAAGCACTTAGGACCTCAACCACCCTTCAGGTCTCCTGAACAATTATGAACTTGACGCAGCAGGGCAATCACTGCTCAAGCAGTTTATCTCTGAACCCAAGAGAAAGGGAAGCACACACTAGGCATAGTGAACTTTAAACCTACTTATACCATCAAGAAAAATCAGATTACTTTTGTGACCTGGGAGTGTAGCAGAGCAGCAGCCGAGCATGCAGGAGGCCCTGGGATCAACCCTCACCACTACAGGTACAACAAGTCAAATTCCACAAAGCCATGGCATGCCCTTCACTAGATCGGCCTGCGCGCAGATGTGATTCTCTTAAGAATTCATTCTCATGCTCTACAGTTTATTTAGCCCAGTGGCAACATGCCAGGAGACAATTTCCATTCCCTTATAAAATGAAGGACTCTCTGTGCTGCTACGAAGAATGGTGACAGAAGTATTACATACAGTTGAGCCATCTGTAACCTTGGAAGTGAGGACTTCCAAGAAAAGCCAGCTAGTCTCGCTTTTGCCATGGTCCTCAGGTGATTCCGGCTTTATTTTATTTGAGTGAGGGTCACATGTGGCCCAGGCTGGGCTCAAACTTCATATGTAGATGAGGAAGACATTGGATTTCTGACTCTCCTGCCTCAACTTCCGGAGTGCTGGGACCACAGGCATTGCGCCACCACACCAGGTTTATGCCTGGGCACTCTACTAAAGCAGTAATTTGGACTATTCATTCTAATAGATTGCCATTAAAATAAGGGTGTTACTGTGCAGCCTGTCCTCCCAGTTTGCCCAACTTATACCATGTTGTTCTTTCACTGAGATAATATTTTCAAACCCCTATTTGGGGCTGAAGAGATGGCTCAGTGGTTATGAGCATTTCCTGCTCTTGTAGATGACCTGGATTTGATTTCTAGCACGTCTTAGAAGGCTTGGGTCACAATCTTCTGTAACTCTAGTTCCAGGGGACCTGAAACTCTCTTCTGGCTTCTACAGTCCTTAGGTGTACATGCATGCAGGAAAAACAGTCATCCACATAAAATAAAAGAAAAATCAAAACCCTTTGGTCTCAGACTTGAGAGGACGTGGCTTGGACCATCTATACCCTTTATTGAGGAAATAATGGGATCACATTTAAGAAAATAAATAAGAAGACAAAACCACAATCATAATTGCCTTCAGAAGTCCTGTCTTCTTGTTTCATAGTAAACCCCAGCCCAGAATTTCAAAACCAGGTAAAAGCTGTGTTGATCTAACAGCCACTGGTCTCTTAGACCAGTTTCATCTCTGTGTTAATTCACCCTCTTCCTACCCAGACTGCATTTCATCTCTCCCCTGATATAGAATATCCTGAAAGTGTCAGAATCATCAGAGCGATCCAGCATAAATCCATGGCTGCTTGCTTCTTTGAGAATCTGCACAGCTGCTGTGAGAGAATTGTTTTTCTTCTCCCCCTTGGCTGCTTTTGTCTTTTGTTCAACTGTCTCCTCCCACTTCCCCTCCCCTAGCCACTTACAAAGTTGGGGGCCAGGGCATGCTGGATACAAAGCTGCGCTTGTTACAAATTTGAGTAAATCTGGGCTAATAGCCACATTTAATTCTAAAGACCCTTTCTAGAGGCTTCGCTTCAACTGGAATCTAGTTATAGGTCCGGCTGTTTCAAGGACACCATGTCCCTATTTCAGAGGGGGAAGGGAGTCAAATTAGCTTTGATTGGCTACTGGGTTTTGAAGATTTGATCCATATTTTTAAAATCTACAGTTTCTCAGAGCTAGGCTTATAAAGAGACTCCTGTGAACTATCAACTTCTTACTAGAGAAAATTTTACACTCAATGGATATATATATCAATCACATAATCCTATCTTTCAAACTATAACCAAACAAGACAGAGACAATCTAGCCTTTTTTATGGTATTGCTTGCTTTTGTCACTAATAGGACTTGAACCTAGAACCCTATGTGCAGAAGTCAAGAGTTCTACTATCAAGTGTTTTTTGTTTTGTTTTTAAGATTTTATTTTGTAAGAAATACCCAACTATTGAACTTCCTATTTTGGGAAGCAATTTATCAGGAATATCTAGTATTAAAAAAATCCAGAGTGTCTCTTGGAAAAGGAATTTTGCCCAAATTAATGTGCCTTCCCCAGTGATGAGAATATCCCCACATCAACTCCAAAGACCAATTTTAATAAGCTTTTAAAACATCATACAGGGAGCTAGAGAGGTGGCTCAGTGTTTAAGATCATTTGCTGCTCTTCCAGAAACCACCGTTCACTTTCCAGCATCCTAGGTGGATCAAAAATTGCTGTGACTCTAGCTCTAGGGTATGTGATATTGTATACTGGCCTCTGAGACACACATACACACACACACACACACACACACACACACACACAGAGAGAGAGAGAGAGAGAGAGAGAGAGAGAGAGAGAGAGAGAGAGAGAAAGAGAGAGAATAAATTCACACAGATGCACACATATACATAAATATCAATTTTAAAAAATTTGAATATTTCAGACATGACTCCTATACTAAGTTATATCATAAGGGGATTTGAGGTGGAAGAAAGAAGGGTTTAAGATAATCTTACTATGTAGCCCAGGCTGACCTGGAACTCCCTATAAAGCCCAGGTTGGTCTTAAACTCAAGGGATCCTCCTTGGCCTCCTGAGAGCTAGGATTACAGACATGAGTCCCCACAGTCAAGTTCTGTGGTACTTATGGGATGATTGGCGGGGAGTATTCTTTTGTGTCCTGAAGTTATCTCCAGAAAGGGATAATAGCCACAAAGACAAGATGACCAAGTCAAGAATGTGCCCGGCACAACGTTTTACAGCAAATTTCTTGCTGTATAGGGACAAGAGATATTCTGTAAAAGGATGACTAAAACTATAGTCAATAAATAAAGCTAACAGCCAGCAAGCCCCAGTGAGTCTCTTGTCTCTCTGCCCTCATTCCCCTGCCCTTGTAACTGGGGTTATAGGCATGCACAGAAGACTCAATCCAGTTTGTTACATAGATGATGGGATCTGCACTCCATTCTAACAAGTGCTCTTAACCAATGGTCCAATGTCCCACAAATGTCCTTATACCAGCCTCACCACAAACAGGAGTTATGCATTGCTGTATACATTCTGTCACCAGGTCATAGGAATTTCTCATCTCCATCACTTTCTTTGTTGTTGTTTTAAGATGGGCTACTCCAACGTAGCCTCCAATTCTCTGTGTACCCCAGGATGATCTTGAATGCCAAATCTTCCTGTCTCCCAAGTGTTGAGATTCCAGACATGCCACTATACCCCACACCAGCTCCATTATAATCTTGGAAAACCACTGAAGTATATGCAGACTCTCACTGATGAAAACATCACCATGTGGCACGCAGCTCACCATTCGCACCCCAGGGAGCTTTTCCTGGAGAAGCTCAGGAACTTGATAGCAGTAGGTAAAGTCACAATTTTAATCTAGGTTGGACTGGCTCAATTCATTTTGTTTGCTTGCTTTTGAAGCAGACTCTCATGTCACTCAGGATAGCCTTGAATCTCGGAACTCCTGATCCTCTTGTCTCCATCTTCCAAGTGATGGCATTACGTGTACCTCCATACCTGGCTTACTCTCCATGTATCCTTAGTCAGATTCCAGTTTAGGTTTGTGAAACTTAAAAATGTGCAGTAACTGAGTATGGTTTAATCTTGCCTTAAATCCCAGAAATTGGGAGAGAGAGGCAGACAGATCTCTATGAGTTCAAGGCCATATTGGTCTATATAGTATATTCTAGAAAAGCTAGAGCTACAATGAGACTCTGTCTCAAAATAATTACTACTACTACTACTACTACTACTACTACTACTACTACTACTACTACGATAAAATAGGCTATAAATAGTGTACTCATTTTAAAAGCCAGCAAAACCAAAGTGCTTCTAGGAATATGCTAAAAACTTAACATACTTCTTCCCCTGAGCACTGTGTCAAGTCTGGCTTCCAAGCCTGCTCCCTCTACACAAAATTCTAACAGCTTGGTGAGCTGTTTGCCAGCCACTGCCAACAGTCGAACTCTAGAACCTTTGAACAATTATATTGAGAGTACACATGAGATCAAAAGAGGCAAATTATGAAAAGGACACTCAGAAAGTCAGAAACATAGGTTATTTGGAACCATTTTAAATGTGGACACAATATTTTCCATATGATTTTTATATTGTAACATGGCACACAAATGATGTCCATTATTAAAGCTGTTTATGACAATAGATCCCAAGTTGAATCTCTAGACATCTTCTTCATTTTGCTGTGAATCTCAAATGCTCTAAAAAAATAATAAAGTCTTTAATAAAACAAACACTAGTTCAAAACTATAGATGTGCCCTTAAGTAAACTATCAGGATTAGAAGTGCCAGTAATGAGATATACTGACATGACATATTCCCTGATAGTATATGTGTGACATTTATGCCCCAAATCTACTCTTCAAATCATGAGAAAACATTGGACAAATCCAACTTCAGGGACTTGCTCCAAAATACTTGATCTGTACCCTTCAAAACAGCAGGATCAGCCAGGCGTGGTGGCACACACCTTTAATCCCAGCACTCGGGAGGCAGAGGCAGGCGGATTTCTGAGTTCAAGGCCAGCCTGGTCTACAAAGTGAGTTCCAGGACAGCCAGGGCCATACAGAGAAACCCTGTCTCGAAAAACCAAACCAAACAAACAAACAAACAAACAAACAAACAAAACCCAGCAGGATCAAGGGCTGGGGATGTAGCACATTTGGTAGCATGCTTGCTTACCATGCGTGAGACCCTAAGTTCTGTCCTTAGCATGGCATAAACCCATAATCAGCCACCAAAAATAAACACTATTGCATATGCCAGCAAGATAATGCTGAAAGGGCCCTGATATAGCTATCTCGTGGGACGCTATACCAGTGCCTGGCAAACACGGAAGTGGATGCTCACAGTCAGCTATTAGTTGGAACACAGGACTCCCAAGGAAGGAGCTAGAGAAAGTACCCAGGGATCTGAAGGGGTCTTCAACCCTATAGGTGGAAGAATAACATGAACTAACTAGTACCCCCTGAGCTCATGTCTCTAGCTGCATATATAGAAGAGGATGGCCTAGTTGGCCATCATTGGGAAGAGAGGCCCCTTGGTCATGCAGACTTTATATGCCCCAGTACAGGGGAACGCCAGGGCCATTATGTGAGAGGGGGTGGGTAGGGGAGCAGGGCGGGGAAGGGGGAGGGTATGGGGAAATTTCTGGATAACACTTGAAATGTAAATGAAGAATATCTAATAAAGAGATAAATAAATAAATAAATAAATAAATAAATAAATAAATAAATAAATAAAAAACTGAGCAGAATATTTGCATACCTGTAACCCCAGCACTGAAGAAGGTAGAGGAAGGAGGATCAGAAGTTCAAGGTCAGCTTTGGCTATCTCCTGAGTCTGAGGCCAGCATGACTATGCCAGACCCTGTCCATTTTTTTTTTCTTTCTTGCAATCTTTGTTTTGTTGTTTTATTGTTGTTGTTGTTGTATTTGAGTTGAAGTTGAATGCCATAGAAAGCGTAAGGAACTACGATGGGGAGGGAGGCTAAGGGACTACTATTTACTTGTTGTAACAAGTAAATGTCATGTGGGTTACTGCACAGCGTTCTGCTACAGAAAGGCCCTTGGAAGCAAAGCTAGTGATGTTTAAACAAACAGCTTAGCTTAGTTAACAGCACTGTTCTGGTGCCAATTTGCTGGTTTTAATCAGTGAGCTACGGTTATGTAAACGAATGTTAGGGGACGCTTGGTGAAGGGTTGGCAGCAATTTTGTGCTGTTTTTATAGCATTTTTCTATCTAAAAGGATTATTAGTACTTTGTTCTTCCTCCTCCTCTTCCTCATCTTGGCTTGTTTGTTTGGTTTTTTTTTTCTTTTGAGACCAGGATCTCATACAAAAATATGTATCCTAGAAATGGCTGTTCCAGAAATATACAAAAATAAAAATGTTGGTTCTAGCAACCAGAAGGGTTAGTATCAGATTTACTATGCATATAGCTGGTATATAAATATTTGTTAAGTAATGGATACATGAATTATTCCCACTTACCAAGATGTATTACCAAGAGGTCCCTTGGTAATACGTTATTTAAACATTTTATCTTTGAACTCTTAGGTTTACACAATTCTTGCCAAGATGCTACACAGAGTTCTCATATGGTTCTCACTCAGCTTCCCCTATGAACATATACCCTACTACCTACTTCTATAATGATGTACTCTGCTGGCTATTTTAGTAAGATATTTATTCTGAAAAGGACAAAGACCAACTTGATGCTAACCATATCTTTGTTTTGTCTTGTTTTCTTTTTCTTTTTTTTTTTTTAAGCCAGGGTCTCATGTATCCCAGGCTGGCCTCAAACTCACTAAGTAACTGAGAATGACCATGAGCTTCTAATTCTCCTACTGAGTGCTGGGATTACAAGGGCACACCACCATACCCAGTTTATGCAGGGCTGGAGGGATTAAATCCAAAGCTTTGTGCATGCTAGACAAGCACTGTACAACTGAGCTGCATTCACAGCCCATGTTTTTGTTGTTTATAATCACAGTGCTGAGAGTGGGCCAGGAGTTTCATTTTATACAATCATCTAATTATCACCATAATGGAATGAGATAGGTACCTTTTCTTATTCCCGCTAAATGGAGGAGGACAATGAAGCTCAGAGAGGTTACCAAATATGTCCCAGATAATCCTGGAGGAAATGGGGAAACCAGACTTAACCCTGCAACTGTCAGTGAATCCAGCCCTTGATGCAGCTGTTTGAATAAGCTGCCCACACCATGAGCATGTTCAATTGGTCTTATTTCAAGTAATCAAACAGCTTTTTTCTTTCTTCCTCTCGGATTTCCCTTTAGATCTATGTGTCTTTCCTTCTAACTTGACAGTGTTGCTTCCAACACCTGGTAGCCAGTGTCTACTCCTTCCAGCCTAAAGGCATCATTCCTGGGTATGACTCATTTCCTAGGCTTGACTCCTATCACTGACCAAAATGTAGACCTGGCCCAGGAGTTCTGGGGCATGTTTATAATCCCAGCCCTGGGGAGGTGGAGGCAGGAGATCAGTCTGGGCTGCAAAGAGAGAAACGTTGTCACAAACAAAACAAAACAAACAACAAAGCAAGGCATGATGTCACACACCTTTAATCCCAGCATTCAAGAGGCAGAGTGGCAAGGGGATCTCTAAGTTTCAGGCCAGCCTGGTCTACAGAGCAAGTTTCAGGACAGCTAGGGCTATGTAGAGAGATACCCTGTCTCAAAAAGAGAGAGAGAAAAAAAAAGGTTGGGTGTTAGTGCTGCTCTAGTGCTATGGTTTATTTAACTGGCAGAGTGCATGCACACATTCCTGGATTCAATCTCCAGCACGGGATAAATAGACTATGAAGGCATATGCTAGCACATACTTGCAATCCCAGTGCTCAGGAGGTAGAGGTAGAAGGATCAAGAGTGTCAGGTCATCCTCAGCTACATAGAGAAGTCAAGGCCAGCCTGGGCTACTCAAATAAATCAAACAAACAAAAGTCCTGGACAGAGTTCAGTGAAAACCAGCAGCTACCTCCATCTTTTACTAAAACAATGGTTGGGCCTCCCTTCCAAAGCAGCCACTCCTCATCACTGGGTACAGTCCCACCCAGTGCACTCAGTTGTATATTAAAATCACCTGTCAAGCACAAACTCTCCCAAAGCCCAGGGCAGCATCCTAGAGAATTATGCTCAAATATCTGTGGGTGGGACTGGGTATTAGGCACTAGCATTCTTCAAGCTCTCCAGGTGAGGCTAGCGTATAGCTGACATACCTGTGACATAGTGTATAGGTAAGACATACCTTTCTTTGTTCTTATGCAAAAGAACGTCATCAATCACCACTTCCAACACGGAGTGGGCACTGCTTAGTATTGACCCTCATTGTCAAGTCAACTCACTCCAGGGGGAAAACAGTGCAGGGCACCTAGAAGGCACGATGACGCTTCCGGCCTGACACACCTTTGAGACAAAAGGACACAATTTTACCTGACCAATATACTGGCATCACAATATTGTTCTACACAAGGGTGTGGATATGTTCTCGGAGGCTTAGAGTGGTTTTAAGTTCTGGTCCAGAGCCTTTATGACCCCAAGCTAAACCAGAAGCACCTCAACACCCATCCCTAGCCTGCTACTTGAAAGGAGCGTCACTTGCTGTCATTTATTATTATTATTTTTTGGTGATGGTAGAGATGTACTATATTTGCTTGTTCAATCTAGTAGCCTTTAGCCACGTGTGGCTACTGGAGAGTTTAAATGTGTCCAGAGAACAGCACTGCATTTCGTTTTAAGAAGCTCAAATTGGAACAGTTAATGACAGCCATATTGCATACAAAGCAACAGAATCCAGGTGATGTCTGTCATTTGAGCCCTTTAAAATCACCATTTCAACCAAATTGGAAACAGGCACCGCAAAGTCGCTTTTGCTAAAAAGCATTGACTCATATTGCTCACACAGTAACTAAAGGCAGGATGAAAACCTGGCACCTCGGCCTTCATTTTGCCCCCATCGCTGACACTTTGGGTCGTAACTCTTGCTTGACTCTGCATAGGCATGTTCCTCAAGAGAGTCTGTCTGGAGCCATGAACTTCACAAAAAAGACCTGGTCCCAGGGTGGCTGGGACTGCTTAGTGATTCAGATCTCCACCCACCATTCAATTCTCTCAGTAAAAACTTGTGTCACATCCCTGCAAGACACTTTAGTCCACTTTCTAATGTGGTCACAGTGAACAGCTCCCTCGTCTCTACTGTGTCCCATTCTTTGCTTCTTTCATTGGTATGTCAGGAGTATGTGGTAGAGCCTAGACTTTTACCCTAAACATCTCCAGTCACAAATTCACTTCCCAAAGCAGGTTGTATTCCTGTCACTGTTCTTTGGCTCAGTACAAACTCTATTGACAGAAAAGCTTACCAAGAGAGCTGGTGGCCTGGCAAAATCAGCAGAGCAGGTTCAAGTGAGAGTTGGAATATTTGATTTAACACCATGGAGAGAAGTCAATGAATTTCTTGCAAAGAAAAAAACAAAACCAAACAACAAAAGCAACAACAAACCATTCCTGTTGCCCTGCGCTCACTGAAAGGGGGAGTCAGTTTTCAAGAAGTTGGAAAGTATGTTGTGCTAAAGCAAATGTGAACAGTACTCACCAATAGCCAATCACTTACTTGGCTAACCTAAAATCTTGCCTTAAGTTTTGATGTTGAAGTTAGTAGCCCAAAGCTCTCCCCAGCCACCAACCACACAGGTATTCAGTATTTCCTTTGCCCTATTACCCTTTCATTTTAACAACTGAGAAAACCAACACCAAGACAGGGAAGGTTAAATAATTTGATCACAGGTCCATTTATAGTAAATGTAGGAGTAACCTCCTTCCCTCAAATATTGCCGTCCTGCTTCTAAAATTCCATTCTGCAAAGTACTATTTAAACAAAATGTGACAATTTTTCTTAGTTTTCCCTGTTGGTCTGCAACTGAAAAATATCTACAATTGAACCAACAAAAAGATGTACCTGTGATTCTAGCACTGGTGAGGTGGAGGCAGGAGAATAGCTGGGAGTTCAAAGCCAGCCTGATTGACATAGCCAAACTGTGCCTTCAAAAAGAGGGACAATTTTGTTCGATTAAAAATAAATTCCAGAGCTGGTGAGATGACTCAGTTGGTAAAGGCAGTTGCTGCCAAGCCTGATAACCCGAGGCCCCTCTTCAGTAGCCACAAGGTAGGAGATAACTGAATCTTTCAAGTTGTCACATGCACCTTCATGTGCAGGCATTGCTATACAGGAATCCTCTCCCCAAAATAAATAATGTAAAAACAACTTATAAGTAATTACAAAAGTATCCATATAAAGAAGTATTTTCTGGCTTTTCATTTGGTTGGAATGAATGAACCATGCATGAAGTCCTGAGCTCTGTCCTCAGCGGTGCCATCAAATGGTATCAACTGCACTATCTCTTCTAAGAGGAGATGAGGGTCATAGATATGGGGCTAGAGTCCTTAACTTCAGACACTGGTAGTGATGTTTCCTAGCTATGTGGTTTTAGTTGTCAGTTGTGTTTTAGTTGTCAGTTGTGCGATATGGTAAGAATTACAATGTCTGATCAATGAAAGCATTTAGAATAGTGCCTCCACACAGTAAGGGCTCAGTCTACCCACTATGTATGTGTGTGTGTGTATGTATATATATGGTATGTGTCACATATGTATGATATATGTACATGTAACATACATGTATAAATGATGGATGTTTGTCATAAATACAATACATATTAGCACATGCATTATCTATCTATACTAGCTAACATATGCTCCTTTCCTAGATGATGGGGGTGGGGGGATGGTGATATATATCTTATGTGTATGTGTGGACATATGTTCATTTCTTAACTGATAGACACACATACTCTTTCTATGAGAATCAAGTTGACTCATAATAGTAGCATCTTTTTGTCCTGACTTCAATATTCCCTTGTCAAAGCTCATTCTCCAGAATTCATAATATGTTTACTAATTAAATGCATTGGCCACTTACCCATGCCCCCCACCCCGCCCCTCAAGGAAGTGTGAAAGGCCCAGCAGGAGCCTTAGCTGCTGGGGACCCACCCTCAGCAGGGAAGGAGACATGTGGGTACAGACAGAGCAGGAAGAACACAGCAGGCAGTAGGCTCTGAGCCTGCATTGGGAAGCTACAGCTATAATTTGATTTTCCCAGTGACCAAGGGAGCTTGTTTGAGCCACCCCAAAGATGTAAACACAGAAATACAGATACTGCCAATGAAAGGTTTCCATAACAGCCAGAATGGAGCAAAGAGAAGCTTGCAAAGGCAGTGAATCTCTCTCCTGTCCTGCCCCCAAGTTTTTGGAATGGAAATCCAGAGAAAAAAAACAAACAAAAGGCACTTGTCATTGCTTATGTTCAAAGCAGGATGTATTTATCTCACCAGTATGAACCCATAGCACCACAAAGAGATAGTCCCTACTTTTCTAAGATGTGAACATCCAGACTCGGATATTTCCAAAACAGTCTTGTACAAAAGGCAGAACAGTAAGTGCCTGCCACATTAGCCTGTGTACTGTCCTGAGGTGGGATCACTGCTGGGCACCTATTCCAGGCTACTGAATGGTCAAGAATCCAGAAAAAGGATACAGCAATCTTTATTGCTTATATTTATTTGAAAAGAATGTGTAGTTGTTCATAAACTTGTGCATGTCGGAATGAAGGTCCAGGTTAAAGAAGTATTTAAGATTTAAGGGACCTCTGTGACAACACAGGGGAGGTACAGACTGACAGGCTCGCATGAGGCACTGCGCAGACTCGAGGGAAGTCAGGGGCTTCCATGAGGGCTTGGGAGCTGAAGATTCCTGTCACACTCAAGTACAATAAATGACTAAGTCTACAAATTTTTAAGAAACACTCTAATAAGGTGGTTTCACTCTGTTACTCTGCAAGGACATATGGACAGTAGTTTTTTGTGTTTTTTGTTTTTTTTTGTTTTTTTGGGTTTTTTTTTGCTTGTTTTCAGTGATGGCCATCTAAATCTCGTTAGTGCTTTAATAAATTATCTGTTATTTCACCAAACTGTATATGATCAAATGACATGCCTGTTAAATGAAGACTTGGTCACTGGACAAGAACAAATCACATGCAGAGGTTTCTTTTGTCTCCTTTTGATCAAGCTGTAGACATTTTTAAATCAACTAAGTATAGTTTGCTATTTTAATTACAAAGTTACAACAGGAATAGTAACTTATAGTCTCTTTACATGACACCCAAAGATACTTATCATAAGTGATTAATACATAAAAATAATTAAGTGAATTGCTAGATGAGACAGTAACATTTGAGATGGGAATTCATTTGAGCATTTGAATAATGCCTTAATTGAGAGCCAGTTTTCTCCTACCATGATTTCTGGGAATCAACTTTAGATGGTTAAGCTTGAGCAGAAAGTACTTTTATGGGCTCAGCCTCCTTGCCAACACCTTAATTCATTCTCATATAGCATGACAGTGCCATGAGGCTTGTGAAAAAGGAAGCCCCAAGTACTGCTAATATTTCATCAGGTCATCTAGAGCTGCTTACATTTATGGATGATTCACCTATATGACTTGTGGTTTTTTTTTTTTTTTTTTATCAGTTTTATTCCCAACCTCCATTTTCGTAATTGCAGAAGACTATCAATAATCATTTGCTACATTCAGAAAAATGCCCTTTTGGAAAGGTTGAGTTCTTCTCAGCTTCACATTTCATTTCAGCAGATTGTTGACTTGCAAAAAGAGCAGCACATGGATACAAGTGAAAATGTGTTAATACACTCACAAAACAGTCAACTACAATATATAAGGAGATAGAATGGTATACACACATATGTGTGGTAGAACTGCAGGTCAGTATTAAATAGTATCCTATCACTAGAGGAAAATGCTTTCTTAAATACATTTTTATTGTTTTACACTTACCTTTACCATAACTTCTTCGCTGGGGCCAGTAAGATCATTCAAAGGGCAAAGGAAGGCACTTGCCTCCAAGGCTACTAACCTGAGTTCGATCATAGGTACTCGCATGAAAGGAGAGAACTGACCCCCAAAAGTTGCCCTGTGATTTCCAACATGTGTGCCATAGTATGTCCAACCCCCCCCCCCATAAATAAAAAGATAAAATAAAATAAAAAAAATAGAAATAAATTCTCTGCTTGCAAGTGCCTGGGCCACCAAACTGATTGAGTCCACTTCAAAGCCAAGGGCTGGCAGCGTTTAAGGTTTATGTGTGTAGCCTACACTTAAAATTGCCCTTGAGCAGTGAATGTGTGCCAGAAAAGCTTAGAGGCTGTGGCTAGGAAAGAAAATGGTGCCTCAAAGAACGCATCAACACAGGTAAAAACATTACCACAAATAGCTACTTTGGATACTTGGAGCTTGGGCCTTGCCTACAGCCTTTCTCTTCAGGTAGTACTATAGTTGGTCGGGTAAAGAATAAACAGTAGAAAATTTCTACAGCATTTGTAGCTAGGAGAATGGAAGCAGAAAAGATGGACTGGAGATGGGTGTGGGAAGTAAGAAGAGAGTTGTTTTTGCCCTTCTGTTCATTTGTCTGACACAGGTTCTACTTCTATAGTTCAAGCCAGCCTTGAATTCCCTCTGTAGGCCCCGCTTGTATAGAACTCATGATGCACCTGCTTCAGTCTCTTGAATACTCAGATTACAATCATGCATCATCATGCCTGGAGAGCTTCTTCACTGGCCAATATGGAGTTTAATGATTCTTCCTTGTTAGTTTTAAGGACAAGTATCAACTTTCAAATATAAGTAAGTTAGAGCTGGGAAAGTAGTTCAGTGGAAAGTGCTTGCTTAGCAGAAACAAGTCCCTAGATACTATCACCAGCATATGAAAAGAAAAAAAATGTTGACAAATTTATATTAATAATCTAATGAGCAAGGTTCTGATTACTTTGTCTCATATAAGGATGAACTTTTATATTTTAAGTAGTTAAATCTTAAACACACACACACACACACACACACGTGTGTGTGTGTGTGTGTGTGTGTGTGTTTGTGTGTGTGTGTGTGTATACAAACACCACAGCACCCATGTGGAGGTCAGAGGACAACTTGCAGGAGGTTTTCCCCTCCTGTCATGTGGGAGATTGGGTTTGAGTTCAGGTCAGCAGGCTGGGAGGCAAGCACCTCTACCCACTGAGGCTTCTCAACAGTTCATGGATCAGCCTTTAATTCTAGGAAATCAAGGAACAGGCTTCTTTGTTCTTCACCCCCAAAGAGAAATATTATTTTCATTTATAACAATGTTCATGACTGGTTAATAATTGCGTATAAGTAATTAAAAGTCAGACTTTTGAACTATGAAGACATCTATGGGAAAATATACTTCTTTATGGGGCATTGGCTTGACAAGAAGTATACATATCATTAGGAATAATTCAACTGTGTGGATATGAGCAGATCCCATTTAATAATTACTTAGAGATTATTATATATAACTATATATGTATATATATATATATATATATATATATATATATATATATATATATATATATATATATATATATATATATATATATATATATATATATATATATATATATATATATATATATATAATTGTTTTCAACTAAATATACAGGTAGAACACTTTCCTGTAAATATTATCTTTCATCAACTGTGTACACGAACATCAAAGCACACAGAAGCATCTATTAACTATAAGTGCAAGAAGAGGTTGAACCCAGCTATGGAATTTCCTCTGCTTGTCCATACCGTGTATCCATCCAGACAGGCACTGCTCACACCTGAGCAGACAGCACACAGAAAGCAGCATCTGTAGAGTACAGACACTAGGGTATAATTTCTTTGTTTCTGCAAACAGGGGGTGTGGCCTCCTGTGCCTCTGTAGGACAGTGTTTGTGAGAGCAACTCCAGGTCCACAGACAGGGCAACCTAAAAACAATGTTCTTTTGAAAACTGATCAGAATGAGACTCTTACATAATGGGTAAAGTTTGAGAACAAGAATGGATGGTTGGAAGGAACCCTGGGCTCTGATGTTGAGACCATGACTCCCTCCCTTCTTTTATTAGCATGTTGAACAATTATGCCATATTTGAATGAACCATCTGAAAAAAGCCATTCTTGCTTATTGAAAAGAAAAAGGTCCAAATATGGCATAATTCGCATGCTTCAACCTAGCAGCTATACAAGCCATGGGAAAAGTCAGGGCAACCTGATACTTAAACCAGACAGTAAAATGTTCATTAGATGCTCTAAATATAAAAAGGTTAAACCTATTACTTCAAATTAAATGATGAATGAAAAATAATTGGTTTGCTACAGCATTCTATCCTATCTTCCTTATTGTTGTTGTTGTTGTTACATTAATTATGTGAATGCTAGCTAGAGAAGTTAAATAACACATAAACAAAACACTTATGGTATAAAGGATTTTCTGAAGCTCATTATGACACAGTTTTGCATATGCTATCATGACTTGTAGTCCCCCTGACTTTTTAAAATCATAAAGCATGCCTTGTTGCTGGGTATTGTGGGACATGCCCATAAACCCAGGAGTTCATCATGCCCAGCCTAGTCTACATAACTGCTACTAGACCACTCAGGGATATATAAGCAGACTATCTTAAAAACAGACAAGCCACAGCACCATGTTCATAGTAAGAGTCCTGTGAGTATCTACAGGATTATCTGAGTTGGTTGGCATTGTTACTTGTAAAGAGTGATACTTGGGACTAGATCTGTTTCTAGGTGGGACTTATCCTAAAGAGTCCCTCTGGAAAAAGCTTTGGCATAAGGTTTTTCTTTTCTCTTTCCAAACCCTTCTCTCGTTTTTTTATTTTTAGATAAAGAGTTTTATAGCAGTCTATAGTGGTTTTGAACAATGTTAAACTTCTAATCTTTTGCTAGCTGGATTACAGATGTGTTTCCATCAAGCCCACGTTTATGAGGTACTGGGGATCAAACCCAAAGGTTCATGCATGCTAGGCAAGAACTCTACAGACTGAATTACAGCCCTCATCCCGTTTTCTTTCTTTCTTTCTTCTTTTTTTTATATATCTCATTTGCTGTGTTAAGAAGGGAGAAACTGCAATTCTATTGCAAAGAAGTAATACTTCTGTGTCTACACAAATCCCTGATGGTTAAAATAAGATGGTAAAAAAAAATTAGAAGTTAAAAAAATAAATAAAAAAAGCAGCTCATTTTCACATCCAAATTTAAACTTCAGCTTAACTTATTTACTTATGTCCTTATTTATTGGTGCTATGAACAGAAGCTAAGGACTTGTGCATGTGGAACACATGCTTCACCACTGAGACATACCCTGAGTCTACACTTCCATTTTATTTATTTACCCATTGTTTTTACAGCACTAGGAATCGAACCCAGGACCTTATATATACTAGGGAAGTGCTCTACCATTAAGGAATACCTTTAGCTTAGATTTCAATTTGACTTATATTGTTATGTATTTGTATTTTGAAGTGTTGGAGATGAAGCCCAAGGCCAACAGCACCCCCTGGCAAGTGTTCTACCAGTGAGGTACAACCACAACCTTCAACTTCAATTTTAAAATGTAAAAATATTCACACTATTTTACATTATGAAGCTACCCAATGGGGGAAAAAGATATTACAAAAGAAGGGAACCCTGAGAATCGATCCTTAAGGCTATAACCTTTTAAGGTGGCTGAAATCTAAACATGGCTAGGTGTGCATGTGAAGGACCACAGATGGACAGAGAAAGTATCTGTAAGTTTGGTTTGGATCTTTACTGCCCTTAAAACAGTAACAACCCCCTATTTCTAAAAGTTACCTTCCTGCAGAGTGGTGGTGCATGCCTTTAATCCCAGTGTTTGGGAAGCAGAGGCAGGCGGATCTTTGAGTTTGAGGCCAGTCTGGCCTACAGAGCGAGTTCCAGGATAGCCAGGGCTACACAGAGAAATCCTTTCTCAAAAACAAAAACAAAAAAATCACATTCCCAAGGTTATCTTTTAGGAAAATTACATTTGCAGTTTTCTGTTGCCCTTGAAAGAAATAAAGTTTGAGGCGTTGTTGAAGAATACAAATATTTCTGTGAGGTGATGGGTAGCAGCCACACACGTAATCTTATTTGACGGCTGAATAAGCTGCTTTCCAAAATAAATCAAACTGGTGCTACAGGCCAACTGCTGGCCTCCTCTTTGCAGGGTACGCAGTTATGTAAAATATTCTGGGAGAAGTGTTCCATTAAATTACTTAGGAAAACTCGGTAATCTTGAATTGACCATGAAAATCTCATTTTTTTTTAACAAGTAGCATCATTGTACTTGGAAGTAGCAAGTGGACATTGCTGTGATATAATGGAAAATTATCTTTTTTTTTTCTTTCTCTTCCAACTGGGAACTACTGATTCTTTTCCCTCCATCTATCATGTGCTGAGATCAGAGGCATGTGGTGCCATTCCCTGCTTTTTATTTATTTGATTTGTGTATGTGTGTGTGTGTGTGTGTGTGTGTGTGTGTGTGTGTGTGTGTTTGTATAACAACATCACGCTATGTTGCCCAGGCTGGCCTCATACTCACAGTGATCCTCCTGACTCTATTCCCCAAGTTAAAAAATTATTCGTTATTATTAGAGACCACATATAGAGGTCAGAAGACAACTTTGTGAAGTTAATTCTTTCCTTCTACCTTTAACTGGGTTCTGGGGGGACTAAACTCTGATTGCCTAGCTTAGTAGAAAGCACTTTTCTTCACTGAGCCATCTTGCTGGCCCCCAAGTTACTACTATTATTTAGCCAATTACTTTCCCTTTCTTTTCTAATTAGTGTTATTTTTACAAGGAACATAGAACTTCTGGTCATAGTGATAGAGAATGAGAATCCAAATTAGCTTTTCTATTGAGAAAGAACTTTGGTGGGCAGTAGAGAATAGCCTGAAACTATAGTTGCTTGTTTTACAAGTTCTCTAGGAGCCCATGAATTTTGGAGCCACATGTTAAATATTAAATTGTCAATTCCACACGGTGACAGCATTTACAATCTTTCCATGAAGGGATCTTCTTTAGGGCCTTAAAGATCCTAAAAACGGGGCCTTGTAGTTTAGTCTTTATACAGAATATAAGAAAGAAGGAAAGGGTTTAGGTTGGATATAAACAATTTCTTTCAATTGATGGTTGTACAGCAAGGAAGACTATAAAATTTTAACATGGACTCCATTAAAAATGGTTTCTAAGGCTAGGAGAGTAGCTACACAAAACACAGCCCCATGAGATCCTGAGAGCCCATGGGGCAGAAGCTCCCATTCCCAGAGATCCCAACCCAACTCACTCCAGCCAACATTTCCTGAAGCTCTTTCTCCTTGAAAATGAGTAGCAACCTTGGACCTTGCAGGGAGATAGGGGAGACAAATTGTTTCTAAAGAAACAATTTTCAGGAAGTGGAGAATGTAGTCCAAGACTGGATGATAGAGGCAAGAGACCTTGGAGAACAAAAAGCCCTGTGTGGGCCGAGGATAGCTGTGGGTGAGATGCAGAGGAGAGAGTGGGACCTGATGAGCTTGAGGCCCGGATGGTAGGGATGTGCACTTTCTAATTCCACCTATTCTTCATGAAGTGGCTGTATTATATGTGCATGCAGATGCCTTTAAACTTAGCACTCTGGAGGCTGAGACAAGCATGCCTATATAAGTTTGAGGTCAGCCTGGTCTACACACTGAGTTCCCTGCCTCATAACAGAAACAGAAACAAAACCAAAAACCAAAACAAAGCAAGAACAACAAAAAACAACTTTCAAAGCTAGCTATGGCAATACTCACATGCCATCCCAACATTTGGGAGACAAAAGCAGATCAAGAGTTCAAGACCAGACACTGACATAGAGTAAGCTCTAGACAAGTCTGGGTTATGTGAGACTGTCTCAAAAAACAAAAACCAAAACCTCAAATCCCCAAACCAAACCCAACAACCCAAACCCTGAAGCAGTGACAGTGTGGCACCGGTATCATAAATAGCTCTTCCCAACAGGCCAGTAGGTGCTAACTCAGAATCAGCTTTCCTATGCTGATAATTTCTTAATTGAACAAGTTTGTTCGTAGCTGGATTTCCTAAAGTCATGAGTGTATGGAAAGGAACCATGACATTCCATGGAATTCAATTTGATCTTATTTGGTTTACTTTTTAAGAAGCTACAAAGACTATATGGGACCTTAAACTAATGTCAAGAGGAAGTGAAATCATTATGAGGAGGCATAGCAAAGGTCAAATGTGTATAAATGGGAAGACTCAAGTCATGCAGAATCGGCATACTGGTCAGGACATTCATTGCAGTCCCACTCACAAGCCTACCAGGGATGCTGGTGGAGCATGGCAAACTCATTCTAAAAGCAGAAACCAAGAATAGCTCAGTCAAGAGGAGCCAAAAGAAGAAACTTCTGTGAGATTGCCAGGCTTATTTTAAATGAATAGTAATCAAGGCTGTTTATATTAGCATAGAGATACACTCATACACATATGTAATATATGCATAATATAAAATGAACACAAAAAGGTTGAGTTGCACACTATGGGTGGTTTCTGTATAGAAAATATAAAATTGTTAAGCCTAACTCTACATAAAAAAAAAAAAAAATTCCGATGGAGAAAAAGGACTTAAGGGCTGGAGAGTTCTTGATGTGCAAACATGAGGACCTGAGTTCAAATACCCAGCAGACACACAACAAGCTGGGCATGAAGTAGTGGGCTGGAAAGATGAATCAATTGTTAAGAGTACTTGCTCTTCTTACAGAGGATCTAGGGTTGATTCCCTGCCTTCATACAGTGGCCCTTTCTGTAACTCCAGTTCCAGGAAATGCAACCTTCTCTTCTGACGTCTGTGTGCACCAGGATCATATATAATATACATATGTACATATATGTAGACACTTGCACAGACACATACAACAACAACAAAGAAAACTAGGTATGGGTTGGACATCTCAAACTCTAATGCTGAGTAAGGAGGGGCAGGGCAGAGGTAAGAGGATTGCCTGATTTTGCTTGCTACCAGCTACCCCCCAATAACCAAACCAACCCAAAAACAAAAACTAAGTTGAATTCCAGTGAGCGCTCAGTTCATGAAAGATCTTGCCTCATGGAATAAGGTGTAGATTGATGGAAGTCTCCTATGACCTCCCTGTGCCAACACACATCTATCTGCCCACGAGTATACACATATATACACAGCACAGATAAATAAAACTGAAAAAAAAATCAAAGTATAAGTTGGTAAAAATCTTTAAAGAAATAGTATAGGAAAATAAAAACATTTTCCTGATCTTAGGGATAGGAATGATTTTTTTTAAAGCACATATTGTAAAGTAGTAAAAGGAAACATTGATAATCGGGACTCTCTGACAATTTAAAAACTCAGTTCAGTAAGTGGCAAGTTGAGCAAAGTGCCAGGTGAGTCACATGGGCAAACTGATACTGATCACACCCTTAGCAAAGATTAGGATCCAAAATTTATATGAAGACAAACAGGACACAAATGGAAGACAAAACCCAAGAGGCCAAGAACCTAGCCCATACTTTCAACCTCTCTAGGGAAATTCAACATTAAAATCATAAAAACCATTTCATATTTGCCAGATTTTTAAAAACTTAAACAGTATAATTATACCAAAGCTGAAGACATAGAGAAGATAAAATTCTCACATGCTCCTGGTAGAGAATACATGGGAGTCATCACTTAGAAAGGTGACATGATAAAATATAAAGGCAGTCCTGTGGGACAATAAAGTATCCATTCTGCTGACCACATCATTATTGTGGTCAAGAAGATAAAACTTCTCACTGAAGGAAGGCAGGCAGCTTATAGCTATGTATGTCCAAATAGCACACAAAGTCATTTGTCAAAGATAATTCTATTTGTGTATTTTTAGATGAAAATATGAAACCATTGTAGTCCTTTGAACCTTTTTCCAACGTTGTACACTATTTATTGTCAGTTTCTGAAATATTAGGGTTAATCTAGGCATATCCTAAAACTTCATCTTATCCAGGAAACTCATTGGAGAAAGGCCCTGGCATCTTCTGCAGCCTTATATCCTGAAGCCAGAAAGCATCCATATTGGTCATTTCCTGGATGATCTAACCTAACAGTCACAGCTTCCTGTCTTCAGCATGCACGTTTCTTCTCTGAAGTACATATGGGGATACATTATTTTCCTAATCTCTTCAGTTCCATCATATTTTTCCATGCAAACAGCTCCTCTCTCTTCAAATATTTTCCAAGTTCTCTCTCTCTCTCTCTCTCTCTCTCTCTCTCTCATGGCTACTATAATGGGGGGAGGCTTTCACCTAAAAGAGGAAGTATGAAACCATGCTTTATACACTTTCTTCTAAAGTTCTATGTACAAAAAGCTTTGCATAAATGCTTCTAACCAAAATGATTTGGAAGCCTGCCTTTCTGGTTATCATGTAGAAGAATGCGAATTGATCCACTCTTATCTCCTTGTACAAAGCTCAAGTCTAAGTGGATCAAGAAACTCCACATAAAACCAGAGACACTAAAACTTATAGAGGAGAAAGTGGGGAAAATCCTCGAAGATATGGGCACAGGGGAAAAATTCCTGAACATAACAGCAATGGCTTGTGCTGTAAGAACGAGAATCAACAAATGGGACCTCATAAAATTGCAAAGCTCTGTAAGGCAAAAGACACTGTCAATAGACAAAAAGGCCACCAACAGATTGGGAAAGGATCTTTACTGATCTTAAATCCGATAGGGGACTACTATCCAATATATATAAAGAACTCAAGAAGATGGTCTCCAGAAAATCAAATAAACCCATTAAAAATGGGGTACAGAGCTAAACAAAGAATTTTCAACTGAGGAATACCAAATGGCTGAGAAGCACCTGAAAAAATGTTCAAGATCCTTAATCATCAGGGAAATGCAAATCAAAACAACCCTGAGATTCTATATAACACCAGTCAGAATGGCTAAGATCAAAAATTCATGTGACAGCAGATGCTGGCAAGGATGTGGAGAAAGAGGATCACTACTCCATTGCTGGTGGGATTGCAAGCTTGTGCAACCACTCCGGAAATCAGTCTGGAGGTTCCTCAGAAAATTGGACATAGTACTACTGGAAGATCCAGCAATACCTCTCCTGGGCATATGCCCAAAAGATGTTCTAACTGGTAATAAGGACACATGCTCCCCTATGTTCATAGCAGCCTTATTTATAATAGCCAGAAGCTGGAAAGAACCCAGATGTCCCTCCACAGTGGAATGGATACAGAGAATGTGGTACATTTACACAATGGAGTACTACTCAGCAGCTATTAAAAACAACAAATTTATGAAATTTTTTGGCAAATGTATGGATCTGGAGGATATCATCCTGAGTGAAGTAACTCAATAACAAAAGAACATACATGATATGCACTCACTGATAAGTGGATATTAGCCCAGAAACTTAGAATACCCAAGACACAATTTGCAAAACTCATGAAACTCAAGAAGGAAGACCAAAGTGTAGATACTTTGGTACTTCTTAGAATGGGGAACAAAGTACATGAAAAGAATTACAGAGACAATGTTTGGAGCTGAGATGGAAGGAAGGACCATCCAGAGACTGCCCCACCCGGGGATCCATCCCATAAATAATTACTAAACCTAGACACTATTGCATATGCCAGCAAGATTTTACTGAAGGGATCCTGATATAGCTGTCTCTTGTGAGGCTATGCCAGTGCCTGGCAAATACAGAAGTGGATGCTCACATTCATCTATTGGATGGAACACAGGGCCCCCAATGGAGGAACTAGAGAAAGTACCCAAGGAGGTAAAGGGGTCTGCAACCCTATAGAAGGAACAACAATATGAACTAACCAGTACCTCCAAAGCTTGTGTCTCTAGGTGCAAATGTTGCAGAAGATGACCTAGTCAGCCATCATTGGGAGGAGAGGCCCTTGGTCTTGCAAAGATTATATGCCCCAGTACAAGGGAATGCCAGGGCCAGGAAGCGTGAGTGGGTGGGTTGGGGATCAGGGCGGGTAGAGGGTGTAGGGGGCTTTCAGGATAGCATTTGAAATGTAAATGAAGAAAGTATCTAATAAAAAAATTGTTTTTTGAAAAAAAAAGAAACCTGCCTTTCTTCTGGACAGAAACCATCCCCAGATTTTAAAATAGTTTTGTTAATGTTGAGCAAAAGTTGTCAGTATTTATACTGTATGATCTGTCGACATAAAATGTAAAACCAAGTAAAACTATACTACTAGAAATTAGTGATCACCCTTTGTGGGTATAACAAAAAGGTCCCTTCTGAGTGGCTAGTAATTAATTAATAAATAATAATAATAATAATTTCCTTCTTATATTCTTCTTCTTCCTTTCTTTTTCCCCTCTCCTCCCTGTCCCCTTTATCCATATTGAGACAGGGTCTCACTATGTAGCTCTGCTTGGCCTGGAACTCATGATGTAGACCAGGCTGGCTTCACACTCACAAGAGATTTTCTAACCTCCAGTCTAAAGAGCTGAGATTAAAAAGTACACCACCATGTGCTTGGCCTTTTTTTTTTCCTTTTCAGTGGTAAGGATAGAACCTATGGCTTTAAACACACTGGGCAAACACTCAATCACTGAGTATGCTCAGGCCCATCCATGTTCTGCATTTGTAAAAATGTATCAAACCTGTATGTTTATGGTCCGCTTACTTTTGTGGCTATCTTATGCTAACAAATTTTAAATGAGTTTGTAATATCTATGCCTCTGACAAAACATCTAACAGTGTTTGTGACAAGTCCTCATTACATGATAGGGCTCTAAAGATTTTTCCGTATCCAGTACAGTAGCTTTGCAGAATGCTCATGATTCATGCACAGTGGAGCTTCAGCATTTAATGTTCTGGATTCTGTTTTTCTTACCACAGAAACTGTCAGAAATGCCATGTAAGACAAGGAAGAGGGCAATATGAAATAAGGGACTGCATCAAATACATTTATCTGAAGTGCTTGCATTACTTTTCTAATTACAACTCTATTCTTTGCTCACTGCATGAAGAACAGATGTCTGAATTCAAGCTCTCCCTTGAAAACCCTCCACCGAAACAGCCTTTTTAAGGGAAGTTGTAAAGAACGCACTTCCCCACCTACAACACTAACCTATGGCACATAAAGAAAAAGCAGGATTTCTAAGCTTCTCCCAACCTTTGCTTCCAATGTACCTTCTATATTTTTTTAAACATCTTTTCAATTATGATTGTATTTCTGGACAAGTCAGATCTCTTGGGCTTATAGTCTTCACTGGGGTAGGTTAAGACTGGAGAGTAGGAAAGAGAATATAGTGGTCACTGGAGAAAGATCTCTGAGCAACAAGGGGGGAGTCAGTCTTGTACCCAACTCTTGAACTTGAAGACACAGCCATGTACCTTAAGGACACCCTGTAGGAAGGCAGCCTTAAAGCCTTAATCTGGCTAGATTTGATTCTAGCTAAGGAGATGAAGTCTAAATTTGGAAAGGCCACCATGGTAATTAAGGATGTGATTATCTTCTTCATGTCTTAACCCAAACAAGGAAGGATGTTAACAATTTTAGTAAGCAAACAAGCTCTAGAGATAGAGCCTTTTGCATGAGAAAGCACTCTAAACACCAGACAAAGAAACCAAAGTCAAACAGGCATTGTATTCCAGGGAAGGGGGAAAAGACAGGTCATTTCAATATTGAGATGGTTTATAACGACATTTTACTTCAAGGAAAGCATGAATCTTGTGGTCTGCCAAGATCCCCATTATCATATAATTCTTCCTAGTGATGTTAGAAAAAGATAAAAAGAAAATATGACTTTCTTAACCTAGAGGTCAGGGTTAAAACAAGCATTCTTGGAAAGAAGGAACCTTTTAAACCAGACATCCCCCATTTTGTAGTCAAGTCCTCAATGAGACCATTTTATGATACTGTGTTGCACAAAGGTTTTCAGTAGCTGCCCCCCTTTTTTGAGACAAGATTTCATGTAACCCAGACTGGCCTCAAATTTTCTATATAGGCAAGGGAGACTTTGAACTTTTGATTTTCCTACATCTGCCTTCTAAGTGCTGAAATCCTATGAATGTGCCATCATTAGGTACTGAAGATTGAACCTAGGGCTTCCTGCACATGAAAGATACACTCTACCAACTCAGCTACATCTACACACCCTTTTTACTCTTAAACAGCTCTCAGTATGGCCAGCCCCTAGTCTGTCAAGGTTATCAGACAACATCTGATATTTGTTATAACTACAGAAATGTCACAGTGTATAGTGAGTAGAGGTCAGGGATGCTGCTAAGCATTCTGCAATGTACCCGTGAGAATGGGAGGGGCAGAAGAGGGCAATGATGGGTGAATATGATCAAATAACATGTAAAAATATGAAAATATCAGAATGAAGCCCATTATTATACATGTAATTAACGTAAGCTAATTTAAGGGAAAACAAAAAGCAAGGGAGAGGAGACAGGAAGGTTCTAGGTAGCTGAGCACATAGTTTCTGAGAGGTTAGTGTAGCAAGAAAGGGCATGGAAACTCCTCATGTCTTCTCCCATATCTTACCCTATGCACCTCTCTAGCTGTGTGCTCTATAAAATCCTTTATGATGAATCATCAGACATATCTAAAAAAATAAAAATAACCAAATAAATAGACAAGGGTGGCAGTCTCCATTGATTCCAAATCATGAAGGAGTTACATCAAAGTTACTCATCTTTGTCCACCCCAGAAAGCTTACACTTTGTTCTGTGTGCTTTAAAGGGAGGAGATAATAGATTTGAAGGATTCTTTGTGCTCATTTATGATAAATTAAAATGGGTTACTCCCATATAGATCTCTTTCAGCACTCCAAATCTTTATTTCTTATTTAAAATTTTATTACTTTCATTTATTGTGCTTGATGTACATGTACATGTTATGCTGAGTGTGCAGAGGTCAGATGAGACTTGAGGGATTCAGTCTCAAGCCTCCATCATGTGGGTCCCAGAAATCAAACTCAGATTGCCAGGCTTGGTGTCACGCCTCTTCATCTGCTGAGCCCTCTCTCTGGCCCCCAAACCTTGTTTGCTATTCTCTGCCACACCTACTCTTTGCTATGTCCAGTTAGTTTATTTAGGCTCCCACTGATAAACCTTGCTCACTCCTACTTCTCCTACAAGGGTAGCCCCAATCTTTTCTATTCTACCCCTCTGGACACCTTCAGTGCAAGCTTGCACTAGAAACCCTACAGAAAGACAGAGTCTCAAGTCTCTTCAGAACTCACCTATGTGTTTATTTGGAATTTTACAACCAGATACTAAGGGTCTCTATGTTATAATGGAGCTTTTTATAGTTTTGTTTTGTTTTAATTTGGGGAATACTGGGAGTAGAATACAGTGCCTTATGCATGGTAGGCAAGCTCCTTACCATTGAGAGATTTCCCAATAGTGCTCTCCCTGTCTCTCTGTCTCTGTCTCTGTCTCTCTCTCTCTCTCTGTGTATGTGTGTATATGAGCACATATATGCAAGTTCATGTGTATACATGTATGTAGAGGCTAGAGGATACCTTAGTGCCATTCCTCAAGTACTGTCTACTATCTTTTTTTTTTTTTTTTTTTTTTTTTTTTTGAGACAATCATTTGGCTAGACTGGTTGGCCAGTTAAGCTCAGGAATCCAGTTGTTTCCATCTTACCAGCCTTGGGATCATGCCCAGCTATTTGACATGGGTTCTAAAGTTTTGTGGGGCAAACACTCTACTGATTGAGCTATTTCTCTATTCCCTTTCCTCATCAAAACAGCAGCAGCAGCAACAACAACAACAACTTTGAGACAAAACCTCTCTTAAGTTGTTTGGACTAGCCTTAAATTGCCTTTGTAGCCCCAATCATCTTTCAACTTGCAATCCTCCTGCCTCTGCCTCCACTTGCCAAGTAACTAGGATTATAGACATTCCTTGCCATATTCAGCTTTAATAGTCATCTTTTTAGTCCTTTGGTAGGACTGCCATGCTCCTTTAGCTGACACTTACCTGCTTGAAACCCCTTCATGATTCTCTATGGGTAACAGAATAAATGACTGTTTTCTTCCCAGGCATGGCACTGTACAGTCTGGTCTCATCTCTATAGACTCCTCCAAATCTGACCATTTTCATTTCCTTAAAGTATCCACAAAACTGCCTTTGTCATGGCGCCTACCTTTCCTCATCTGTACACAGGTCCTGCATGCTCTCTCTCAGAAACCTCCTGAAATACTCATTTTCTTTTCCCTACAGGACCTTGTTCATCAGGTTTTATAAAATGGCTGGGTATATGAGAATAGTCTATGCTTAATTTTTGCTTCAAGACACAGCAGAAGTCATCAGTGCATCTAGGCAGCTTTCCTCCATTCCTTTAATGGTACTAACGGGAAGAAAGAAACTTAGGGTTCATCCTGCACATATTCATTGCAGGGTACTACTGTGCTTCATGCTAATTTAACTCTAACACTGTTGAGAATAAAAAAGCAAAGCTTTGGTGCCTTTAAATTCTCAATACAATGAGGGATTTTAGTGAAACAAAAGTACTTCTCTAGCTTTCCTGGACTTCAAAAATTTGACAAGGAGAAATTATTTTTTCACCAGAGAGAGGAAAATCTAACATCATGAGAGGAAAAGCTAAAGGAAGAAGAAGAAGAAGAAGAAGAAGAAGAAGAAGAAGAAGAAGAAGAAGAAGAAGAAGAAGAAGAACAACAACAACAACAACAACAACAACAACAACAACAACAGCAGCAGCAACATAACAATAATGGAGGAACATTCAAACTACCTTGTAAATGGTTTTTGGGTCTGTGCATGCATAAAGTGATAGAATTATGTTGAAGATGATTTCCAGTGCTAAAATTCTGTTACTTTATGAAATGGTGTGATACACTTCTTAATTGTATTAAACTATGATGTTATTTGCACTATTCTATCAACTATGGTTTATCATAGTTTGTAATGATTTTTGAATACCTTAAATCCACATATGTCTATTATAGGCATACTATAGGAAAAACATATATCTTACATGATATATTTCATATTTTTTCTAACAAATGTTATCTGGAGCTCCTACAATATGCTGCTCAGTCAACACTGAACAGTAACGATGTATAGGAGAATCTCTGCTTTTGAAAGAGTTGGTTCTTTGAACAGCAAGGAAGACATATTATTAATAAACATACCAATGTGTCAGACCATGATGACCATGTACAATCATGTTATGATTATCCAACAGATGAATCTGGCCCACAAATATAATAGAAATGCTCTTACTAACATCATTCACTCAACATAACCCCCTCAATTCATTGTCTTGTATGATGATCAAGATTGTCAACTTGACAAGATCTTGATTCACCCAGGAGGCAAGCCCCTCCCCCCACAGGCACTCCTGTGAGGGATTAATTAGCTGGTGTAGGTTAGCCTCTGTGTGTGCCTATGAAGGAATATCTTGATGAAGTTAATTGAAGTTGGAAGATCCGCCTTACTTGTGAGTGCATCATGCATTAAAAAGGAAAGTGAGCTGAGTGTCTGCAGTCATCATTCTGCCTCTTGTGGCTGGAATGATCAGCAGCCTCAGGCTCCTGCTGCATGGGTTCCTTGTCATGCGGATTGTACCTTCAAACTGTGAGCCAAATAAACCCTTTCTTCCTCAAGTTGCTATTGCCAGGGCATTTTATCATAGCAACATGAGAATGTAATTAAAACACCTTGCATTCATTATTCTTTTTCTAAACCATACTTAGTGCTACCCACAAACCTGGGGTTCTTCTCCAGAGTATAGTTATTACTTCTCTTATCCATTTGTGGACTTAAGAAGAGCCCATTGTCTTTGTCCCAAAAGTTATTCATCATAGTTGTATTTGTTATCATAATTATGCAAATGAATTCAACATTGCATAAACTAGTGAAATATGGAGCCCCCAAAGGAAGTTTTCTTTCTTTTCAAACCAGGTCCATTGCTTTGCAAAGTCTTACCCAAAATGAGTCACTTGGAAAATAGTTGCCAAAGTAATTAATGGCAATAAACTATTAAAGTTTTATGGGGTGGGTGATATGAAAGGATTCTGCACAGACCAGTGTCGAGTGCTTTCATGTCTCATTTTACTTTAAAAGTATCTCAAGCTGGTCTTTAGCAGCCAGTGATAGGCTATGATTCATGTATGGAAAACTTCAAGGAACCCCGATTCCAATTGGGATTTCTTGGTCAAAGAAAGGCCTTGACTATCCAACAAAAACTTAGCAGATGAATGTTTAAAGATAGTGAATACATTTAGGACACAGAAATACTACTTTATAGGATTTGCCACTTTGGCATTTTCAATAAAGCATCCAACTACTTGATCCCAGATGTCACTGTCCTCTAAAATGATCTGGGGAAGCCAAGTGGTTTGTTTGGCCAACAGCTACCGCTAGAGCAAAAATATAGTAAAGAATCAATTACTTCTTGTTTGTCACAAACAGTCCTGGGTAGACGTGGTTTGAGGTTTACTCAGAATTTCAGCCTGTTTAGAAAAGAGCCTCTCTGAGGCCCCGGGTGGGTTCCTCACTAGACATTTAGTCTCAGAAGGAGGCTGACTAGCACATGCTGGGACCATTTCCTGCCCAGTTATGCATCAGGACACCACTCTTTTGTCTCCACTTGCATCTGAATTTCTAAGCAAACTTCCAGAACAAAATGTGGTATGGAGGGATTTTGGGGGCACTGCTTCCTTTTGGGGCACAGCCTGGGTATGGGGGGCCAGGAAGAGCTCTGTAAAGACAAGAGAGGAGACACTAAACTGGAAGTGTTAAAAGAGGCATCCTTAAGGCTCCCCTCCACTTGTGGCCTTGGAGAACAGCCACCATCCTGTAGGCGGGCACATGGAAGATGCCAGCATTTTACCCAACTACAAATGAGGTCTGGATGCTGCCTTGACAGAACCAAATAGTGTTTAAACAATTAGGGAGCTGTTTGCTCCTGTTTTTCAAGCATAACACTACTCTCTCATCCTCGTCCCTGAAATTGAATACTTGCAGATCTGTATGGATTTAAGGAAGTAATTTTATAGATTTTTTTTTCTCCCTAGTAAACTGAGGTTAAAGAGGCAAGAATGGTGTTACAGTGATCATACAGTCAGTATTAAGGGTAAGCTGAGGCATGGACCAGGTCCCTGACTTTGCCAGGATTTTTCTTCATTTTCTGGCTGTGGATCACCAAAGCCAGAAGCAGCAGTGCTGGCATGACTTTTAGAAATGCCACCAAGGCTGTGCCCAGGCTGGTTGAGTCAGGGCTCTTGCCTTTCATCAAGATCTCTGAATGATTTGTGACACATCATTGTTAAATTAAAAAATACATGCGTGCATGTGAGTGTGTGCACGCGTCATGGTATGCATATGAAAGCTAGAGGGTTGTCTTCTTCCATCTTGTTGAGGCGAGGGCTTTCCTATTGTTTCTGCCTTGCTGTCTAGTTGGCTCATGAGCTTCAGGATAATTCTCCTCTCTCTACCTCCCATCTCAAAGAAGTTCTGGGATGACAGATGGATGTCACCAAATCTAGTTTTTTTGTTTGTTTGTTTGTTTTGTTTTTTAATGTGGGGTCCAAGGATTAAATTTAGGTCATCAGGCATGTATGGCAAGCTAATTTACCAGACAGCTGAGCCATCTCAATGGCCTTGGATTTTCTTGTAAATTGTATGTGTGTGTATGTACATGTGCTTGCCACAGTATGTTTGTACAAGGTCAGAGGACAGTTTTGGGAGTCAGTTCTCTCCTTCTACTTATATTGGCCAGTTTCCCCAACAAGCACTTTTACAGGCTGAGACATCTCACTGACCCTTTTGTTTTTTTTTTCTTTTTCTTTGCTTTCTTCCACCCCCCCCCCTTTTTTTTGGACAGGTCTGATGTAGCCCAGGCTGGCCTCAAAGTAGGTATATAGCCAAAGATGTCTGTGAACCCCAAATCCTCCAGTCTCCACCTCCTAAGTGGTAAGATGATAGGTGTGAGCTACCACATGTCACTGAAATTAATATTTTCGAGCAATAGTGAAATGATCTCATTGCATAATCATAAAAAGTTCCTGTCAACTTGGTGTAGTATTCTTTGGCCCCAACTATTCAGAAATGGAGGCAGGAGGATCAGTTGAGCCCATGAGTTTGAAAACAGCCTAGGTGACATAGTAAGTGCCTATCTTAAACTGAAACATACTTCCTTACTGTAAAATGAGTTAGTTATTTCTACCCATGTTTTATGACATTGGATTTCTTCACATACACAGCTAATAATAAAATGTCAGCATTTTTCTCTGGATACATGAGCCATATTCCACAAAGGTCTTCTGAGAACTTATTGCATTGAATGTGTTTAATTACTATGTCTTCAAGCCTATGAGCAGAAAAAAAACAGAATCAAAATTGTGTTGGCCACAATGGGTTCCCATCAAATACAATAGAGTAACACTGTTAGAGAGAAGACAGGGTGGGTGTGCCATGCCTTTAGCACCATTTAGCTGGAGAAAGTGCACTCACTTAGGTGGCATATTCTATATAAACAATCCACCAACATCTTCTCATTGTACCAAATAACCCAAGTTACTAAATAGTCCAATACAGTTCAAATATTAATTGGCTCATTCCATTTACATGGAACATCAGGAAGAGGCAAATCCATAGAGGCAGAAAGTAGGTTATTGGTTGCTAGGGTTGGAGGGAGGAGAGAATGAGGAAAGACTGCTAATAGGCACAGGTTTATTTGGGGTGGGTGGGTAAAGATAGGAGCAATAGTTACACAACTCTGTATCAAAACCTACTAGCTTGTACACTTAACACGTATGGAATGTACACGAATGGTAGCTGAAACAGAGCAGAAGAGAAAATCAATTAACTGAGCAAGAAAAACTCATTTTCTTTGCAGATGCATGGAAACCTGGAATTGTATACAAAAGCCACTGTTTCTTATCTTATTTTTTTCTTTAAAAAGATTGTTTTTTAAAAAGCTTCAAGTGCAAACAGAAAGGGACTTTTATTTCTACAAAGTTTTATCTATTTTACCAGTGAAGTGACTGATGTCAGGGTTGAGAAGTGACGTGTGCATAATAATCAACAGAATGGGTCAATAGGCAGAAATCTCCCAGCATTAACTCATTTGAATTAGTGCATTCACAAGGGTACATTCAATAATTAACAACATCTGCAAAAATAAAGCCAGTTCATGACCCTGTAGAATATTTAGTGGAAACATAAAGGAAGTCAGTATATCTCCTTTCTGGCATGAAGGGAACTTACTTTTTCACAGAAACTACAAAACTAAAACCAAGGCTGCTGCAGAGCCAATGAAGTATGCACAAATTAGCATAAATTGGCAATTGCAGTGTAGAACCAGTAATTGTCCAAGACACAGTACTTCCGTGAGAGCAGGCTTTTGGCTTGAATGTTTGTTTCCACACCCACTTCAAAACAAAGCCCACCCTCCAGTAAAGACCAGAGCAGCTCCAAACAGGACCTCGCAGAAGGTCCTAGGGTGCTGGTTCTAGGCTCAAAGTCAACATCAGAATGTCAACGTCTGGAGTTCAAACACCAGAGGTAATTTCCTCTCAGCAAAATTTGTGCTTTCCTTAATCCTGAAGTTCTGTGAAACTGCAATTATCTTCTATGGCAATAGTTGCTAAAGCAGCTTCAAGCTGCCCCACAATCTTCATCTGACTTTTGTGTATGAACCTCATTTCAAAGGAAGTCTGAGTTGATGGCTGTAAGAACCAGAGTTACATGCCACTCGGTTCTGCTCTTTCTAGAAGAATCTTATCCCAGCTTTCCTCTAACTTTTTGGGTTGCATTTTTCTCTATTTTGATCCTAGTAAAAAATTAAAATTGTTTAAATATAAAGTTATTCTAGGCTTTCTTAAATGGATGTCCTTACCATCTTCCCCAAAATTTAATCAGAAGAAAAAAATCACACCCCACCCCCACTTAGAGGAGGGACTGTAGTGGCAAGTCCTGAGGGTTTGCTTGTGACACCCAAGCTCCCCCCGCACCCCCCCCCCCGGCTGTTAATCTTCAGTGGGTAGGCCCACTGCTTTTCACATTAGAAATGTTTCCGGGGGACGCGGAGGGGGGGTACTTCTCAGTCCTCGTGGCGCTGTGACTGGAGCTGTCAGTAGAGAAGGATAATGAAATGGACAGAAACCCCTTTCTCAGACACAGCTCTGAGAGCAGCCTCACAAGGCTCATTTCCAAGGCACTCTTCGAATTTTCCTCCCCATGGTGTGGGTTTAGGGACATGTTGCTGACAGCAGCATTTCGGGGTGTTAGGGAGTGACAGACGGGATTCTCCCGCCGCCACCTAACACCCACCTCCAGCCAGGTGAAAGATTTTCACTTTTCTGAGCATAGTCTTTCACTGTTGAGTTTCCCCAATTCCCCAAGTGGAACCCACTTCTCACCGGCTCCATCTGCTCATGGGTCCCATTTAGGCAGTTGGAACAGGGTACAAAGAGAGACTTGCGGTGTGTCCCATCCTGTCCCCTCCCATCCCTTCCCATTTCACCAGTTTCAAAGACCTGGGTTCCGAGAAAGGAGCGTTCTTGGAAGATCCTGGCTTTAGAGGGTATGGATATGTTTCCTTGGGCTTCAGGAGAGCTAGAGGACTGCGGGGCGACACAGGACTGGACTCAAGGTTGAGAGGTCGGGTGACAGAAAGATTGTCCCAGGAAATGGGCAAGAAGCCACTCTCTACCAACCCCTTGAAATAAAGCAGGAGCCCGCAGTCCGGGACGAGCTGCCCGACCCCGCTTGCTACCCTTCGTCGGGCCCAGTTCTCTAGCTCCCGCGCTTAGCACGCGCCACAGTGCAGTGTAGGTGCAGCTGGAGTGGGGACGTCCCTGCGGTCGGAGCAGGGAGGCGCACCTGGGCGTAGCGGACACCTGCGCGGTGCCCCTCCTACCTCCAACCTCCGTTCCCCTCCCGCCACGGTCTGGACTGGGTCACCCAGGTAGCTCAGGTAGCGCCACCTGAGCTGGGGGTAGGGCGGGGCGCGCCCCTGTGCGTGAAGGGGACGCGAGGCCGTGGCCGTGGTGGTGGCCGTGGCGGTGGCGTGGGGCCAGCGCGATCGCTTACCCATGGTTGGAGACTGACGGGAGGGGTGCGGGCTCCGGGCTATTGGGCTCCCCAGGGACGCAGGATAGCCAGTGGCACAAGTTTGCAGGTCTGGCGGGCACGTGCGCGGGGCCGGGCTCCGGGCTGGCTGCGCAGGGCAGAGCTGGGCTGGCCGCTTGGCTCTTTACTCCTGGCCGGGGTGGGAGCTCCGCGCAGCTCCGCCTGCACTGGGGGCCGGCCGTGCCGAGAGGGGCCCTGACGTCAGCGCCGGGGGCTTTGTGCGCCGGGAGCGAGGGCCAGGCTGGGGCAGTGGCTTTGCCCGCGCTGTTGCAAGCCTTATAGCTTTCACTGAGACCCCGGAGTGAGGGGCTTGGAAACTGGAGAAGCGGGGGGGGGGGGGGGGTGTAAAAGAGGAGAGGGGCGTTCCAGTATTTGGGGGGCGTGAATCTACATTCAAGATGAAAACTAGTATGGTCAATGAGGCGGGT
>LR755150.1:92071-187224 GCA_902729485.2 Mus minutoides | reverse complement strand
TGCAGGTGGTGACTTAAGCAATTGGGCTTCAATTTTAGTGTTACTTTAGAATCACCTATTTCATCAGGGCATCTGTGGGTGGGTTCCAGGATAGGGCTCCCACATCTCTCCAGTTGATTCACCTTGTTGGTATAAGACCTCACACAGACCACCGACTGGAGTTAGCTGTGGATAACAAGTGACTTAGAAGAGCTCAGGTGACACCTTCCAGTCCTGGGTAGAATCAGATCTGGAGGTGTCCATAGTTAGCTAACCAGCTCTCTAGATCCTTGGAAGCCCACCCATGTAAGCTCTTGGAGACCACAGATTTGTGTCAGCCAAAGGAGGCTCCTGTTCGTCACGCCTTGCCCTTGAGCCTTTAAGCGAATTAATGGTTTAACTGCATTGGGCATTTAAGAATCTTTCTGCTTCTCTAGAAAGAGAAGAATCTTCCTGTCAACAGAAAAGCCATAAGACCCTGGCAGTTCCTGAGGCTGACGTTCACCGGGAATATTTTATGTTGTGTTCCTTTATGGTTTTGGAAATACAGTGTGATACTTGAACAGAGGGTTACATAAACAGTAACACTAGATAGTGCATTTAAGGGACATTTAAGCCACAAGAGAGAGGCTTTGGGATTGAGAAAGGGAGGAGGAAGCCAACATTTCATCCATTGAAATTTATTGGATTAGGAAAGATTGTATCAAGGCAGAGCTCTAGGAAGCCTAATAATATTTTACATAAAAGGACAGAGATTTGTGCTAGGCGGATCACTGGCTCATTTTCACAATCCCACGGGAACAATCATTCCTATCCAATCTTCATGTGGTTAATAAAGCAGCAGGGATCTCACAGGTTTCAGTTTTCCTATTACCAGAGAGTAATCCCTTTGAATGAATCCTGAGTGCATCCTTATGCAGGAATACAACCACAGGTGCCTACCTCAGGCTGCCTGTGAAGAACACACAGTCAAAGATGGTCTGGGTAATGATGAGAGAGAGGAATGCATGTCAAGTCCTGGTTTGTAGAGGAGCCCTTTGGTTAGTTCTTACATCTCAGTCGACTCCTAGGAAACAAAAAACCACCAGAATGGGTTTGGGCATTCTCAATCACAATTAGTGTATGTATGACTTCTGTAAGTTACTTGAGAACCAAGAGCTGGAAAGTTTTGTACACAGATGATACTGACCCTTTGGTCTGCTACCAGCACATATTGGATTTTTTTTTAACCACAGAAAAGAAAGTACAGCTGTCCAAATATTGGAGGTAGTTACAATGGGATGCTATGATTAAAAAGGAAAGTCACATTTTAATAGGAACATTCCCTCACTTTGTAAGTGTTCTGGATTGATTTCACCAAGCCACTGATGTCAAAAGTTTTTAGAAAATCTGGGGAAACCAGAGCACAGAAGACGGACTAACCAGCATGTTTGAATTCCCTTTCTTAAAATAAAACTAATGTCCTCATGTTAAGGAGCCACAGACTTTACAAATTAAAACAAGATATACTGCAGGTGGGTGAACAAATTGGGCAAGGCTTTCTGGAAAGCTGTTTGGCAGTGTGTGTCAAGAAATTTAAAAATATTCATTGCCTCTGACCTAATAAGTCCTCTCCTGAGACTTTCACCTCAGTAAATAATGATAGTTAAAGTCAATATGAATGCAAAAGGATGTTTATCAGATGATGAGATAAAATAGCAAATAAAACAACAAAAACAAAAATGAGAAAGCAACTGTTGCTCAACTCTCAGGAAGTAGCTGAAGAAAAGTCTTTGCTGAGTTAGCTCTGTGCTTCTCAACTAAAATGGGTTTTATGACCCTCAGCTGTCTCTCCCCATCTCCCTCTCCTTCTCTCTCCCCTAGAGGCCCCAGAGACATAAATTTAGCCATCTCTGGGGAGTTTTGAGCATTACAAACAGGTAGGAAGGCATATCTCTGTCCTGTCCACCCTGGAACTGTTACAGATATCTCCAAGCTGTGGGACTCCTGGTCTGAGCTACAGGGATAAACGCAGAGGTTCATCCTGAGGTTCCCTTTTAGGTCTGGTATCCAGCTGGGCTGTGACTTGGAGAATAGGGGAAAGGGTTACATCCTGTGGGCAGGTCTTAAAGAGTCTGAGGTTAGAGCTGAGGACTTAAGACACATAGAAATGAGCAGTAGCCTGGGGGCTCTGCACTTCAAAGCTGACTAAAAACAGATCCTGCCTTTAAAACATAGGTCATTTCATGCTGCTCCTCTGAGTCATAGCAATTGGCAAACACTTTTTAATGTGGTTTGCATTGAGCATCTCAATCCAGCAGTTTGGGTGATGTCTGATTCCAGGGCTAGGGTCTTTCATGTGATAGTCCATATTTTTGCACCATGGCCAAGTTTCCCACATGTATGAGTTTAGATCACAATTGACAGAAGTACATCAGGAACTGATAACAAATGCCGAAGACCATGCCTAACTAGACAGAGACTATAGCTAATCTAACAGTGTCTCCTTGCATCTGCAGATACAGTTTTAAAAGGAACCATTCATACAGCTCCGAAAATATTTAACTAACCTGTTATAGTTTCATTTCTGTTGCTATGATAAAATATAATGACAAAAAAGTAACTTAGGAGAGAAAAAATGTATTTGGCTTACAATTTCAGTTTACAGGCCATCACTGCAGGGAAGTCAAGGCAGAACTTAAAGCATGTCTTCCATAGTCAAGAGGAGAGAATGAATAAATGTAGGCGTTCTGGCTTGTTCACTCTTAGCTGATTTTCTCCTCTTTTATACTGTTTAGGATTCTCTGCCTAAGGAATGGTGCCACTCACAATAGGCTAGATCTTCACACACGATTTAACAACCAAGACGATCCTCCACAGACATTCCTACTGGACAATCTAATCTAGATAATCCCCCTTTCCCCTGGTATTCTAAGTTTGTCAAGTTAACAGTTAAAATTAACCAGCACATAGGCTATTACCTGTAATAACAGAAAATTATCTCTCTTTCTATATCTTCCTATGGCCTAGAAACAATGAATTTGGTATGTTGATACAAAACAAAAAACAAACCCCAAACACAGCTGTCACTTCAAAGGACATAAAACAGTTGATTCTGTTTATGAATAATCTTGGTCAGGGAACAGATTCAGGTTACCTCAAGTACCAGTTTCGTGAAGTTTTTAAAGTAAAAAAAAAAAAGTCTTAAGACATTTTTAAAAAGACACTTAATTCTTATTACATTGTATTTGTGTTTGCGTGTTTGTGCACATACCATACGTGTGATGGTGTGATTGTGGCAGTCAGAGGAAAACTCAGAGAAGTCATTGATCCTTCTACCATGTGAATCAAACTCTGGTACGTTGTCTGGCTTGGCAGAAAGTGCCTTTCCCCAATGAACCACTTCACTGGCATCATGACACTTTAAAAAATATATTATTGGGAAAATCAGGTAGTCTAGTTAGTATAGCAAGGTGGGGGACTCTCTGCTACAGGCCCTTAGCTGTAGGGTTTATGGAAGCCAAGGGTATATTTGTACAGTTCAAACGGATTTTACCTAAAAGTCATGAGGATGTTAGATCAAGCACATAGATAAGCTATTACGAGGCCTAAAGAGATCCTGAGATAACATAGCTCTTAAGTCACCTGCAATATTTCTGCTGCTCAGCAGTCTTTTAAGTTCTAATCAATCAGCCTTTGTTGGTGGTTCTAGGTAGGGTGCAGCTTGTTTGGGAGAACATCAGTTCAAAATGTAGATGAAGACTCTTGGAAAAAAATATTCCAAGCTAGTAGAAGCTTCTTTGACTCTTATAAGAGTCAGTGATCAGCCGGGTGTGGTGGTGCACACCTTTAATCCCAGCACTTGGGAGGCAGAGACAGGCAGATTTCTGAGTTCGAGGCCAGCCTGGTCTACAAAGTGAGTTCCAGGACAGCCAGGGCTACACAGAGAAACCCTGTCTTGAAAAACCAAAAAAAAAAAAAAAAAAAAAAAAAAAGAAAAAAAGAGTCAGTGATCATTTTTAAAATTACAAGAATGTTTTAAAAATATCACAGCATTCTGGGTTGCCCTATGGTAAGCATTCCCTGACTGCCTGCCCAAATTCAGTCTTCAGGTAAGGGACTCTGAATAGCATATCGATCTTGACCTTGCTGGTCAAGATAGAATTTTCTCTTGTTTTGTCTCAGGCTGGAAACATTCTAGAAGTATGTTTTTCTGGTTCTTTTTAGTTTTTGGTTTCTCATGGTAAAACTCATATAACATAGAAATAACATAGAATTATACTTTTTTTTAAGTCAGGGTCTCCCTACATAGCCCTGGCTATTCAGTAACTCACTCTGTAGACTAGGCTGGCCTTGAACTCACAGAGCTCTGTCTGTTTCTGTCTCCCAAGTGCTGGGATTAAAGGCATTTGCCACTATACCTGGCCAGAACTAGACATTTCAAGGTAGAACTTGCTGATAATTAGAATATTCACACCATGATAGAAACATCAACACTAGCTGCAGTGAACTTTCACTGGTCTAAAGGGCCACCACATACCAGTTAAACTGTTGTTCCTCTATTACTTCCTTCCATTGTGCCTTAACCATGACTAACCTACTTTCTGTTGTATAGATTGTCATCGTCTGGATGTTTTGTATTGGTGAAATGGTTCATGTGACCTTTGTGTTTGTCTTCTTTTGCTTAATGTCACGGTGGAGCATGTTTCCCCACACCATTCCACTTCTGTGGCTGAATATTTCCCATTGTCTAAATGTCTCACATTTTCTTGACCCATTCATCTTTCAGACCTCTACCTTTTGGCTAAGTGTGAGCAACATTCTTCTCAACATTAGTCCACAAAGAGCTGTTAACGTCTCTGATTTCAATTTGTTTGAGCCTGTTGGAACTGCTGGATCATTTGGTAAGTTCACAATGCCTTAGACAACAGCAGTACCTTTGATGTTCTCATCATCAGTACAGAAAGGCTCTAACATCTTCACCTCCTTGCCAATACTTGTTATTTTCTGTCCTTTTCATTATAGCCATCATGGTGTGTGTGGGGGGGAATGCAGTCATTTTTGTGGGAATCTGTATTTTCAGTTATCCTTGTCATGTCTAGGCTAAACTTCATCTCCTACTGCTGCCCCAATTCTCCCTGCTCCAGAATTACAGCCCTATTGTTACCTTCCAGTGTAGGACCTCTCTGCTGGTTAGGTCTCCCTCTGCATCTGGCACTTAGCTTGGGTATCACACCTGTTCCCTGTAGTCCTGTCTGACCTGGTGGCTGGCACATTGGCATCTCACTCTCCCAACCTTGCCAGGGTTACAATTTTACTTTGGAGTATGAGCCTATGTAATATGTGTTGGCCTCCCTCCCCTCCCCTCTCTCAATTCAGGCACAGGCAGAGCTCAGTTGATGGAGAACTTGAGCAGCATGCACCAAGCTCTGGGTTTGATCTCTGGTACTGTGTAAACCCAGCACAGTAGCATGTACCTGTAACTCAAGCTCTGGAGGCTGGGAAACAAGGAGGAGCAGAAGTTCAAAGTTATTCTTGTGTAGATAGTAAGGTGGACTACAGGAGACCCTGGCTCAAAAAAAAAAAAAAAAAAAAGTAAAGAAAATTATCTTCCTTCTCTAGGACTCTGGTCCTTTGGATAACCTGTATTTTTTGTTTGTTTGTTTGTTTGCTTGTTTTTGTCTATTGTGAATCACAACTTTTAATCAGGTCATTTGAGATGATCCACTGTACCAGTTGTTGTCACTTTACCAGTCTCTTAGGAAACCCTCTTGGAAGAGTCACCCACATTTGCACACACTTTCCCCACCTCCTTCATCTCCAGAGTCCCCTCCAGTAAGCCTAGTGCATACACCCTGCTGCTGCAATAGCCCATGTCAAGGACACAAATGCCTGCAGGGAGCAAGAGAAGATGTTTGTACTGCATCCCTCCATTCTTCTGGAACAGCATCTTATCTGAGCCTCTGAGAACCAGGCATCCCTGTGTCCTCCTATCTCACTGGACACAAGTTTTGCTTGTTCCTTGCTGATACGTAAACTTTGTTTCTCTCTTCTCTTTCGACACTTTCTTTCATCTTTCTGTGCTGTGAATAGAATTCTGACATCTCATTCATACTAAGCATAAGCTGTAGCACTGAAGCATACCCCCTTTAATAGTCAATTAATGCATGCTGTGTGTGAGCGTGCACACGCGCGCGCGTGTGCGCGTGCGCACGCGCACACACACACACACACACACACACACACACACACACACACACACATGGAGAAGAGAAGACAACTTTTTTCTTTTTGTATTTTGGAAATACGGTCTTACTATGTAACTCTGGCTATCTTGGAACTCACTATGTAGACCAGATTGTCCTTGAACTCATAGAGATCTGCCTTCTGAGTGCTGGAATTAAAGGAATGTACCACCCTGTCTGGCATAGATGATAGCTTTTGAGAATTGGTTCTCTTCTATCATGAGAGTAAGCACCTTTATCCAGCCGAGTATCTCACTGATTACTATTTATTGTTGTTAGTCTTCTTGTTGTTGGTAGTTTTGTGTGTGTGTGTGTGTGTGCACTCTCATATGTGTGCATGTGGCACAGAATACAAATAGAGGTTGGAGGGCAGATTTTTGGATTCTAAGGATCAAACTTGAGTCATCAGACTTGAAGCTTCCTACAACCATGAATCTTGTTAGTTTTGAGCATACCCTTGAGTTTTTGTTCACTGAACATAAATCTCCATTTCAGTTGGTGCGATTTTGAACATGTTTAATTTTGGTACAAGGTATTGTACTGGGGGGCCTCACACACGCTAGGCCCATGCATTACCTACCAATGAGCTGTACCTCTTGCCTAAAAAAAAGTTGTTAAAAAGTCTTGTTCAGGTCAAAAATATTCTACTGACTTGTCTACATAATCCTTTGTCATATTGATCATCCTATGGAGCATACATGCTATTCCTTCTACTGTTCCTGGTGATGTTTCTCTACTGTTCCTGGTTATCTTGCTTTCTTTCTTTGGGTAGACCTCAAGTCATTGACCAGAATTCTTTGGGCAGCAGTATTTTCAGCCACCTGGGCAGTCCTTAGTGTGTTGGCACACAGTTCTCTGTGTTGTCCACAGAGATAAAACAAATTCTGTTGTGGAAAAATGGCCATCCTCTGTTTAGCCCACACAGAGCTCTAGGCTTGTGCAGCTGTTCAGCTGGGAAAGGCACCTGCTGGCAGGGTGATTTCCAAAGTGCAAGTGAGCGAGGTCCATTCTCAAACCTCGGAAAGAGGAACAGATACAACAATGTTGAAGTTTATTGTAACTCCATGTCTGGCAGTAGTCTCTTGGTGAAGGAGCTGGTTCTCATACAACCCTGTGACTAACAAGGCCATCTGATATGGTTTGTCCTCTGTCATTGCTCATCACCCTGGTTCTCCACCTCCTGATGGCTGGGACAGGAAGTTGAGTGACATCTTTATTCATTCTAGAAGCTTGATCCAGGAAAGCAATGATGTTGAGGGTGGGCGGCAAGCTGCCATGATGATTTCATAAGTCTTCATTCTGTGGGACCATCCCTTTCTCTTGAAATATGCTCAGGTCTACTAAATATTCGTATATGCACTCTGCACATTGCCCAAGAGTGCCCCATGGGATTAAGCAAATGTGAAGGCCATTATGATAGTTTTGTAGAAGCGCATGTTTAGTCTCAGGATGGAGTCGTGCTTTAGCCATGGAGGGAACCCTCATGGATCACTGCTTGACGGGAGTCACAAGAGCTTCTCCACACGTTCCTTTCCCACATACCTGTATCAGTCTAACAGTGGCAGAGTGCTTGCTTAGCATGCATAAGGCTTTGGGTTTGATGCCCAACAAAATTGGTAGTACTGATTTGGCCATTTGCAGTTTTCTTTCTAGGGATTTTTACCTAATCCCTTTGAACCTATTTTGTCTTTCTTTCTTTCCTTTTTAAAAAATATTTATTGCTTGGGGTAAGCAGTACATGCATGCCTTTAACCCCAGCACTCAGGAGGCAGAGGCAGGTGGGTCTCTGTCATTTCCAGGCTAGCATATAAAGTTCAAGGACAATATGGGCTATGTAGTGAGACACTATCAAAAATAAAATTTATTTAGTGTTTGTGTGTGTGTGTGTGTGTGTGTGAGAGCCTGTGTGCCCCCTGTGTGTGTGTTACATTGTACTCAGACAGGTCAGAAGACAACTTGATGGAGTTCCTTCCTCAGACCTTTATGTAGGTTGTGTGATGCAACTCATGTTGCTAGTCTTCTGTGGCAAGCACCTTCACCTGCTGAGCCATCTCATTAGCCCTGTGTCCTCATTCTTGATTGGCAAAAGAGATGCCATTGGCACACGCTTTCATATTCACTGTTTGAAGATGCAGTCAGATGGAGCCAAGAATCAAGAATTATTACATTTGTTGCTGTTGACATGCTATTTTCAGTTAACATGTTTCCTTTATTGGAAATGTAGACTTTTGCTTAAGTCCATCTCTCAGTGAATCTTTTGTTTGTTCTCTGTTGATGCTAGTTCATATTGGAATCTCATGGCACCTCTGGATTTTTTTTTCAGGAACAAAGTATCAGATAGAAACACATGGAGAGTGGTAAGCAAGATGAGAGAACTTATCAAAAAAGAATATACCATTCTGAGGCTGGAGTCATGGCTTTCTGATAAAGAGTACTTGGTGTGCCCTTCCGGTCCACACCGCGCCAGCACCAGGCGCAGGACCCAGGGGCTGTGCACTCGCCCAGGTTCCCAGCAGGACTCTCCTGGCGATCTTGGGACCACTGGTGAGAGGAGCACAACATCTGTTCCAGTCCAATCGCCTGGGACTTGAGTCTGCAGCTGGGAGATAGACAAGGGCCAAACCAGGGCAGCGGGTCCCTTCTGGTCTGCTCCACCGCCGGGTCTCCTTGGGCAGAGATGGCAGGAGGCAAGCATAAGAACAGAAGCAACAGAAACCAAGGGTACTTGGCATCACCAGATCCAAACTCTCCCACCATGTCAAGTCCTAGATACAACATCACACCGGAAAAGCAAGACATGGATCTAAAGTCACTTGTCATGATGATGATGGAGGACTATAAGAAAGAAATACAGGAAAACACAGATAAACAACTTAGAGAGTTACAGAAAAAGAATACCAAACAGGTGATAGAATTGAACAAAACCATCCAGGACCTAAAAATGGAATTAGAAACAATAAAGAAAACCCAAAAGGATACAACCCTGGAGATAGAAACCATAGGAAAAAAAAAAAAGCAGGAACCATAGATACAAGCATCAGCAACAGAATACAAGAGATTGAAGAGAGAATCTCAGGCACAGAAGATTCTATAGGGAGCATAGACACAACAATCAAAGAAAATGCTAAATGCAAAAAGATCCTAACGCAAAATATCCAGGAAATCCAGGACACAATGAGACGACCAAACTTAAGGATAATAGGAGTAGATGAGAAGGAAGACTCTCAAACTAAAGGGCCAGCAAATATCTTCAACAAAATTATAGAAGAAAACTTTCCATACCTAAAGAATGAGATGCGGTATTTGTATGTTCTTCGGATGTCTTGAGGTTTATCCGACCTGGTCTTTTCTTTAAGGAGGGTTGTGTATTATTAGTCTTGTTGTTTACGTGATTTATTTCTGTCTTATAATTTTCGTCATTCCCAAAAAGGTCAAGTAACATATAAAGGCAGGCCTATTAGAATTACTCCAGACTTCTCACCAGAGACTATGAAAGCGAGAAGATCATGGACAGATATTATACAGACACTCAGAGAACACAAATGCCAGCCCAGGCTACTATACCCAGCAAAACTCTCATTTACCATAGATGGAGAAACCAAAGTATTCCATGACAAATTCAAATTCACATAATATCTTTCCACGAATCCAGCCCTTCAAAGGATAATAACAGAAAAAAACCAATATAAGGATGGAAATTCTGCCCCAGAAAAAGCAAGAAAGTAATCCTTCAACAAACCTAAAAGAAGACAGCCACAAGAACAGAATCCCAACTTTAAAAACAAAACTGACAGGAAGCAACAATTACTGTACCTTAATATCTCTTAATATCAATGGACTCAATTCCCCGATAAAAAGACATAAACTATCATACTGGCTATACAAACAGGACCCAATGTTTTGCTGCTTACAGGAATCACACCTCAGAAAAAAAGACAGACACTACCTCAGAGTGAAGGGCTGGAAAACAATTTTCCAAGCAAACGGTCCGAAGGAAAAAAGCTGGGGTAGCCATTCTAATATCGAATAAAATAGACTTTTAATCCAAAATTATCAAAAAGGACAAAGAGGGGCACTTCATACTTATCAAAGGAAAAATCTTCCAAGAGGAACTTTCAATTCTGAATATCTATGCTCCAAATGCAAGGGCAGCCACTTTCATTAAAAAAACCTTAGTAAAGCTGAATCTCACACAATAATAGTGGGAGACTTCAACACCCCACTCTCATCAACGGACAGATCCTGGAAACAGAAACTAAACAGAGATGCAGTCAAACTAACAGAGGCTATGAAACAAATGGTCTTAACAGATATCTACAGAATATTTCATCCTAAAACAAAAGGATATACCTTTTTCTCAGCACCTCATGGCACCTTCTCTAAAATTGACCACATAATTGGCCACAAAACAGGTCTCAACAGATTCAAAAATATTGAAATTGTCCCATGCATCCTATCAGATCATCATGGACTAAGGCTGTTCTTCATTAACAACATAAGTAGCAGAACACCATCATTCACATGGAAACTGAACAACATTCTACTCAATGATACCTTGGTCAAGGAAGATATAAAGAAAGAAATTAAAGACTTTCTAGATTTTAATGAAAATGAAGCCTCAACATACCCAAACTTATGGGACACAATGAAAGCATTCCTAAGAGGAAAACTTATAGCTCTGAGTTCCTACAAAAAAAAAAAAAAATGGAGAGAGCATACACTAGTAGCTTGGCAGCACATCTACATGCTCTAGAACAAATGGAAGCAAATTCACCTAAGAGGAGTAGAAGGCAGGAAATAATCAAACTCAGGGGTGAAATCAACCATAGGGGTGAAATCAACCATGTGGAAACAAAAAGAATTATTCAAAGAATCAATCAAACCAGGAGCTGGTTCTTTGAGAAAGTCAACAAGATAGATAAACCCTTAGCCAGACTCACCAGCGGGCACAGGGATAGCATCCAATTTAACAAAATCAGAAATGAACAGGGAGATATAACAACAGATCCTGTGAAAATTCAAAACACCATTAGATTCTTCTACAAAAGGTTATATTCAAAAAAATTGGAAAATCTAGAGGAAATGGATAACTTTCTAGACAGATACCAAGTACCAAAGTTAAACCAGGATCAGATTAATGACCTAAACAGTCCTATATCTCCTAAAGAAATAGAAGCAGTCATTAATAGTTTCCCAACCAAAAAAAGCCCAGAACCAGATGGGTTTAGTGCAGAGCTCTATCAGACCTTCAAGGAAGACCTAATTCCAGTTCTTCTGAAACTATTCAACAAAATAGAAGCTGAAGGCACACTACCCAATTCATTCTATGAAGCCACCATTACTCTGATACCTAAACCTCATAGAGACACAACAAAGATAGAGAACTTCAGACCAATTTCCCTTATGAATATCGACACAAAAATACTCAACAAAATTCTCCCTAACCGAATCCAAGAACACATCAAAACGATCATCCATCATGACCAAGTAGGCTTCATCCCAGGAATGCAGGGATGGTTTAATATACGGAAATCCATCAACATAATACACTATATAAATAAACTCAAAGAAGAAAACCACATGATCATCTCCTTAGATGCTGAGAAAGCATTTGAAAAAATCCAACACCCTTTCATGATAAAAGTCTTGGAAAGATCAGGAATTCAAGGCCCATACCTAAACATAATAAAAGCAATCTACAGCAAACCAGTGGCCAACATCAAACTAAATGGAGAGAAGCTGGAAGGAATTCCATTAAAATCAGGGACTAGACAAGGCTGCCCACTGTCTCCCTACCTATTCAATATAGTAATTGAAGTCCTAGCCAGAGCAATTCGACAACAAAAGGAGGTCAAGGGGATACAAAGTGGAAAGGAAGAAGTCAAATTATCGCTATTTGCAGATGATATGATAGTTTATATAAGTGACCCCAAAAACTCCACCAGAGAACTCCTAAACCTGATAAATAGCTTCAGTGCAGTAGCTGGATATAGAATTAACTCAAACAAATCGATGGCCTTTCTCTATACAAAGGATAAATGGGCCAAGAAAGAGATCAGGGAAACTACACCCTTCACAATAGTCACTAACAATATAAAATATCTTGGTGTGACTCTAACAAAGGAAGTGAAAGATTTGTATGACAAGAACTTCAAGTCTCTGAAGAAAGAAATTGAGGAACATCTCGGAATATGGAAGGATCTCCCATGCTCATGGATACCGTCTTAGTTATATCATTTTTACCGATAGAACGGATTTCGTTAGATGTCTAAGTTACGTTAGGGGTAGTTTTAAGGTTGAGTTAAGAAGTTACTAGATCTTTTCTGTTAAACGTTCAAGTAGACCTTATTGTTTTTTGGATCTGATCGTTTTTGAGAAGAGTTGTTATTTAGAACCTCTGGTGGAATCGCCAGGCCTGACCTCAAGCTGTACTACTGAGCAATTGTAATAAAAACTGCATGGTACTGGTACAGCAACAGACAGGTAGATCAATGGAATAGGATTGAAGACTCAGAAATGAATCCACATACCTATGGTCACCTGATCTTTGACAAGGGAGCTAAACTATCCAGTGGGAAAAAAGACAGCATTTTCAGTGCTGGCACAACTGGTGGTTATCATGTAGAAGACTGGGAATTGATCCATTCTTATCTCCTTGTACTAAGGTCAAGTCTAAGTGGTTGAAGGATCTCCACATAAAACCAGAGACACTGAAACTTCTAGAGGAGAAAGTGGTGAAAAGCCTCGAAGATATGGGCACTGGGGAAAAATTCCTGAATAGATCAGCAAAGGCTTGTGCTGTAAGATCAAGAATTGACAAATGGGACCTCATAAAGTTGCAAAGCTTCTGTAAGGCAAAAGATACTGTCAACAAGACAAAAGGGCCACCAACATTTTGGTAAAGGATCTTTACCAATCCTAAATCAGATAGGGGACTGATATCCAATATATATAAAGAACTCAAGAAGGTGGACACCAGAAAATCAAATATCCCCATTAAAAAGTGGGGCACAGAGTTAAAGAATTCTCATCTGAGTAATACCGAATGGCTGAGAAACACATGAAAAAATGTTCATCATCTTTAATCATCAGGGAAATGCAAATCAAAACAACCCTGAGATTCCACCTCACACCAGTAAGAATGGCTAAGATAAAAAATTCAGGTGACAGCAGATGCTGGCGAGGATGTGGAGAAAGGGGAACACTCCTCCATTATTGGTGGGAATGCAAGCTTGTTCAACCACTCTGGAAATCAGTCTGGTGGTTCCTCAGAAAATTGGACATAGTACTACCGGAAGATCCTGCAATACCTCTCCTGGGCATCTATACAGAAGATGTTCCATCTGGTAATAAGGACACATGTTCCATCATGTTCATAGCAGCCTTATTCATAATAGCCAGCTGCTGGAAAGAACCCAGATGTCCCTCAACAGAGGAATGGATACAGAAAATTTGGTACATTTACACAATGGAGTACTACTCAGCTATTAAAAACAATGAATTCATGAAATTCCTAGGCAAATGGATGGATCTGGAGGGTATCGTCCTAAGTGAGGTAACCCAATCACAAAAGAACTCACATAACATGTACTCACTGATAAGTGGATATTAGCCCAGAAACCTACACTACCCAAGATACAACTTACTAAACACATGAAACTCAAGAGGAATGAAGATCAAAATGTGGACACTTTGCCCCTTCCTAGAATTAAGAACAAAGCACACATTGATGGAGTTACAGAGATCATGTGTGGAGCTGAATCTAAAGGATGGACCAACCAGTGACTGCAGCAGCCAGGGATCCATCCCATAATCAGCCACCAAACATAGACACTATTGCATATGCCAGCAAGATATTGCTGAACGGGCCCTGATATAGCTGTCTCATGGGAGGCTATACCTGTACCTGGCAAACACAGAAGTGGATGCTCTCAGTCAGCTATTAGATGGAACACAGGGTTCCCAACGAAGGTGCTAGAGAAAGTACCCAATGAGCTGAAGGGGTCTTCAACCCTATAGGTGAAAGAACAACATGAACTAACTAGTACCCCCAGAGCTCATGCCTCTAGTTGCATATATAGAAGAAGATGGCCTAGCTGGCCATCACTGGGAAGAGAGGCCCCTTGGTCATGCAAACAGGGGAACGTACAGGGGAACGCCAGGGCCAATAGGGGAGAGTGGGTGGGTTGGGTAGGGGAGCTGGGTGGGGGGTGGGGGAGGGTTTAGGGGATTTTTGGGAGAACATGTGAAATGTCAATGAAGAAAACATCTAATAAAAAATGGGAAAAAAAAGGACTTGGTGCTCTTGCAGAGAACTTGGGTTTGGTTTCCAGCATTCACGTTGGTCATCTTCCAATCACCCAATGCCCTCTTCTGGCCTCTGTGGACCAGTGGTGTACACAGAGACAAATATATGCACACACAAATAAAAGCAAATACATATTCTAAGAACTAGAGAGGCTGCTCAAAAGTATTGTTCTTCCAGAGGCCCCGAGTTTGGTGTCTAGCAACCATGTTGGGCAGCTCACAACTGCCTGCAACTCCAGTTCCAGGGAATTTGACTCCATAAGCACCCACAAGTATGTATATCCATAATTAAATAAAATTCTAGGAGCTGAAGAGATGGCCTAATAACTAAGTGTATTAATAACTAAGTGCTTAATAACTAAGTCGCTCTTCTGGAGGACTCACATGGTGGCTCTGTAACTCCAATTCTAGGGGACTCAGTGGGAAAAAGGCAAAAATCCACACATATAAAATAAGTATTTTATTTATTTCATTTCTATACCTTCATTCACTTCATTACTATGTATGTAACAAAAATTAAGTTCGTTTTTCTTTTTTTAAGAAAGAACATTATGTGGGGGGGGGGGGTTGAAGATCAATGGCAAATGCTGTATGAAAATGTTCATGTCACATACTGTGGGCTTTTTGGGTCACTTGCATGGTGGCTTTCTCCAGTGTGCTCCCATACGTGTCCATCTACATACAACTTCATGTACCATATGCCTCATTAGAATTGAAATCACTACCCAAGGACCTATTTTAAGATAATAAACCAGAGATCACCTTCAAACAGACCCTCCAGAGTGCCTTGGTATCTGTGCCAGTAACTTTAGTCAATTGTCTCTGTTGGGCTGCGTGTGTTCTAGCCTTTCTCTTTGCCAGCAGGATTATGTCCTATGTCCCTTTTGCAGCTTCATGTAAAGCCTTCCAGACTCCAGTATCCAATCTGGTCTCCTACTTCCCTGTGGCTCAAACAGTTCATGGTGGTGGTAACTTCAAAGTCTTCCAGGGATGTGCTAATGACTGACATGCTTAGGATTCTGAACTCAGATGAAAGGAATAGGACATGATCCTGATCAATTTGAGCTGCTTTACAAACTACCATAGGCTAGAGGGAGTGGAGGCTTATAAACAATAGAGATTTTGTTCTTACAGTTCTGGGGGCTGGGACGTTCAGGATCAAGGCAGCAGTGGCTGTTTACTGGTTCACAGAAAGCCAACTCTGAATTCCTGTGTCTTCATGTGGTGGAAGAGACTAAGCGTCTCTATGGAACCTGTTATAAGGGTACTAGTTAGCTTCCGATATTACTATTGGAATACTAGTATTCTCAGGATCTCAACATGTGGAGTTGGGGAAACAAATGTTCAAGTCATAGCAGAGGCGCTCATTTCCAGCTGACTGTAACGATGGCTGAGTTTTCTCCATGGCCTTCTCTTATTGTGAAGCTCTCATTGAATGGTTATTGAGTAAACGAATAAGTGGATGGATGAATGGATTGATGGATGGGTGGATAAGACAGATCCAGTATCAGGCCTTATTATTGGAGCCTGAGGCTCGCCACCTTATCCCCCTTAAAGGGTTGGGCTGGCCATATAAAGAATAGCTACTCTGTGTTTTTTCTTTCCCACATTCTGTTTAACTCAGCCCCCCCCCCCCCGCCCCATTAGAATAGTACCCACCTTCGTTTTGTTCTTTCTTTGCATATACTTGCTTATTTATTTTTATTATTTGTTCCTTGTCAAAAGGAGAGAAAAGTAACCTCTCTGTCATCGAATTTGTTCCCTACCATACCTAGTCATGCTTTGTCCTTCTGCCTAGTCATGGGTTTCAAAATATCCTTTGTGTTTTGTGGGTCACAAAATAAAAGCTTAGCATACACAAGCATAAAACATTAGTGGGCCAGACAGCCAACATTATGTCCTAAAAAAAAAAAGCCAAGGTAATTGCAATTCATAATTCTAAGAACCCTCATACTTGTTTTGATTCCTTAAAATGCAATTGAATTTGAGATAAAGAATCAAAATCCTTTATTCAAATTATATTGAAGTAGCTTTCTATTGCCAAACAGGTCATATTTGGGGAGCAATTTCCCAATATGTAAAATGAATAATAATTGCTTTAGAATAATCATAATTACATCCCCAAAAGGGAATTTTATCTCATTTCATTTTTTCCCCTTTGTACTGTTGAATGACTGATTCTGAAGTAATTATGAAGCACAGCGTTCTTTCTTGCCACCGAATGGCATGCCTATTATCTTGCCTGTGTCCCATGTTTCCCTGCAGCCCCACATGCATTTGAAAACAGTGGTTTTGTGATTTAAGCTTATCATACAAAATGCCAATGCTAATCGACCTTTGAGCGTGAACATCTCTGTACCATAGCAAAGGGCCATGAAAAAAAATATGTAGGCGTACAGCTATGAGACATTTGGTTTCCACTGTGCTAAGGGGCTCTGCGTGGGTAGTGTGAGCAGACTGAGGTCTTACAAAACCCTGCTCATCTCTGAAAGAGCTGCCCCCTTGGCTGTGGCTTCTGAGCACAGGCTTTCTGAACCTCTTTGCAGATGGGGAACTGGGGTCTGCCTTCTTGACATATGTGTCTATTACCTTGCTGCTGGGGCAGCTGCATAAGTATCAGATCCTATCAAGAAGGGTGGGTGATAGCACTCTGTTGGCTCAATCCACTCATCTAGGAAGGTGCTCATGAGTTTGTAGAGAGGCAAGCTGTGAGAGTAGGTGGGTACAAATCCCAACCTTGCCTACAGCTCACCAGGTGATGCAGTAGGCCTGTCCATGTGTGGGTGTGGGGGATGCTGAAGTGGAGCTAGGTGTCACACCATAGGCAGTTAGCTTTGACAGAAGCTACCAGCTAGAGCTACTCAGAACCCATTCTGGCACTGCCCTGTGGTACTTTGCATGACCCAAACCTATCTGAGCTAGTATTGTCTTTCATAGATTGGGAGAGGACCTCTGTACCTCTCTTAAGAAGTTGTTAAGAACATGAGTATACAATACACTCAGATATACATTTGTGGTGCAGGCCTCATGCCTTACACAGAATCTCACCATTTTGAGCATCCTGGAAGGGCCCCTAGGCATGGCTTCTTCAGAAAGCAGTGTGTGTGTGTGTGTGTGTGTGTGTGTGTGTAGGTTAGAGGGCAGCTTTTGGAAGTCAAACACACATTGTCACCCGTTCCTTTTAGTAGCATTTAATGGTGTTTTTCTTGGTTTTCTCACTTCATGAAGGTTTGATCACAAGACCAAGATTTTGATCTCTGGAATGAGTTTTAAGCCTGACATTCATTTCTTGGGTTTAGAGCTTTGTCTCTGTGTATTCAGACCCTCTCTCTAGTGCTTTACCACTCCCCAGGCACCAAGTGTGTATACACAGGGGATGCCAGGATGGGGGATGAAGGTCACGGCATAGCCAGCTCTTTTTGGCAGGAGACAGCAGCTACCCAGAAGCCATTCTCCCACTCCCACAGTGTCCTTGGCTTACATTCCCAGCAGTTGTCCTCCTTGCTGTTCTCCCATCTTACTCATTATCACTCACTGTTCTCAAGCTGTCTTTTTCTGATTTCCTTTTTCTTACTCCTCCTACTCCCCTCCTTTTCTTTATTTTTGAGCTTCCTTGTCTAATACCCACCAGCCACTAGAGCACATGCATGAGTACTCGAGCGCACACATGCATGTATGTGCTCACACACATACACACACATACACACACACAGCCCCTGTGTGCACATGCATATTTATTATTTGTATATTTAGAAATAGGATCTCATTAGCCCATGCTGGCCTCTAACTTGCTATATAGCTAAATGACCTTGAACTTGTGGTCCTCTTACTTCTAACTCCCATGTCCTGGGATTGTAAGCTTGCTCCACTATACCCAGTGTAGGTGGTGCTTGGGATACAACCCAGGGCCTTATGCATACTTGGCAGGCTCTCCATCAATGCTACTACTTCTGGCATCAAGGGAAGTGAAACTCTACCAGTCTCTTGGTCTCTTCTACCATTTCATAGGAAGGGCTTGAATGCCTTGGACTCTACTGGCAGGATTTCTCATCTAGTGGTGCTGGAGGGTTTAAGGGTGCTGGAGAAACAGAGTGTCCTTTCCTCCTCGGGGACTGCCTCTTAGCTAAAGCTAGATCTTTGACTAGGCTGCAGACAAAGACTTATAGAATGAGCCTGAGGGAAGGATAGTTAGTGAGTTTATTAAGGTAAGGGAGAGGTGTAGCTCAATGGGTAGAGCGGTTGGTTACTAAGCACAAAGACCTGTATTTAATCCCAACATTGCATAAAGTTAGTGTGGTGGCACATGCCAGTTATCACAACACTCTGGAAGTAGAATCAGAAGAATCAATACTTCAAGGTCATCATCCTCAGCTACGCAGAGAGTTCAAGGTGAGACTGCTGGCACAATGGCTATGAAAGTATAGGTGTAAATAAGGAAATTGTTTTTGTTCCAAGCATGAAAGCCTGACATTTTTTCATCTTGATTACATGACACAGTAATAATGTGTTTCCCCTACCTCCTAGCCTATTCAACCCAGTTCCAGCCTACAAGAAATGACACTAACTACAAGAGATGCTTTTGTGATACTGCTGGGAGGGACACCTGTCTTCTAGCATTGTGTGTTCAGACATCAGTGTGGTCTTCTGACAAAACAGGCTATGGAATGTGCCCTGTGGCCATTGGACCAGCAAGACTGCTTCACAGAGCCAGGCATAGTTCCTCACACCTGTAATCCTAGCACTTGGGAGGTGGAGGGGAGGCTCAGAAATCCAAGTCCATCCTTGGCTACATAGAAAGTTTGAGGTCAACCTGGGCTACATAAGACTGAAAATGGAAAGAAAAAAATGATTTCTAAATTGATTGTATCAATTATCACTATTTTGACACACTCTACTGGAAGGGACAGCAGGTGGGTCACTGTCATTTGATTTCTGACCCTTCGTTTTTCATATGCCTCCAAAATGATACAAATATTTAAGAGTCTTGTTTTTTGTTTTTCTTTAAGTGGTTTCCAGTACCAACCAGCACTACAGTAAATTTTCAAATGCTTTCACTGGCTCTGAAAGAACCTGCCTAGAGCAATTAATTGTTACTTCCAATTGCTCTCCAGCACAAATGAATGTTGGGAGGTACTGCTCAGGGAGGGCAGAACATGAGATCTGGTTGGAGAAAGTTCCAGTCTCTTCGGAAAGCCCCTTCCTGCCAAGCAGTTCCCTGGCACTCTAAAAGGAAGCTGGCCACACGGTTTCAGAATGAAGTGATCCCTTAGAAGATGGGGATACATCCTTCTTCCCCTTGCCATCTGGGACTTCATCTAAGTGAGATGTTGCAGTGTATTGGGTGTTATTCAACATTCTGGGGTTCCAGGTACAAAGCAGCTGGCTTTAGCACTGTCAGGGAGACAGCAGCCCCAACCAGAAGCCACAATTTCATCTAAGCTGAATTTCATGATTGATAGTCACCTATCACACTAGACTCCAGGCCAGTGTAATTGGACTGAGGATTTGGCTCTACCAAAAGAGCCCCAATGGGAACCAGCCCTAGGCTGGGAACTCTGCTTCATCTATGTGTGGAAACTGTTTCCCCAGTGTCCTCAAAGCCAAGGACTCCTACCAGGTTCCTATGATGCCTAGACTTTAAATACACACACACACACACACACACACACACACACACACACACACACACACACAAAACTGTGATAGAGAAAGCAAGACAGAGACACAGACAGACAGAGACACAGACAAAGTGACATCTTTAGTGCTGATTAAATAAATACAAAGTTGGCCTATGCAAACATTTGGAGAAAACAAAGAACTGCAATCATTTTAGGTTTTCCTTTGGGTCACTGAATGGCATGATATTCCAGGGTGGAAAGTGGTGCTGTTTTTTTCTCCCTGTAAGAAAAGAATGAGAAGGGATATCCTTATTGAAAAATTGTATTAGTTTCTGAGATTATGACATAATTATATCATTTTCCCCTTCTGTTTTCTCCCTTGAAGTCCTCCCATATACCCCTCCTGCTTCTCTTTCAAGTTCATGACCTCTTTTTATATACATGCATATTTATAACCTAAATATAACCTGTTTGGCCTGAATATGTTTACTTGTATGTATGTTTTCAGTCTGACTATTTAGTATTAGATAAGCAGTTGAGCAGTTGGTGTGGTGTTCCCTAGAAAGACTAGTTCTCCCACTCTCAGGGTTCCTTACTTGCCTTCAGTTCTTGGTGTTGGATTTAATCACTTTCCTTTTTAACAGAATGTCACCACCATAATTCTCCACTCAGGAGAAGTCAGCCCAGTGTCAGTGTTTGGTTTGGAAGGAAAAAAGATAAAGCAAATGAGAATTTTGATGAAAAGATAACCATAACCCACTTAGCCTGGGGAGATGGCTCAGTGCTCAAGAGCACTTGCTGGAGCTGAAAAGATGGCTCAGCAGTTAAGAGCATTGAATCTTCCTCCAGAGGAGCTGAGTTTAATTCCCAGCACCCACATAGAGGCTCACGAACATCTGTAACTCTAGTTCCAGGGAATCTGATGCCCTCTTCTGGCCTCAGCACCAGGCATGAATATGGTGCATAGACATACATTGCAAATTATCTATCAAAATAAAATAAAATAAAATAAAATATTTAAAAAGAGAGAGAAAGAGAGGGGGGCATGGTGATTGCTCTTCCAGAGGACTCAAGTTTGGATCCTAATGCTCACAGCTGGTGGCTCACAATTGTCTGTAACTCCAGCTCCTTCAGTGCCCTCCTTTGCCCTCATGGAATACCTAAACCCACACATGTCATACATTCATGAGCAGTACACACACACACTCAAAATAAAAAATATATTTTAAAAAGAAGCCTCACTATACTTTCTGCTTCTACAGATTTGCTTATACTGAATATTTCATTTAAATAGATCCATTACAAATATGGGCCTCTGCCCACACTCCTATAAATAACCCTATACCCATGCTCCTATAAGCAACACTAACAAAACGCATTCAGACATACATGTGTATACACAGAAAGATACATGAAAGGAGAAAGAGGTAGAGAGGATCTGTGGGAGCTGGAGGGGAACAGATGAGGGGAATAGGGGTGAAATGATCAAACCACATCATATCTGTAGAAAAGTACTTCAAACTCATTATTATATAATTATATATAATTAACATGTTAATAAAACTGACAAATCTAGGCCTCTATGTCAGTCTCTCTCATTGAGCACCAAGTTCTTGAACTTTATCTATGTTGTAGCCTGCATCATCATCAGTACCAGTCTTTTGCTAGCCATGTATCATTTAACTGTACAGATAGATCATATTTTGTTCATCCATTCATTCATCTGGCTAGGATATTTCAGTTGCTTCCGGGTTGGGGCTACTATGACTAATGCTGCTATAAACATTTCTACATAGGTTTCTTGTTGTTTTAGAGATAAGGTGTCATGTAGCTCAGGCTAAACTCTATTTCTCTCTGTATATCCTTGAACTCTGGACCTCTTGCTTTCTGCCAGTTTTATGTGACATAAGGGGTCAGACCCCAGGGCTTCATGCAAGCACTGTGACAATGGAGCTACAAACCCCAATTCTGCCGGGCTCTGCCTTATTTATAAAAAAAAATATATATATATATATTTCAAGACAGGGTATCTCTGTGTATGTAGCCTTGGCTGTTCTGGAACTCTGTCTGTAGACCAGGCTGTCCTGAAACTCAGAGATCCACAGGTCTGTGCCTCCTACCTGATGGGATTAAAGGTGTGTGCTACTACTAGCGGGCATAGTTTTGCTTTTTAATCTTTCCTCAAGCTATACTTTTATGGTGTGTGTACAAAATCTAGACCTTAAACTTTTTTTTTTTTTTCGAGACAGGGTTTCTCTGTGTAGCCCTGGCTGTCCTGGAACTCACTCTGTAGACCAGGCTGGCCTCAAACTCAGAAATTCGCCTGCCTCTGCCTCCCAAGTGCTGGGATTAAAGGCGTGTGCCACCACACCCAGCGACCTTAAACTTTTTTGTTTGTTTTTAAGGTGAGGTCTTGCAGTGTAGCCCAGGCTATCTTCAAATCTGCAAAAGTCAAAGGAGGAGAATCACTGAAGGAGTGAGCCACTCTGCTGGGCTCTCTTGAACAGCTTTTAAAAATTGACCGCCAGTGTAGAATCCAGACCATTTGTCTGCCTGCCTCAGAGAATCTGATCATTCCACCAAATGAAACTGAACTCCACCACACTAGAGCATTCATCTTCTCTCTTCTGAGCCCCCTGGCTTCCCAACCTAAACTTAGAAAGCCAGAGATGGAGGAGTAGAAAAAAGGAAGCAGTAAATCATCCACATGAGTGGATCATCTTGAAACTAACAATGTAAAACCCCCAGTGAGAGAATGAGTCTGCCAACTGATTGAGGTCTTAGTGGAAAAAAAAGAGAGAAAGAATAAACCATTTTCAGGAAATGAACCCAACATTAAAATATTAACAGGAAATATGTTCAAATGTTGAACCAACATCCCTTAAAAAAACACTGCAGATTCTTTCAATAACAATCTATACCTATATCTTTATCTAATATATATGTATGCATATATATATATATATATATATATATATATATATATATATATATATATATATATATATGCATGTTTATTTAATATGACAGCTGAAGCAGGCATGGTGATGTATGCCTGTAATCCCAGCACTAGCGGCAGGAGGACAGGCCAGCCTGGGCTACAGTGTGAGGTCCTGTCTCAAACAAAAATGAGAGCTGAGTTACTGGGGAAAAAAAGAGGGGGGTAGAGACTGGAAGTCCTCTAAAGGCCTGTGACATGTTTCCTGGAGCCATGTTGGGAGAAAGAATGGAAGCACGCAGGGATGCTGAGCTGTCTCAGCAACTCAAAGTGCTTTCCTTGTAAGCCTGATAATTTGATTTGGATGCCAGCAACCTACAGTGGGCCCTTTCCCCAAAAGTTATCCTCTGAGTTCCATATGTGTGCATCTGCATACACATACAATACAGCCACTTCATGAAGAATAGGTGGAATTAGAAAGTGCACATCCCTACCATCCGGGCCTCAAGCTCATCAGGTCCCACTCTCTCCTCTGCACCTCACCCACAGCTCCCTCAGCCCACACAGGGCTTTTTGTTCTCCAAGGTCTCTTGCCTCTATCATCCAGTCTTAGACTACATTCTCCACTTCCTGAAAATTGTTTCTTTAGAAACAATTTGTCTCCCCTATCTCCCTGCAAGGTTCAAAGTTGCCACTCATTTTTTATGAGAAAGAGCTTCAGGAAATGTTGGCTGGAGTGAGTTGGGTTGGGATCTCTGGGAATGGGAGCTTCTGCCCTGTGGGCTCTCAGGATCTCATGGGGCTGTGTTTTGTCAAGGCTACTGGCAGAAGTAGAGAACAGCAGGCTTGGGGGCTGCAGCGTCTGTCAGTATGCTATTTGGCTCTTCCTCTTCTCTTTTTTTCTTCCTGTGTCTCTGCTTTCTATTTCTGCCCATTTTTCCTTTTCAAGATTTCTATCCTTCCCATTAAAAGAAGAGGAAAAGATGGTGGCCGTGAGGCTAAAACAAAGCTGTCCTGAAGTGTGTGTGTGTGTGTGTGTGTGTGTGTGTGTGTGTGTCTGTGTTTGTGATTTCTTCATATTCTTGAGTAGGAGAAGGGGAGCTAGGGCACTGCAGCTCAAACTAGGCTTTGTGACTGCTAAACTCACATTCCCATTGAACTATACCTGAGTCCTTTATTTATTTCATTTAAAAATACTTGGTAAAATGACTTTTGGACATTTGGATTCAGCCTTCATTTTAGATATTGGGAAGGTTTTGAAATAGCTTGGACATGAGTTAGAAGTGTAGCTCAGTTGGTAGAGACTTGCCTAGCATGCTTATGAGCCCTGGTTCCAGCCCCACCACTACATACATAGGGTGTGGTGATGCACACACATGATTTCAGCACTTAGGAGGGGTAGCTCAAGGTCATTCCCAGCTACATAGCAAGGATGGAACCCTGTCTTGGGGGTAAAATAAATAGATGCAGGCAAAAATTCAGATTTAGCATGAGCATGAAGGAACTGGTTTACTTTAAATGAAAGAGAGGGGGGCATAAGGAGGAGGGGAAGGAGGAGGCAGGCTAGTTGAGAGAAGTGTTAAAGGTAGTACAACTGAGGAAGGTTCAAGGGTAGAGGCTGAGGGTCTTGCCTTCCTGCCCAGAGAGGTGGGTGGGATTTTTATGCATATGAAATCTTGTGTCCTAAGGAGGAAGTGTTACTGCACTTAGCAATGTCTACCAATCTGTTTCATGTAGGATTCAATAGGCTATACACCTAGAATTAAATTCAGACTCAGACAGAAAGAATACTCCAAACTGCTCAGTCTCACAGGTTTGTAAAAGCTCATGGCAGGGCTTCTAAGTCCCCACAGCCTTCTACCCTGGAAAATGGCCTGCTTTATTTCTGGTGGATGATTAAATCCAAACTCCGATGATATGACAAGAATCAGGAGCTAGCAAGCTGGTGATATGTCCAACTCAGAAATGAGTGTGTCAAGAGGCTTCTCCTGGGGCTCTGGTGCCCCCTCCATCAGCTAGTTTGAATTAGGTTGTCCTTGAATTAGAATAAAAAGACTTGTTATCTATAGGAAGAATGGCATGTTCCAGTATTAGTAAGAAATTTATCTAGTCCGTTAGATTTTCATTAAATGTATCTGTGAGAATCAGCAGATGTTGAGTAGGGCAGGAAGGCAAAATTCTGCCCCTGTGCAGTTTCCATGAACTTACTTCCAGAACCTTCTAGCAAATGTCTTAAGACTAGCTTCCTCCATTTATATGGGCATTGAAGATAACACTCAACATTATTTAAATGACATTTACTTCTCTTGTGTTGTGTGGGGGGTAGTGTCTGGTGGCCACTGCGAGGGTTTGGAGGTCAGAAAACAGCTTGCAGGGGTCTGGGCTCAAAGTCAGGTGGTCAAGATAGGTAGCAGGTACCTTTACCCACTGATGGGGCCATGGGGTGGGCTAGTAGTCTCTATTGCCATAAAAAATTGGTTACATGATACAGCAATGACAATGAAAACATAGTAATGGGAGGAAATGGAACCAGGACACTGAGATAAAAGACACATTACAATTTTGCTGTTTTGTGAAAAGTGTCCCAGTCTGCCTGGATTTTCACTTCTTCATCTCCATGAGGGTTGAAACCCTGCCTGGAACGATCAAATTCAAGCAGAGTACCAGGTGAATCTGCTCCTGGGAGAACACAATTCTCTGAGAAATTGGTCCACTTCAGGCCCTCTAGCAGTTATGTCCATCAGAATCCTGCATTGATGCTGGTTGCTAAGGAGACGATTAGTTTAGGGACCTTGGAAAAGAGCCCAGCTAGGTGGCTGCCAGGGAGCCTGCAGCCCAACGTCTTTTATGACCTCTCAGTCATGAAAGGCACTCTCCCTCTTTAGAGCAACATGGTAGAAGTGATGTACCCATGTCACTACAATTTTTTCTCTTATGCATTTGTGGTTCACAACTCATACTGATCAGAGGGCCAGTGGACAAAATCTCAAGGCCTGTGAATCTTGAGGTTAGCCATTTCTGAAGTTGGCAAAAGGCAAACCCACATAGTTCCTGAGGAGCTCCTGTGGTTTACTGAAGTATTGAGGCCCTCTAGGGCATTTTTCTATGTACCCTGGATTTCTGCTCAGCAACCATCTTTCTGAAAGAGGATGGGATGAGGTCCATGGAAAGATGAACCCAGCCTTCTGAGAACTCTCCTTCAGTCTTAGCATTATTTCCTCCCTTCATGCAGGCTGAGGTTCTTTGTGGTAAAGGGCCTTTGCTGTTACAGATTCTGTGATACAATGTAATATATATTCTACCCCAAGCATCATAGTTCCTAAGGAGCCTGAGACTTAGAAGAAAAAAAAGGGGAAGTGCCTGGTTTAAAATTTTCTCCTTGTTCCTGGCCACATGGCATCTACTGTGGGGGAGTCAGATGGAATCCCGCCCTGGCTATGCCTTATTCCAAGTGTGAAGTTTCACGAAGGTTTGTCAAAGCCCCATATGCCAATGTTTTCTCCAGGCTTCTCCCATGCCCTCTCTTCCATAAAGCCACCCACATAACACAAGCCCAAGTAGAAGGCCATCTGCATTACCTCATCCTTTTATGTAGGCCATAGTTTCTCTATTGCTATGGTCTGGGCTTTAAAGATGCCAGCTTATCAATCTACAGATTCAACGCAATCCCCATCAAAATTCCAACTCAATTCTTGACTGAGATAGAAAGGGCAGTTGGCAAATTCATCTGGAATAATAAAAAACCTAGGATAGCAAAAACCATTCTCAACAATAAAAGAACCTCTGGGCGAATCACCATGCCTGACATTAAGCTGTACTACAGAGCAATTGTGATAAAAACTGCATGGTACTGGTACAGCAACAGACAGATAGATCAATGGAATAGAATTGAAGACCCAGAAATGAACCCACACACCTATGGTCACTTGATCTTTGACAAGGGAGCTAAAACCATCCAGTGGAAACAGGACAGCATTTTCAACAAATGGTGCTGGCACAACTGGCAGTTATCATGTAGAAGAATGCAAATTGACCCATTCTTATCCCCTTGTACAAAGCTTAAGTCTAAGTGGATCAAAGACCTCCACATAAAACCAGAGACACTGAAATTTATAGAGGAGAAAATGGGGAAAACCCTCGAAGGTGTGGGCACAGGGGAAAGATTCCTAAACAGAACAGCAATGGCCTGTGTGATCAGATCAAGAATTGACAAATGGGACCTTATAAAATTGCAAAGCTTCTGTAAGGCAAAAGACACAGTCAGTAAGACAAAAAGGCCACCAACAGATTGGGAAAGGATTTTTACCAATCCTAAATCTGATAGGGGACTAATATCCAACATCTACAAAGAGCTAAAGAAGCTGGACTCCAGAAAAACGAATAACCCCATTAAAAAATGGGGTACAGAGCTAAACAAAGAATTCTCAATTGAGGAATTCCGAATGGCTGAGAAACATCTGAAAANTCTCTAGCTCCATATATAGCAGAAGATGGCCTAGTCAACCATCATTGGGAGGAGAGGCCCCTTGGTACTGCAATCTTTATATGCCCCAATGCAGAGGAACGCCAGGGCCAAGAAGTGGGAGTGGGTGGGGAGGGGAGAAGGGGGAGCGGGAGGGGAGAGGGGAATTTTGGGATAGCAATTGAAATGTAAATTAAGAAAAGATCTAAAAAAAAAAAAGAAAGAAAAGTGTTCCATAAATAAATAAATGTTTTCTCTACATTGTACCCAGGGCTGTCTACACACACACACACACACACACACACACACACACACACCTCTCAGGCATCACACACACTTCAGGCTACTCTGCTTTGGATCCTGAAACAACTTCCTTATTGCTGTGTGTGCTGACACTGACTGTTCTTCCAATGCTTTTATGCGTGAGCCATGGCCCCTCCCCTCGCATACGACATCATGTTTGTGCTTAGCCAATCTCTACTCCAATGATTAGTTCATTATCATTACCTTCCCAAAGCCTTCCTGTAGAGCTACTCCTGTATACTCTGAATTGCTTCTCAACCTGTGCCCACAATAAAATGAAAACTATTCCAAAAAAAAAAAAAAAAAAAAAAAGATGCCACCTTATTGCAATTTGAACCATCAGACATTGGGTTTATACTGCATGGAAGAAGAGCAGCATGTGAAGAAAGTCTCAGAGAGATTTATTTATTGGGTAAATAAGAAGAAAGCAAGAAAGTGAGGGCATTCACGAGGGAGAGGGCATGAGCAAGATATTTTATGTTCATGTCCTGGAAGCCCATTGTGGTTTAATTAGAAGATCCGGCATCACAAGCTCAGACGATTCAGAGCATTGGATCTCAGTCCTGGGGAACGTTTAAAAATGTACACACAGCCTGCCCAGATCGATTATACTGGAATCTCTAGGGGCGGTTCACAGGGATCGTATTTATTAGAGAGTATGCTGCTTTCTAGAATCACCAGGTGCCAGAAAACCATCAAATTAGGTTTTCAGTAGCAAATTTAGGAAGGCCACATTTTAAAACATGTTCTGCTTTTCTATTTAAATACAAGACCTCACCACAATTAGCATGGAGTGTTGGCCCTCACTAACCTCAAGTTGCTATTCTATTCTTTATATTTGCAGTTACCGAGGGAATACTAGATATCAGTTTGCATAAAAGCAGTTACTAGATAATAATGTATTTATGTAGCTAGACTGGTTTAAAACTGTTTGTTTCTCGAAGTGATACATAGCATGGCTTAATTTTTACTTGGTATTTGTTTGTTTCCTACTATGACCTGAGACTTGAAAAATGTACCACATACACACACACACACACACACACACACACACACACACACCACATGACACAGTCTTGTGTCTCAAATAGTTCAGGCTGTTCTTGAAATTGATAAGTAGCTGAGGGTGAGCTGAACTTCTGATTATTCTGCATCTACTTCCTGAGTGCCTATCAACCCAGCACCCTTGTTTTTCACCATGTTGGGGGTGGAACCCAGGGGTTTGTATATCCTGGGTAAGCACTCTGATGCTCTATGAATCAAGATACACTCCCAACCCTGTCATCCATTTCTTTACTCAGAAACCACATTTGAAGCCGGTGATAGAATCCAGCATTGGTCCAAGGGAGGAGACATCAGAACAGGCTGGTAGAGTCTGGCTAGTCTGCCAGGAAAAAGAATATTGTAGCACCCATGGAATGAGTTGGATTGAGGTGTGATGGATGCTGACAAGAGTCTCTGGGGTCAGAGAAAGTTTAGAAGAGATGACTTGCTAGGACCAGAGACACAAAGGTTGGCTTTACTGGTAATCCAGGAGGGCTGGCAACACAAGATGGATGACAGGATGCTCAGAAAGCAACAAAGAAATTCCTGTTAGGCCCCTTCTCATCCTCTCCTAACTGAGATACAACACTAAGCAGGGGGGAATGAGCCTGTTTTGTCTTGCCAGGGGCTGTAGATAGTTTATCATGTAGGCAAATGAAATACAACTGTTGTTCTTGAGGACATGCCAGCCTAACTAGAAGGCTCGGATCTTAATCAATACACCCTCACACACCCCTGTAAGTAGATTCTCCCAGAAGTAGACTGTTGAATCTGCTACAACTGAATAGTACAAGACCAAATTTTTGCAGAGGCGTTCAAGGCCCAATTTATGTTTGAGTATCCAAAGCTGAGGGCCCAAGACTTCAAAGCAGTCATAAAATTTGAGACTACTTTGACACTTATTAGCATGTATGTGCTCTCCACAAAAGCTCTGTGAGTTAGATTCCTACTTTACTTGACTCAGAGGACAAAGTGACGAATAGACATAGAGTCACAGAGCAACACATTGTTTCAGAACTCACGTCTTCCTATTTCTTATCTTGTCCTCATTTTCTGCAATTCTTTCCCTTCTGGCCAAATACCAATTTGTCCCAAATGTTTCCATGCTATACCATTTAACAAGAAGAGACGGCTAGTCCTGAAATGACTCACTGGAGGAGAAGGTGTGAAAAGTTAATTCCTAGTCTCCAGCTTAGTATCTTAGCAACCACATATATTTAGTCATGACTGCTTCTATGCCTACTTTCATATGATCTGCAAGCTGCATCACAATTTAACTGAAGCTTTGCTCTAAAGGCACTAATGACTCTTTCATACTCAGAATCTTAGTTTTCACTCTCTGGCATGCATATGATGTGCGAAATTCCAGCACTTTCTTAGTATAAAGAGAACCCACCCTGTTTTTAAAAGGAAGCTGATGCTAACCAAGGGCTTTCTCCCTCTTTAAGGTTGTATATGACTTTCATAAGCCTGGGGAATTTATATAGGTCTAACCTTTTTGAGAGCGATTTGATAGTAACTATCAAGAGCCTAAAACATGTTCTCTATTTGACTTGCTAATTCCACCTCTGTATTTTGTCCTCAGGCAGACTAGTCGGAAAAACAGACTAAAATTTATGCATAAAAATCTTCACCAAGCTGGGTGTGGTAGCACACGCCATAATCCCAGCACTTGGGAGGCAGAGGCAGGCGGATTTCTGAGTTCGAGGCCAGCCTGGTCTACAGAGTGAGTTCCAGGACAGAAAAACCCTGTCTCAACCCCCACTCACCCTCCCAATCTTCATCAACACATTATTTAACTTTTTTTTTTTTTTGAGACAGTGTTTTTCTTTGTAGCCCTGGCTGTCCTGGAACTCACTTTGTAGACCAGGCTGGCCTCGAACTCAGAAATCCGCCTGTCTCTGCCTCTCAAGTGCTGGGATTAAAGGTGTGTGCCACCACGCCCGGCCATCATCAACACATTATTTATGAACATTGAAGCATTATTTACAACAGCAAAAAAAGTGAAAAGAACTTAGACTTTAAAGAATAAGACTTTAGTGGGATGGTTGAGTTGCAATTTACAGTCCTCAATTAGATAGACTCAAAGAAATCAGGTAGAGGAGATGGCTTAGTAGGTAAAGTGCAAGCACGAGGACCTGAGTTCTAATCTCCAGAACCAAAGTAAAATCCTCCCGCCCCCTCAAAAAATATAATACACATAAACAACAAAAAAACACAAAGCATAGAAAACCTCTCATTATGGAAACTGTAGAATGTCACAGTGTCTCCCAGGATATATCCCTCTGTCCACACACCTTCACTTGCAAATGTTCATTGCAATGAGTCATTGGTCTGGTTTGAGATCTCTGGCTTCTGTGACACCACCAATACTGGATCTTCACCGGGTCTCGTCCTAGTTACCCTGTTGTTGCCCTGTGTCAAGTAGATCCTGTAGACTTGGTATAGCAGGGGTGGCCTTTCATTCATCCCAACCATTTGCAGATAACAAAGATTTTTCAGAGGGCCAAGTCAGAGCCTGCGTGGTAACTGAGTTCCAACCCCCAGCTCTCCTTTATATACACCACTAAGTTGTGCTCGCTAGCACTGCTCCAGCTAGGCCACCCAATGCCTTCAGCAGCAGGAGGCAGGCTTAGCTCTCTCCTGCTCTCACGATGGTTCATTTGTACCCATGCCTCCAGAGCCAGCTAGCTTTCCCATCAGTGCCTTCAAAGTCAGGGCCAGCTCCACTGTGTTGCCCAGGTGATGTGCAGGGCCCACTCTCCCAAGTGCTACAGCCATTGGGGGAATAGGGCTAGCTGTCTCATGCCCCTCTCTGAGGGGCAATGGGGTCATCACCCCTACACCCACACCACCTCTTGCCAGACAAGTGGCAGGGCCAGCTCTTCCCCATGCTCTAACCCTTTGGGGTTGGCTCACCTACAACCATCCCCAACCAGGGCTAGCTTTACTGTGCTGCCCAGAGGAGGTATAGGACCTGTTCTCCCAAGTACTATAGTTGGCGCACCTGCTCTTATGATCTCAGGGCCAGCTCTCTCGACTGCTGCAGGTGATGAGGGGCAAAGGCAGGAGGGCATGCATGATCCCAGCACTCATGCCGTCTCACCCGCACCCCTGCAACCAGGGCCAACTCCACTGTGCTTCCTGGAGAGGTGTAGGTCCTGCTCTCAAGAACGCTGCTGATGCTGAGAGATGGGGCCAGCTTCCCTGACCAGGGACATCACCATGTTCTCTATTGGAAATATGAGCCATGATCAACACCAACCCTGCCCTGCTGCTGTGTAGCCACAGACTCAGACATGGCCCTCAGTGGCTAGAACATCACCATGGAGGCCATAGGTGGCAGGGCTGGCTGCTCCACCCTTGATTTTCCAATTCCATCTCTATAGTCCTCAAACTACCCCACTTCGCTTTCTCTCCTATCTGACCACAGCATACACATTGTGGTGGCTCCTGCTTTAAGATGGCCATGGGGTTGGTGTGCCCCTGGTGATATCCTCCATCAGTACTGCAATTGTGGTTACAAGCAGGTGTCTATGGTCTGACTATGCAGTGCACTGGATGGCAGTTCTGTGGATGGCATGGTGGTACACAAGTATCTATATCTCTTTCTCCTCCTATGTCACACTGCCTGGATTTCATTTGATTTTTATTGAGTCCTAGGCATAAGACAGCTTTGGCCACCATGTCAGGTATCAAGCTAGGCTGACCTGCCATCTGCTCTGTCCCTGACTCAGAACTACAACAACAACAACAACAACACCACAATAATTCTTTGCCCATTGCTGGTGTGTGTGTGTGTGTGTGTGTGTTACTATGTATGTCATTTTGGCTATCCTTGACCTATCTATGTAGATCAGGTTAGCCTTTAACTCACAGTGCTCTGCCTGCCTCTATCTCTCACATACTAGAATTAAAAGCATACACCCAAACCTTTGGCTCTTTCTTTTTTTGAGAGAGGGGCTCATGTGGCCATGTGATATAAGCTGGCCTGGAACTCATTATGTAGCCTAGGATGACCCTGGGCTTCTGATCCTCTTGTATTTACATCTAGAGTGCTGAGATTACAGATGTGTGCCACCATGTCTAGAGTTTATGGTGTTGGGGATAAAATCCAGGGTTTCTTTCATATGCTAGGTAAGAACTCTAGCACCCTCATCTCCTGATTTTCTATTGCGTCTTTTCTACCCAGCAACCACAGCGATGTTTTGAAATGAAGAATGAGTTTCCTGTCTCCGCTCAATGTCTTTTAGCACGTTATCAAGGCAGTGTTCTCAGGAAAGCTGATAAAACTCTGGGATTCTCCCACTCCCTTTCTTTTCCTGTCACACTTGTATCCTTGGTGTTTTCTGAATAGGCTAGGCACACTCTCATACACAATAGGCATTTACACTGTTAGTGAACACACTTCTCACACATTATTATTATAATTTTAATTTGTGTGTGCCACAGTGCATGTATAGAGTTGAAAAGGTAAAGTTCTTCTGCCTTTACTTGGGACCTGGGTATTAAGCTCTGGGTCCAAAGCATAGAACCATCTCCTCCTCCTCCTAATGAATTTTTTTTAGCAACAAAATTAGCACATTTGTGTGTGTTTCTGTCTGGCAGTGTGATTATATACCTGCTTGATTAATTTTGTATTTATTAAAACTGGATGGACAAATCTTCATCAGAGTGGTGATTTTTGCTTAGTTGGTAAAAGCACACCTCTTACCTACACACGAAGATTTATGTCTAAGAATGTACATGACAATATTGTTTGCATTAGAAAACTACAGGTGTGGGATGGTGTAACTTTAATGTTTGCAAAGCCTGCTTTAACCTCCCTTCTGGCCCATCACCCCCCAGAGGTAGTAGAAAAGAAAGGATACAGGGGAAGTGGACCTGTTTAGAAATTTGGAGCAACTCTCATCTGTGTTGTCTGGAAATCAGCAGTTCAGTTCACGGGAGTCAACAGCAGCAGTTCCATCTCCTCGCAAGCACTTTATGGATATATCTGCAGTCCAGTTCTGTAGAGTTGGGTTAGCAGCAGTGGTGGTACTACCTGGCAGAGACAGTCAGGGCTCACTCTCAGCACAAATAAGCAGGAGGGACCAGGGCCAACAGGAACATCAGGAAAAGTTCTTGGCTGTGCCTTGCTCAGTGATGTGAAGATCAGCGAAGACATGAGACCAACAAGTGTTTCACAGATGGCTCTATAAGCAAGCCAAGCTCAGCCACCTTCACTGTCCATGGAGTCCTATTTATCCTCCTTCCAAACGTCACATGTCCTCCATGAATCTTGCCTCAGCAGGTGTCCTGCCTCAGCACTTGCATCTGTCTCAGCTGACATCACTCTGTCAATCAGCCTGAGTCTGAGGAAGAAGCAAGAAACCACAACACACCAGCAGAAGGTTTTTGATATATTTCTCTCTATGGAGTTCTGACAAATGGAGCTCAACTACACAATGTAAGGTGGACCAATACATGTGTGGCCTTATTGAAGAATCCATCAAAATGTGTCCTTTCACGTGCTTGCTTTAGCAGAACATACTTTCTTCAGTGTCTGCCTCAGTGAAACGTCCATTTATAAGTGTGCCTTAACCTTTCACCTGTGTCCACTTCAGGAAAACACTCCTTCATGTGTTTGCTCAGCAAAGCACCATCCAACCCACTTTTCAAAGAACCTTTAAGTTTCTACTTCAGGATAGAGAGATGGCCTAGTGGGTGAAGGTACTTGTCAAGACTCAAGCATGTCTGGGGTTCAGTCTCCAGGACCCATACATTGTGAAGAGAGAACCAACTCCTTAAAGTTATTCTCTGATATCCACATACATGCTGTGACAAATGTGCACCTTAACACAAAATAAAGGGCTCTTCAACAAAAACAAAGGAAGGAAGAAAGCAAGAGAAAAAGAAGGAAAGAATAAATAACAAGAAAAACAAAATTTCTTTTTTCTTTTTTTTCAGCATTTTTTATTAGATATTTTCTTAATTTACATTTCAACTGCTATCCCGAAAATCCCCTCCCCCTCCCCCCTCCCTGCTCCCCTGCCCACCCACTTCTACTTCTTGGCCCTGGCGTTCCCCTGTATTGGGGCATATAAAGATTGCAATACAAAGGGGCCTCTCCTCCCAATGATGGCCAACTAGGCCATCTTCTGCTACATATGGAGCTAGAGACACGAGTTCTGGGGGTTCTGATTAGTTCATATTGTTGTTCCTCTTCTAGGGTTGCAGACCCCTTCAGCTCCTGGTGTTCTATCTCTAGCTTCTCCAATGTGGGCCCCGTGCTCCCTCTTATGGATGACTGTGAGCATCCACTTCTGTGGGAGTCAGTTATATCAGGGTCCCTTCAGTAAACACTTGTTGTCCTATGAGATAGTGTTTGAGTTTAGTGACTGATTATGGGATGGATCCCCGGTGGGTTAGTCTCTGTATGGTCCATCCTTTCATCTTAGCTCTAAACTTTGTCTCTGTAACTCCTTTCATGGGTATTTTGTTTCCTATTCAAAGGAGGAATGAAGTATCTATGTGCTGGTCTTCCTTCTTGATTTTCTTGTGTTTTGCAGAAAAACAAAATTTCTAACCCTTGCTCAGTGGTAGAATTCTGGTCTAACATGCATGAGGCCCTACATTACAATCTCCAGCCTGACAAAACAAACAAAAACTGAATTGTCCAGTAATAAGAAACGATGTTTTAAAAAACTGTATTGTACTCATACAATGCAATACCCTGGAATTATTTAATGTAGTGGCTGATAAAAGATATAGTTGAGTACAAACCAGACCTACAACGTATTTCCATTTGTGATGAAATGGATGTCAGTATATATTATTGTACATGTATAAAAATATTATTGTGAATATATATGGACGTTTTGGAAAGTCTCATAATGTTACTGCTGGGTGATAGGCCCTGGGCCTACATTTGAGTAAGGGAAGCTGTATCTCTCATTCAATAGTTCTTTTATAGTTCTTACTTGTATGAGACACATGTGATATAATTATTATGGCAGTCCAAATCCAGGTTAAACAGCACTCCAGAATAGTATTGGTACTATGTTCCAACTATGAAGTTATCTTACTCACTAGTTACTTTATCTTCCTGAACAACAACAACAACAAAGAGCATTGTAGAGGCTGAAAGCTAGACTTAGAACTTAAAAACTAAAGAACTGACTGGAGTTCAGGTGGTCACATAAGGTTATCATCATAGCCTAATGAAAGTGACACCTCTACTTTCCAATGAGAACAAAGAGATGATTAGCCCCAAAGACACTATGGCCTGAGAGGGCTAAGTTACCATTAAGAATCTGAGTACTGAAGTTGAGAAACCCACATTTTAAATACTGTTAAAATGTTTTATGGGTGAATACATGTGAACACTGGACTGCTAGCAAAGGATAAAAAGAAGAGATAAAGGGAGCAGAACTGATTCTCTCAATAATCATGGATATTTATCACTGATTGGTTTTTTAAGTGAAAGTACCTCATAAACTGTAGGAAAACTGTGTTTTCCCTAAATTACACAAACCTACAGTTAATCCTGACAACATACCCAAATAATTTTCATCTCTAACCTCACTGGGGCAAATTATTTGGAAATTATTCTCAAAGTTTAGTCTAATATCTTACCAAGGTACCACCTCTCCCTACATCATTCAGTTCTTTCAAGAGTCCCTGTAGATCAGTACAAATATGTCACTATCAATTTTAACCTGTAGGATATGCTAGTGATCCATCACTATGGGATGATGATGTCTGTGTTGGTGTTAAGACAGGACAGTTTATGATGTATGAGTAAATTGGAATTTGTTTCATCCCATCTGCCTTTTATGTTGTTTTTTTTTCCTACTCACATGATTGTTTTAATCTTTTGTTTGTACTTTAAAACCAGGGTTAATTAACATATTCATTCTATTTCTTCCAGGCATACTCAAACAAAATAATAAATACTAAATTATTTTTCAAAGGATTTTGTCATGATTTTAGACATCAGTGGAAATTAGTGAGTATTCAGTGAACTATAAAGAACTTGATTAATATAGTGATTGTATAAATGTATATATATTCTTTACCTGGCCTTCTTTAATTAGAAAATAATCAATAAAGTCCCAAGGAATTGTAACATCATTAAAAAAAAAAAAGAATCTACTTCTTGGTTATCTAGTGACCTAAGGCATGTGGCTCTCCATAAGGAGAATCCTAAATAACATGGTTTAAAAATAACAAAAGGTTTTTGTTGTTGTTGCTGCTGCTGCTGTCCTCCCCCAATCAAAAAAAAAAAAAAAAAGATAATCTAGAGGTGGGAGTCTAGGGCTGTATGGTGGCCTCAGCTCCATGGTCACTAGGGACACACACATTTGTACCTTCCTTCTTTATCCTCCTGGAAAAATGCTTCCATTTTCAAGGTGCCTCATGATTCAGGGTGGCATCACCAGTCATTATGTCAGAATACCAAATAACAAGCAGGTATAAGGAAGAAAGGATGAAAAAGGAAACTTGTCGTTGATTACATTACTTTAAGTGGCCCAAGAAGTCTTGCCCAATAGTTTTTTTTTTTTTTTTTTTTTTTTTTGGCTTGGCTCTTGTGAGCAAAATGTTAATGTCATAATCAATCATAGCTGCAAGGGAGGCAAGGGAATGCAGTCTTTTAGCTGATCACATTGTTAGTGTGAATAAACCCAGCCTTCTGATACTGAGAAGAGCTTACAGGGTGGACAAAGCCCCCCCAGCAAAAGAAATAGAATGTCCATTTGAACTCATGCATGTGTGCATTGTGTGCATGTGTGTATGCATGTACCCTTTTTTTGACACAAGATTTTGAGGCCCAAATTGGCCTCAAAATTACTGTGTATCTGAGAATGACCTTGACCTTTTGACCCTACTGCCTCCACTTCCAGACTACTGGGATTACAGGTATGCATCTCCTTGGCTGGTTTGTGTGGTCATAGGACGTGCAACTCAGGGCTTAATGAATGCAAGCACTCTACCAACGGGAGTCACATCCTCAGTCCCAGTCCTGAGTCACACTCTTATTAGTGACAAAGCTGATATTTCCATTTCTGTTGTTTGGATACCTGCATTTAGTTAGCAATAAATCTTAAATATAAGTAAAAAAGCAGAGTTGAAATATATTAGCATCTTAATATACATAGACGATTATTTCTATGGACCGACTTCCATGATTTTTTAAAGTGGGGAACAGAAGAAGGAGATTTATTCAATGTGGCAGTGCTGGGAGGAGGGACAAAGATCACGTGAACCAGTGAACCCTCTGTGGTCATTTGAATGAGAATGGCTCCCATAGGTTCATGTATTTGAAAGCTTGGTTACCAGTGTGGACTGTTTAGGAAGGATTAGGAGAAGTGGCCTTTGGGGAAGGTTTATTACTGGGAATGGGCTATAATAAAGATATTAAATGCCTATGGCAGGCCCCTTCTGGCTGTCTCTGCCTTTGACTCATGGATCAGATGTAAATGCTCAGTGACTGCTCCAGTGCTATTCCTGCTTGCCTGCCTGCCTGCTGCCATGCTTCCTGCCATAATGATCATGGACACACCCTCTGGAACTCTAAGCAAGCCCCAAGCAAGAGCTTTCTTTTATATGTTGCCTTGTTCATGGTGTCTTCTCATAACAATAGAACAGTAACCATGACAGCAATCAAGTCCATCTGGGGTCCAAGTGAGATTAACCTTTAAATAGAGCTCCAAGGATATGCACATCCAAGTTCTAGTAAAGGTGTGGTCCTGTGCACCATAGACCAAGCCCACCATTCTCTGGGCTTCACTCTCATCCTATAAGGTGGTCTGACATGTTGTTAGAACTGTGTGAAATCTCTTTCCAGAGACAAGTTCCTCCTTTGGCTGGTCCCTTTTCCTTCTTCCAGCATGAAATTCCTGGTGAAATTTTCATTTCTTTGGGAGAGAAATCAATCTCTCTCTCTCTCTCTCTCTCTCTCTCTCTCTCTCTCATTCTCTCTCTCCCTCCCTCTCTCCCTGCCTTTCTTCCCCCTTCCTTCTCTCTATACCCCTTTCAGTTTTTGTAGTTTTATTTAAGCACACAAAAAAATATGCATGTGAGCTATCCATTCATTTTCTTAATTTTGCAGCCTGGCATTAGGATTAGTGATTTTTTTAATTAGATATTTTCTTAATTTACATTTTAAATGCTATCCCGAAAGTTCCCTCCCCCTCCCACCACCCTGTTCCCCTGCCCACCCACTCCCACTTCTTGGCCCTGGCTTTCCCCTGTATTGGGGCATATAAAGATTGCAATACCAAGGGGCCTCTCCTCCCAGTGATGGCTGACTAGGCCATCTTCTGCTACATATGGAGCTAGAGACACGAGTTCTGGGGGTTCTGGTTAGTTCATATTGTTGATCCTCTTCTAGGGTTGCAGACCCCTTCAGCTCCTGGGGTTCTATCTCTAGCTTCTCCAATGTGGGCCCCGTGCTCCATCTTATAGATGACTGTGAGCATCCACTTCTGTACGAGACAGCTATATCAGGGTCTCTTCAGTAAACACTTGCTGTCTTATGCAACAGTGTCTGAGTTTAGTGACTGATTATGGGATGGATCCTCCGGTGGGTTAGTCTCTGTATGGTCCATCCTTTCATCTTAGCTCTAAACTTTGTCTCTGTAACTCCTTTCATGGGTATTTTGTTTCCTATTCAAAGGAGGAATGAAGTATCCATGTGCTGGTCTTCCTTCTTGATTTTCTTGTGTTTTGCAAATTGTATCTTGGGTATTCTAAGTTTCTGGGCTAATATCCATTTATCAGTGAGCGCATATCCAATGACTTCTTTTGTGATTGAGTTACCTCACTAAGGATTATGTCCTCCAGATATATCCATTTGCCCAAGAATTTCATAAATTCATTTTTAAATAGCAGAATAACAAAAACAACAACAACAATAAAATGAGAGACTTCCATTAATGCCCAGTTTGTGGAACAATGTTTTCCATGTTTTTGTGGGTTTCACATATATTAATTGTACACAATAATAAATTTCATCATGACATTTTTATACATACAATGTATTTTTGTTTTCTTTATTTGTCCCATTGCCCTCTCTCATTTTCCTTACTCCTTTTATTTGGGATGCTATTTACGAACATATTTACTCTGTATATTTTGTTTTCTTATGTGAAAAAAGACCAAATACAAAACATTGTGCCAGAATTCTACTTTTCCAACTAGAACAAAAACGAGATCTCCCCCTCCTGCCAGAAAGATGACAAAAGAACTGTGTGTTGGCAAATGTACAGGATGGATTAATATTCTTCTTTTCATAACTTGGGCAACAATGGTCGTTTGTGACTTACAGAGACACACTTATCTTCTAAGACAGAAATGACATACATGCATGTCTACCATAAAAAGAACCTTGCACAGGGAGTGCCATATACCCCCGGGGAAGCAGAAGGGAGTGACAGGAGAGAGCAGCAATGCCTTTTATGGCTTCCTTTCAGAAACTGGCTTCTTATGCCCTTTGCATTTCACTTCCTGCATAATGAGGATCATGCATAATGAGAGTCTCTGCTACTTGTGTTGTTTCTATTTGGCAACTAGTTCTATTTCTACTGTACTTCAAAGGAAAAAAAAGACCCTTGAAATATCATAGGAAATGGTCCTAGGCAAAAATAGAAAGGAAATTGACTACTTGTAGAGAAATGAAAAGTTGGAAAGAGCAAGTTACTATAAATGTGGCACAGGTGGGCAGGAGATGTAAGTTGGGAGTCAATGATGGGCACAGTCTGTGATGGTTTCAGCTTCACTTCATCTTTTAATCTCTCTCTCTCTCTCTCTCTCTCTCTCTCTCTCTCTCTCTCTCTCTGGGTTCATGCACATAAATATGGGTGCACATGTACCACAGTACATGCGTGAAGGTCAGAGGACAGCCTTACATGTTGGTCCTTGCCTTCTATCTTGTTGGAGACAGAGTCTTTTGTCCACTGTGTACACCAGGCTCATTGGCCAGTGAGCTTCTGGGGATTCTCTTGCCCCTACCTTCCATCTCAGCATAGGAACATTAGGATTAAAGATGTGTGCTAACATGTCTGGCTCTATGTGTATTTGAACTCAGGTCTTTATGAAGGATGTGTTTTATCCACTGAACTATCGTTTAAATTTTGCTTTGAGACAGGATCTCCTTATAAAGGCCAGCCTAGCCTTGAATTCAGAAATTCTTCCAGAGTAGCTTACTTCCCTTCATTTTTAATAGCCCAGATCTTCACCATCTTCCTGGGTGGAGGGCTTTTCCTCACCATGGCCAGTAACTGATCAAAATGGATTAGGGACGGCTGCAGGTAACACACTCCAGACTCCAAATCATAGCGGCTCAAGGAAATGAAACTTCCTCTCATGAAAAAAAAGTCAGGACAGAGTAACTCAGAATCGATATGATTTTTATGCTTCATCCAGTCCCAAAGATGCAGACTCATTTCATTGCTCTGGTGTTCTCTCAGGGCATGATGCCCCCCGCCTGTGTTTGAAAATCATGCTCAGAGATCAAAATTTCAGGTGACAACAGTTGCTGGTGTGGATGTGGAGAAAGGGGAACACTCCTCCATTGTTGGTGGGAATGCAAGCTGGTTCAACCACTCTGGAAATCAGTCTGGCGGTTCCTCAGAAAATTGGACATAGTACTACCGGAAGATCCTGCAATACCTCTCCTGGGCATATATCCAGAAGATATTCCATCTGGTAACAAGGACACATGTTCCACTATGTTCATAGCNGCTGCCAGGGATCCATCCCACAATCAGTCACCAAACATAGACACTATAGCATATGCCAGCAAGATGGTGCTGAAAGGGCCCGGATATAGCTGTCTCGGGGGAAAATATACCAATGCCTGGCAAACATGGAGGTGGAAGCTCACGATCAGCTATTAGATGGAACACAGGGTTCCCAAGGAAGAAGGAGCTAGAGAAAGTACCCAAGGAGCTGAAGAGGTCTTCAACCCTATAGGTGGAAGAATAACCATGAACTAACTAGTACCCCCTGGGTTCGTGTCTCTAGCTGCATATATAGAAGAGGATGGCCTAGTTGGCCATCAGTGGGAAGAGAGGCCCCTTGGTTATGCAGACTTTATATGCCCCAATACAGGGGAACGCCGGGGCCAAGGGGTGGGATCGGATGGGTAGGGGAGCAGGGCCGGGAGCGGGGAGGGTATAGGGAACTTTCTGGATAACACTTGAAATGTAAATGAAGAAAATATCTAATAAAAGTTGAAAAAAAAAAAAGAAAATCATGCTCAGGAGTCGAACCACTATAAAAGGATTCAGGGCAGCAGAAGAAAGAGATGAAGAACAAAGTTCAGTGTTCTTATGCCACTATCTTTAAAAGACAGCTGGTAGCAGCCATAGGAATGTTTTGCTCACATCTCATTGGTTAGAATTTAATCATATGGCCACAACTAGCAGCAAAGGGAAATAAAAAACACAGTCGTTCCCTGTACTCAGCTTTTAAAAAAACCAAAACCAAAACAACCACAACAACCACAACACCCCAACAGTTTTCTCTCTGATTCTCAGCCTTCTGGCTAAGATCAAGTGTGACATCTACTCCAGTGGAATAAGAACTTTAGATACTAGGGACAATGAAGATGGGCCAGTATTCACTGTGCTTTCTACATGTTTGTTAGTCTCAAGTGTTGTTTCGTAGGATCAGTGCCAATCAGACACAAACTTGAGTATATAAAATCCTGGGTGGGGCTAGAGTGATGGCTCAGTAGTTAAGTGCACTGGCTGCTCTTCGAGAGAACTCAGGTCCAATTCCCAGCACCTACATGGTAACTTATAACCATCTGTAACTCCATTTTCCAAGGTCTTCTTCTCGCTTCTGTAGACACTAGTAACTCATTTTACACACACACATACACACAATACACACATACACTCAATACACACACACACACAAAACTTTAAAAAAATAAGAAAGTATTGAATGAATGTAGTCGCTTTATTGCATTTTTCTGGGTAGAGCAAGCTGAGCGCTCAAGTTTATCCATTGGAAAGGTATGCTAACAAAGGACTAAGAGATTATTGTCTATATTCAATATAAATGTTGAGGAAGATTTTAAATATTCAAATATTATACATACCTAGAGAAGTATTACAAAAATTCATTCTTGGTATAAATTCACTTTTGTTGCAGTTCTTACCTTTTAATTTATTTTTTAGTTGTGTGTGTTTGTGTGCAGGCCTGAGGTTGATGTTGGGTGTCTTCTTCAGTCCCCCTTCACCTTATTTCTTGAGACAGGATCTTACACTGAGCCTGGTGTTCAAAGCTAGACTCACAGACCAGCACATCTCAGTGTACATCTTGTCTTTACCTATGCAATGCTGGGATTATACATTTGTACAGGGTCTTAGTCAGTGTTCTATTGCTGTAAAAAGACACCATGACTGTCTTAGTCAGGGTTTCTATTCCTGCACAAACATCATGACCAAGAAGCAAGTTGGAGAGGAAAGGGTTTATTCAGCTTACACTTCCACACTGCTGTCCATCACCAAAGGAAGTCAGGACTGGAACTCAAGCAGGTCAGGAAGCAGGAGCTGATGCAGAAACCATGGAGGGATATTCTTTACTGGTTTGCTTCCCCTGGCTTGTTCAGCCTGCTCTCTTATAGAACCCAAGACTACTAACCCAGAGATGGTTCCACCCACAAAGGGCCTTTCCCCCTTGTTCACTAATTGAGAAAATGCCTTACAGTTGGATCTCATGGAGGCATTTCCTCAACTGAGGCTCCTTTCTTTGTGATAACTCCAGCTGTGTCAAGTTGACACAAAACTATCCAGTACAATTGACCCCTTGTCAACTTGACACACAAACACATCACTAGTAAGCCTCAACCCTTACATTCTTATCCATCCTCAAGATCTAAATAACTTTAAAAGACCCACAGTCTTTAAATATTAAAAGTTCAATCCTTTTAAAATATCCAGTATCTTTTAAAATTCAAAGTACTTTAAAATTCAAGGTCTCTTAACTCTGGGCTTCACTAAAAAACTTCCTTCAAGAGGGAAAAATGTCAGGGCACAGTCACAATCAAAAGCAAAACTTAAACTCCAACTGTCCAATGTCTGGGATCCAACTCACGGATCTTCTGGGCTCCTCCAAGGACTTGGGTCACTTCTCCAGCCTTGCCCTTTGTAGCACACACGTTGTCTTCTAGGCTCCAGTTGCCTGTACTCCACTGCTGCTGCTGTTCTTGGTGGTCATCTCATGATACTGGAATCTCCAAAATGCTGCTGTCTTCCACTATAACTAGGCTTCAACACTAGCCTCTCATAGGCTCTCTTCATGGTGCCAAGCCTCAACTCCTTTGCATGACCCCTTCAGTCCTGGGCCATCAATTGCAACTGAGGCTGCACCTTCACCAATGGTCTTCCATGGCCTCTCACAGTGCTTCCATGGCCTCAGCTGCTCTGCATGACCCCTTCATGCCTTCAAGACCAGTACCACCTGAGTGACCCTTATACATTATCAAGTCCCACTGCAGCAGGAGTACAACCTTGGCTATCTCTGGAACACAGCCTCTTTGTGCTTTCAGAAAACACTTCCCAGAAGATGTCACCTCAAAGATGCTGGTCTCTTCTTAATCACTGCTAATTTCTTAGTTCCAGCTAACTAGCATCAATAGTCCCAGTAATGCAAAGGTTTTGCTTTGGTAGTTCTGGTATCTTGATAATCACAGCTGATTCTTCAGCCCCAGATAACCAGAACCACAGAATAATCAAACTCCAAAATAGCAATGGCCCTGAAAAGAGTCTTTAATTTTCCCTCTGAAATTTCACAAGCCTGGCCTCCATCTTCTGCACTGTTCTCACCATTATCTTCAAAGCTCCTACACGTCTGACAGAGCACTTAACACCGATCTTCTAGCCCAAAGTTCCAAAGTTCTTCCACAGTTCACCCCCCAAACATGGTCATGTTGTCACAGGAATACCCCACTCCTGGTACCAATTTATCTTAGTCAGGGTTTCTATTCCTACACAAACATCATGACCACGAAGCAAGTTGTGGAGGAAAGGGTTCATTCAGCTTAAACTTCCACACTGCTGCCCATCACCAAAGGAAGTCAGGACTGCAATTCAAGCAGGTCAGGAAGCAGGAGCTGATGCAGAAGCCATGGAGGGATGTTCTTTACTGGCTTGCTCCCCCTGGCTTGTTCAGCCTGCTCTCTTATAGAATCCAAGACTACCAGCCCAGAGATGGTCCCACCCACAAAGGGCCTTTACCCCTTGTTCACTAATTGAGAAAATGCCTTACAGTTGGATCTCATGGAGGCATTTCCTCATCTGAAGCTCCTTTCTTTGAGATAACTCCAGCTGTGTCAAGTTGACATAAAACTAGCCAGTACAATGACTATGGCAACTCTTATAAAAGAAAGCATTTAATTGGGGCTGGCTTACAGAAGTAAAGGGGAAGGAGGCCTGTCTCTGCTCTTTGTTCTCAGCACCTATATGACTTTCAGAGTATGTAATCACAGGGTAACAAGTTCACTATGAGTTTACACATAAATTCAGGTCATACATTGAATAATAGAGTTACAACAGAGAATGTCTACATGCGTATCCACTAAACATTCATCATTTGTTACTAGCTTACAGGTTCATTGAGAGTTAAAAACCATAACTATGTTGTCCTTGAAGTTATGTATAGATAAACCCAGTCAATATTTTATCTCCTGTCCTTGCATTTGTGGTGTATGTCCTTAGTTCATTCTTTATGACTTTTGGTTAATGGTTTTTATAATCCCTTGAGTGGAGTAAGAGAATAGACTTCTGAAAAATTTCCTCTGGTCTTCACAGAACATATACACATGCACGTATGTGTGTGTGCACATAAGTGTGTGCATGCGCACACATACACACGTAGTCCTCTTGGAAGATTTATGTAGTGTTATTAACTGGCCTGTTGAATGACAATATTAAAAACTAGTGTTCATTGGAATGGGGTTGTGTACCCTACGAGGTAGGGGTACCTTGATCTTATTTGCTTTCTGTCATGAGAGCCAGCAGCAGAACTGTCTTTAGCTGACACCCAGGGGTAATAGGAGAGATACTTGAATTCTAACCAGCTTTTTAAATGAACTCTACTCCTAGATCCCAGAGGGGCTCAGAGAGGTCAATCACATCTCTAGTGCCTTAAAGACAGCTTCTTAAGCCCAGTGTGGTGACACATACCTTTAATTCCAATGTTGTGGTAAATATTAATTGGGGGTTTCTACCTCACCTTTGATCATTTAGTTCTGAAATAAGAGACACAAAACCTCTTTCTTTCTTTCTCTCTTTCTTTCTTTCTTTCTTTCGTTCGTTCGTTCGTTCGTTTTTTTCGAGACAGGGTTTATCTGTATAGCCCTGGCTGTCCTGCAACTCTCTTTGTAGACCAGGCTGGCCTTGAACTCAGAAATCCGCCTGCCTCTGTCTCCCGAGTGCTGGGATTAAAGGCGTGAGCCACCACGCCCGGCTCATGAAACCTTTATATTTATAATAAGCCTTAAAGCATTAGAGCTGGGTAGATATCAACTCTCTATGTTATTTTGTCTACTTCCCTGTCAATATCCCCAAAGATATCACTTGCCATGTCCTGCCTGGGCCACCAACAGGCTGGTTTTTCCAGCCTGGTCCTCATGGCCATGTGCTACTGATCCACCTACCCCATGGAGCTTTTTTCCTTCTTCCTCCTTCCCTCTCTCCCTCCCCCTCTCTCTCTATCTCTCATAGTTTTTAACCTCAGACCCCAAGCCCTAAGAACTGAAGCCCCACTTACCTCTCTTCTGCCCAGCTACAGGCTGTAGGCATCTTTATTGACCAATCCTGGATAACTGTGTGTGGGAGGCAGATTTAAACAACAAAAACTGCTATATGTGAGGATCTCCTTGTCTTGAGGCAATTAGACCTGGGAGACAAAAATTAGCATTAAAACACATAGCAACAGACCAAACCTCAACATCCCAGCACTTAGGAGGCAGATCTCTGTAAGTCTGAGGCCCACCTGTTCTACATAATGAGTTCCAGGACAGCCAGAGCAACAGAGAGAGATCCTGTCACAAACAAAGATAGCTTCTTACATTTGTATTACGTTTATAAAAAAATTAATTTTGTGTGTATACTTGTGGAGATCACAGAGCAACAGGTAGGAGTCATCTCTCTCCTTTCAGTGTTGAGTACCAAAAATTAAACTCAAGTCATTAGGCTTGGCAGCAAATTAACAAATTATCTGAGCTCTTCTGCTGGTTCATGCTGCTGCTGCTATAATGATATTAGTTTTACAATTTTAAAAGTTTCTGTATACATGTGTCTGTTTGTGGGTGTGAGCATGTGAGTGCAGCTGCTCTACAAGGGCAGAGGTATCAGAGACCCTGGGGCTGGAGTTATAGATGGTTACCAGCTGCTCACTGTGGGTGCTAGGAACCAAACTCAGGTTCTCATGTTGAGCCATCTGCTGGTCCTAGCTGCTTGCTTCTTGATACAATGTTTGGTCACTAGTGCTGGCTACCAATCTGTACTATACAATAGAACTGTGACTGATGATGGGTGTGCTATCCACTAAGCTGCTGAACACCTGAAGTGTTTCAAGCATGTCTCAGACCGTATTCAATGATACACGTGGCTACCAGCTATGACATTGGTCAGTGAAGATGTTCCCATCATTGAAGAAAGTTTTTTTCTGGAGAGCACTGCTCCTCTGGAAACCAGCCCTGAGTTACATAACCTGTAACTGATTTGTAAGCTACGGGAGTGGAAAAACAGGAAGCTGGAAAGGGGAGCACTGAGAAGAAGCAGGGCTGCACATGGGCAGAGGGGACGATGGGACCTGGTCAGCCTCAGGAGTTTGGGAACCAGCAGAACGCACACCTTAGGATCAACTTGCCCCTAATGTCATGGAGTTGGCATATTTCTCCAGCACTTTCCCCTTGTCTTGTTCCCGTGACATTTTGGGCACATCTCCCTGTCCAAACAAGGGAGGACACTGTGCCCTTAAAGGGTCTCAGTCACAAAACAGAGCAGTCAGTGCTGTCAGGGCCTACAATATTGGTACACATGGGGCTTGTTCTCTTCTGCTCCAGGTCTCCAGGCTCAACTATGTTTTATATATACCTTCAGAGAAGTTGTCTTATGTATTTTTTTAAATTTCATTTTTATAAATGGCTTTGTTTCATACATGCACTACTACATCACATTTTCCACTTAATTGTATGTCTCAGAAATATTCCATTGGAGCCATTTCTTTAATTTTCTCTTCTTGGCTGTCTTTAGTACAAACAAGTTCAGACTGGAAGAGAAAAAGACCTTCAGGGGCTTGGCTGAAAGAACACAAGGAGCCTCATGTTTGGCTTATAGAATTCAAAGGCAAGCTGTTGTTGAGACTACAGTTTGTTTAAGTCATTTCAGGATGGTGATTTTCCTGTTAAAAATACAAACAGGAGTTTGCTTTGTGATAAACTCAGGCAGTGTGTGGGCTGATTAGATAATGGAGTAGGCAATCAATGCATTAACCTCCCAGGATGACTGCTGCAGCAGAAGGGAGCCGACTCCTAGGCAAGGTAGCTCCCACATTGGAGATTCAAGTTGTATATTCAGCTCACAACACCAGTCAGCTATGTTACTTTTGATGCCTCTTGAATGTCTTCTAGGCCTAGTGTCTTCTTTTTCTCTCTACCTCCATTCACATATCCCAGGCTGGTCTGAGCCCTTCACCTCCCGATTAATAGGATTATAAGCATTTCCCACTGTGCACATCTAAGGAAGAATATATTACACACACTCCTCTTTTTTTTTTTCAATTTAATTTTCTCCTGTTTGATAAGGATGATAATGGCTGTTGAGACCAGGTGCTCTAAGTTCCTTCCATAGTGTGTAAAACTGGGTTTTCACATTGTTCCTTGCCTTGAGAGACTCCATTTTATAAGCAGCTTTTGACTCTATTTCAGGATGGAAAATGACTCTGCACCTTGGAGAACACCTAAAACCATGTGTCTCACAACATCTAAATGGCACAGGTTGTTAAGTAACTTATACCTAAAAGTAGAAAAGTGCCATCCTATGACTTTATCAAAGTATACTGGAACTATAGAAAGATATGTGAATATTAAAAATCACATCAGGATAACAAAGCCCAAGAACTTATTTAATAGAAGACACCTAATGCCAATGACCCCATAGATATCTGGGGTGGTGGTGGTGGTGGTGGTGGCGGCGGCGGTGGTGGTGGTGGTGGTGGTGGTGTGTGTGTGTGTGTGTGTGTGTGTGTGTGTGTGTGAATAAAGTTGGAATAAAATGGCCAGTATTAAGGAAAGCAGAACAATTTAGCGATTGCTGTCAACACAATCAGCACACCTTGTAAATTTATTGTTATTCAATAATTCTGACATTGTGGAAAGACACACTCTTGTTCATTTATGTTTCTCAAACAGCATGCTCATGACTATGTATTTGCATATTGCACTCCTTTTCAATGAGGTTGCAAGAATAATCACATTCAGGTCTATGTAAGCCAGGCAAGTGGGTAACAGGGAGTAGTGGAGAAGGAGAGGTAAGAGGAGAGTAACTTACATACACTTCTATCTTTCCTCCTTTTCAACACTTAGCCACAAAAAAGAGAGTATCTATGTATTACTTGAAGCCCCTCTGCATGAGTTGAGACCCTTCAAATTTGAGTTATATCCTGTGTGTAGACTGTGTGGCCCTGTTGTGACTTTTTAGTAAACCTGTAGCCTCTTCAACATCACCTCCCCCATTTCCACCATCCTTCCATGCAGCAGTCATGAGCATCTATGTTACTTTGTGGGAATGACTTGAAAACTTTGAAGGTTTAGTTTGTGCATCCTCAATGACAGCCTGATGGAGGTCATAAGCCTGGATCTCACATCATCCCGTTCCAGTAATTCTGAGACCCAAGGAAGGGAACAGAAGGGAATAATGTGCATAGGCTTATAATGACTTCTATCTGTATCTCATTGCCCAACACAAATCATGTGACTCATCTATTCCTAGGCACAGTATGGCAGCTGGGAAAAGTACTAGAAATGTCTGCTAAAAGCACTAAGGAAGCAGCAGCTGTTTCTTCTCTCCCAATAGTTTACTGGATAAAGGTGACATGTAACAGCTGCTGACTACTGAGCCTCCTATTTGGTTGGAGGGTACGTGGTGCCTTCAGTCGTGACAGTGTGAGTCCAGCAGGAACTTTCCATTCTTTCTTTTCTAGCTTCTATTGGAAATGGTCTTTACCTCAGTGATGGAGTAAGTAAAAGCAGGGGTAGGTCTGTGGTCTTTTATTCTCTAGCAGTTAATATCAAACAAGTGAAAGATATCCATGCATGTAATTTAAGAGTCAAGTAGTCAAGCACAGAATGTAGCTCAGATGGTAGAGGGCTTGACTAGCACACATGAAGCTCTGGAGTGTGGTTCAGCCCTCAGCATCTGTAATCCCAGTACTTGGGAGACAGAGGTAGGAGGATCAGAGGTTGAAAGTCGTTCTTAGCTAAGTAGTGAGTTCAAGACCAGTGTAGACAACTTGGACTATTGCTCTTTTCATCTCTCCACAGAACTTAAGAAGCTGGTAGAGATTTGTGATTTTAATTTTATATTTTAAATTATTTAAAAATCATTCAGGGCTACACAAAGAAACTCTGTCTCAAAAACAACAAAAAAATGAAACCAAAAATTATTTAGTTTGTGTGTGTGTGTGTATGTGTGTGTGTGTGTGGTGTGTGCACATATGAATGTGCATGCTACACATATGCTATGGGACCCATGTGGTAGTAAGAGTAAAACATTCAGGATGGGAATTGGTTTTGGCATCCAACCTTGTTGAGGTAAGGTCTCTGGTTGCTTCTGCCACACTGCATATCCCAGGCTACTTGGCTCACTGATTTCTGGGTGATTCTCCTGTTTCTGCCACTCATCTTGCTACTGAAGTGGGATTACACACACCACACATCCAGTTTTTTTTTTTACATGGGTTTCAGGCATGGGTGTAGCTTTGGTCCCTGTTTGTATGAAGCTAATACCTCCACCTGGTTAGCTATCTTAATTTGGTTTCTAAAATATGTTTTATTTTTGACACATCATGTTTGTAAGTATGTATGGAGTATAGTATGTTTAAATATGTACTGACTCATTTGAGATAATTAGTATTTCTATATTCTCAAAAGTTTATTATTTATGGATTGGAAGTCTTCATAGTTTTCTAGTTATTTTGAGCCATACCATAAACCTTTATAGACTGTAGTTATAGAACACTAGAACTAATTTCTCTTTTGTACTGACTGTCTAGCCTCTCTAAGTGACATTGGGGTATTGCAGAGGTGTGTGTGTGTGTGTGTGTGTGTGTGTGTGTGTGTGTGTGTGTGGAGTGATTTATGTGGATACCTAGAGGGTCTGTTAGTTAACTTTTCTCATAACCGGGACCAAAACACCTGACATAAACAAGCTAAGGAAGGAAAGGCTTATCTTGGCTCATGGCTTTAAAGGACCACAGTCTGTCATAGTGGGAGAGGCATGGAAAAGCAACAACATGGTGGCAAGAAGGTATACCAGAGTTCCTCACAGTTCCTGACAGTTGTAGGCGGGTGCCAGCTCCAGGGGAGAACAGTCCACAGGACCCAGGATCTTTGGGAAGATTGATGAGAAATGTCCTTTCTGTTGTTTTAGTAGATTTCGATTTACTCAGAACCAAGACAAATTAGTTTTGATAGGAGAATAGAACACCTTAAACTTGGATGAGATGGATGGGTGGGGGGCAAAATGCTTCCTGTGTGAACGAGTGAGACAGCAGGCGAGCACGGTCTAAGAGCTTGAGATGGAGCCAAAAAATATGTATAGCCTTCAAGTCTACCCCAATTGAGCTAACTCCAATAGGTTGGTCCCAGTTCCCATATGTAACACAACACACCAAAGGAGTCTCATCACCTAGGGACAAGAGGTTCAAACACATAAGCCTATGGGGGGCATTTTACATTCAAACCAAATCCAAGAGTTATGTGGAGAAGAGAATATAAGAAAGCAAGGATGTGCAGGGAGCTGTTGAATGATTCCTGATTTGAAACAGTTGGTAGTGTTGAGATAGTATGGAGATTTGTATGGCAATGGCCCCATAGGCTCATATGTTTGAATGCTTGGTTCCCAGTTAGTGGAACTGTTTGTGAAGGATTAGGTGGTGGAGTCTTATTAGAAGAGGTATGCCACTGGGTGTAGGCTTTGAGCTTTGAAATGCTCACACCAGGACCCCCTCAGCTTGTAGATAAGATGTGAGCTCTCAGCTCCATCTCCAGAACCATGCCTGCCTGCTACCTCACTCCCTACCACGATAATCAAGGACCAGCACTGTGAAATTGTAAGCAAGTCTCCAGTTAAATGCTTCCTTCTATAAAATTCCTTGGTCATGGTGTGTCCCCACAGCAACACAACAGTAGCTAGGGCAGATAGGGAGAGAGGGAAAGGTGTGATGTGAGACATAGACAGAGCCAGCAAGATTTCTGATGGATTGGTTGGAGGACCCAAAGAGTGGCTGAAACACCTAGAACGATGGAGTTGTCATTTCTGGTTCATCTCTCACATCTATCTTCTGCCCCCAGTTCTACTGCCATTTTCACAGCTGAGGTCTCATTTATTCTCATTGTTGTTATTGTCTTCAAACAGATCTTTGGAAAAATGGGTTTGTTCACTTTAGGCCTTTGTAAAGACTTGATGGTTGGCTCACCCAGTCCATAGTAGAACATGGAAAACCTGCTCCAGTCCAAATACTACTTGTCTCCTCTGAAATTCAGTCAGAAATTAATTATTAATACAAGGTATTAAGAGATACTGAAATCTTAAAGAGATGTTAGGGCTCTGTCCTCAAGAATGGATTAGTTCATATCAGTCCACTCTAAACCCAAGTTTATCATGTCCATCCACTGTATCCCATCACATGGTTCTATCAGTGCCTAAGGATTGTTAGCAAGAGTTTCCTAGTTCCTGGTAAACATTAACTCTCAGTGGATTTGTCTACTTTGAACATTTCATATCAGTGTGTGTGTGTGTGTGTGTGTGTGTGTGTGTTGTTCTATCTGGCTTCTTTTATTGATATAATGTTTTTGAGGTTTCTATTCCAGGCACTTTCCCTTCCAATAGTGGGTCTTCTTAAGTTCCACCACTGGTTCTTTCCCCTTTTCCTTTTAGCCTTTGTAGCCATCTGTGGTGGTTTGAATATGCTTGGCCCATGGGAAGTGGCACTATTAGGAGGTGTGGCCTTACTGGAGGAAGTGTGTCACTGTGAGGGTGGATTTCGAGGTCTCCTTCTATGCTCAAGCTTCAGTCAGTGCGGAAGAGAGACCCTCTTCCTGGCTGCCTGTGGAAGCTATTTTCTCTCTTCTTTTGGCTGTTTTCAGATTAAGGTGTAAAGCTCTTCAGTTTCTTCTCCAGCACCATGTCTGCCTGCATGATGCCATGCTTTGCACCATGATGATAATGGACTGAACTTCTGAAACTATAAGCCAGCCCCAATTAAATGTTGTTCTTTATAAGAGTTGCCTTGGTCATGGTGTCTCCTCACAGCAATGGAAACCCTAATTAAGACACCACCCTAAATAGTTTATTCTACTCCCATAAAATCTACCCCTACAAATAGACTCCCAGTTGATGCCTCAAACTGCTCTTTCAGTTTTTCAGCAAATGCCCATCTGCAACTCCAGGCAATGGAGACAGAGACTCAAGTCTCCCAATTCAAGAGATGGGGCTCACACAAATCTTTTTCTCCAACTGCAGATGAAAAGCACATCACAGAAGTAAGAACTCAGAAAGCTTCAAAACCAGGATCAATCTTCAGTCCTGATGTGGCCCTGTTTGAGGGCTTTAGGCAACTTTGAGTCCATTTTTTTTTAAAAAATCTGGGCACTGAGGAACTGACCTTCAGAGGTGTGCTGGGACTGAATCATGTAATGTACATGAAATGCTCATCACACAGTATCACCAATCACAAACTTCCCATCTCAGTTTCCTGTTGCCTCTCTGATAGATTACCACAAGCACAATGGCGTGAGGCATAGAGGCATATCCTCTTACACTTCCTGAGTCTCGGGGGGGGGGGGGGGCTAAAGTCAAGGCACACAAAAAAGCTTAATTTCTTCTAGAAGCTCTTGGGGGGAGATTCCATCTTCTTTCCTTTCTCTTTTCTTTCTTTACTTTTCTTTCTTTTCTTTCATTCTTTCTTTCTCTTTCTTTCAATCTCTTTCCTTTCCCTCTCTCTCTCTCTCTCTCTCTCTCTCTCTCTCTCTCTCTCTCTCTTGGATATTTTATTTACATTTCAACTGTTATCCCCTTTCCCAGTTTCCCTCCCTCCTGGAAACAACCTATCACATCCTCCCTCCCCCTGCTTCTATGAGGGTGTTTCTCCACCCATCCACTCTCGATTCCCCTATACTTCTGCATCTACTGAGCCTTAATAGGGCCAAGGACCTCTCCTTCCATTGATACATGACAAGGCCATCCTCGGCTACATATGCAGCTGGAGCTATGTGCACTCCTTTGTTGATGGCTTAGTCCCTGAGTTCTGGGGGGGGGGGGGAGAGTCTGGTTGGTTGCTACTGTTGTTCTTCCTATGGAGTTGAGAATCCATTGTCTTGACATACAACTTCTGGAGGCTGCAGGTAGCTGTCCTTCACTCTTTCCAGTCATGCCTCAGACTTCTGCTTATGTTTCCTTTTTCACTCCAACCCACTAACCTTCTTACTTATAAAGATCCTTGTGATGACAAAGCACACAGGATCATCTCTCCTTTCATGTGATCTTTCTATTCACTGTATTTGCTCAGTCCCCCATTGCCATGTTGGACAAGTGCCTGAGACTAGGAAGTACATCCACACCATTCCTGAGATCTGTGTTCACATTCTCTATACCCAGGCTTTTCCCTTCAGTGCCTAGGGCTAGCTCTCTCCAGCTCTATCTAGTTCCCACTTTTATCCCTTATTACTAATATTATCTCCTACTCCCCCCACTTTTTTTTTTTCTTTTTGTGACAGGGACTCTCTACATAGCCCTAGCTATCCTGAGACTCACTAATGTAGACCAGATTAGCCTTGAATTTAGAGGACCCCCCCAAGTCTTTGCCTACCAAGTGCTGGGACTCAAGACATGCACCACCACTCCCAGCTCTCCTGCCCAAGTGTTTAATTAGATTCTGCCAGAGCAACGCTAAGTGGCTTCTAGCCCTCTGGACCCTCAGTACTAAAGTCCCAGAGTCCATCTTTATGCAGAAAATTTTGGCTCTTTGTTCCAGGTCATAAACAGCTGTCTAATCTCAGGGCTGAAAATAGATCTGGATGCAAGGGATATGGAGACAGAAGGATCAGGAGTTCAAGGTCATTCTATGGTCCACAGCAAGTTTGAAGTCTGACTAGTCTACCTGAGACTCAGGCACAAAACTCCACAAAATTACACACACACACACACACACACACACACACACACACACACACACACACACCTACCTTGCTTTTGGTCATGCTGTTTCATCCTAGCAACAGTAGGCAGATGATCCTATATTCCTCCAAAAAGTTCCTGACTTTTTGTCTGTCTATACATTTGCCTATCTGAAAGGTGTGGAATGGCATTCAGTTTTAATTACCCGGTTCTGATTAGCCTTGTACTCTGGTAGAGAGTATCATACTTCTACATCATGGTAAGATTTACTGGTTTTGTTTCTGTTCTTTGAGACAAAGTTTTATACAGCCTGGGATTGTTTCACACTTTCTGTATAGCTGAGGATGCCCTGGAACTCTTTGAACTTCCTGTCTATACCTGCCAAGTGCTAGGGTTATAGGTGAACACCACCACACTCTTGTTTAGGGTGTTGGCGATAGAGGCCAGGGATCATGCATGCTAGGTAAGCAGTCTCCCAATGAAGCTGCATCAGTCCCGTGGTATGATGAGCAGTATGTACTGGCTTCTGCTTGACCTTTGATTTTTATGGTATGAAGTTCTTAAATCCCTTGGAATTTCCTGCATGATGAGAACATCTCTTGATCTACTGAAGCAATCTTGGTAGGCTCTTGGATGCTTTGGGAGCTTTTTGCTAGCAGAAACAAGCATGCAACTAAAGCTGTCAGCATCAAAATGGAGTCCCTTATGTCAACTTCCACACAGCAACTGTTTTTCTTCAACTTTGACATCACTCTGGTTACTAGTCACTGTGATAGAGGATATTGTTTCAAAATATCTGACTTGACACTCCTTTTTCATCTTAAATCTTCACCATCCCAACTTTTCTGAATATGGGCACAGTTTACTATGGCACAAATATTCCTACTGCCCTGCCCTAAGCTCTCTCTCCTGTTTCTATAGATGCCTCTAGCAGAGTACACACACACACACACACACACACACACACACACACACACACACACACACTAAGGTAGAATTCAAGTTCTCCAAGGGAAGAGACTACAGTATAGCTAATTGGAAGGGATAATCAATATATTCAATAATTACTTGCAAGCAGTGGGTGCACAGACACCAATTATCCTAGGTATGAATTATGGTTGGGCATGAGCTATCCAGAAGCTAGAGTGGACAAGGAAAGACTTCTTCATATTTGCAAGTTTTATATCCTGGACTCCCTCTCGATATTTTGACATTTAGATAGATCAAATGTGTAATATACATATTGCATACTTACCATGTGGACAGCAATGTGTGTTTTATAGGTACTGCTCACAACAGTGTTCCTTCACAACAGCAGTGAAGGAAAACCATTAACACTCATTTTGAAGAGCAGTGAGAGAGGAAGGCTAACTGTAAGGTAACAAAGCCAGCAGTAGTGGGATGACAAGGCAGCATCTTTGAGGTGGGTGTAGCAAACAGCACTCTCAGCTAAGTACCTGCCGTCTAGGCAGGCTCTGACTTGTCTGTGTGTGTTGAAAGAGATGTGGTTGTCTCAGGGCAGGGGCTGGATGGAAGTGAACTGTGTTCCTAGGGAGCAACATGTCAATACACAATCTTTTCACCAACCTTTGATGGATGTGCTAATCTCCTCAGGTCAACCCTGACTCACCCTGGCAATGGACTGAAAGAACTTATTTTAAGGGCCAGGCGTGGTGGCGCACGCCTTTAATCCCAGCACTGGGGAGGCAGAGGCAGGCGGATTTCTGAGTTAGAGGCCAGCCTGGTCTACAAAGTGAGTTCTAGGACAGCCAGGGCTAGAAAAACCAAAAAAAAAAAAAAAAAAAAAAGGAACTTATTTTAAAAGGAGCTGGCTTCCATAAATGGACTGCTCCACCAATGATTAGATTTTCCTTCTCACAGCTGTTATTTGCTTACTAAATCAGCATCTACTATATGCAGTAAGAGCTCAACTGTGCATTTTAACAACAAAAGACACTGTAAAAGTGACCAGGTTTGGGAATTACTGTTATCAATTCTGCTTGACAACCAAGTTCTAGACAGAAAACAAGATAACAATAATGTCAGATGGCTGATTTTCACTGTTTTACAGCAGCAGCAGTTGTAGATCAAATCCAGCCCATAGCCTGTTTTATTTTATTTTTTTTACAAATAAAATTTTATTGAAATACAGTCACATTCATTTGCTTATTAAGTAACTATGGCGTTTTTATGCTATAAAGATAGGGTTAGGCAGTTATGACACAGACAACATGACCTGCCAAGCCCAGAGTATTTACTCTTAGGTCTTATAGAGCACGTGTGCTGACACCTAACAGAATAACAAGTGCCATTTCTTTTACTGTTCACTTCCATTGTTTTCAGAGGGGTCCAAAGAAAAAGTCACAGAAAATATGTGGACAGAAGCCCAGTGTGGGCAGTGCAAACCTGTAAGCTAGCATTTGGGAGGTGGAAGCAGGAAGATTTAAGAGATTGTAGCTAGCATGCACTGTATGAAAACTGGTCTAAAAAATGTAGGAATGTCTGGGCCAGGATGTGGGAGTGGGTGGGTTGGGGAGCAGGGGGTAGGGGGAGAGGATAGGGGATTTTTGGAGGGGAAACAAGGAAATGGGATAACATTTCAAATGTAAATAAAGAAAATAACTAATAAAATTGTAGGAATAAATGACATGTGGCTTAAGGCTTTTATGACATTCTGGACGGTTTAAAGAAGGAAATAAAAAATGCAAAACAATAGGCAGTATTGCTAGGCAATAATTTTATGAACAGGATTGTTAAAGAGAAAAACCAAGAGCCAGTACAATACATAAAATGATCACTTTGTCAGTAAACATTCCTTGTGTTGGCAACAGTATACCTCCTGCTGACAGACTGTATCCACCACGTCGGTTGATATACAGGCCTCTTTCTCTGAAAAAATGTTCAGAAGAGATAAAGAGGGAGAGGCTAGGAACTGTGATGCATTGCCTGGGGGTCCTGGTGCCCAGCATTCAGAACTTCAGGGGAATGACAGGCCAGTACTTCGGGTGCTTTCTGTCACAGTGCTTGTTAAAGCTCAGCTGTATCGCAGCCTCCATGGCCAGGATCTTGGGAGCACTGTTGCCATACAAGCACTTCATCTCTGCTTGGCGCTGCTCCCAGGGCTTCTCAGATGGAGGCTCCACTGATCTACGGTGGTTGAAGTACAGGCCATGGTCCGCATTCACATAGTCATTCAGGCGCTCTGCATCCAGCTGCTGCTCTCGCCCTGGGAATGGATATGACTGAGACCATAAAAGATATACACTTGCAGGGAGAGGATCTGCTGGATGCTGACACTCCTGCTACCACACCTCACATGCCACCTGTCCTCCCTAAGCTCCTTCTATTGTCCTTCCCAATAGCAAACTTGGACCTTGTTGGGGCAGCTTAGGTGATCTGCAGCTCCCAAGGCATGAAGTTCATTGCTCACTTCCTAGGGCCACTAGCCACTAACAGCACCTGCAAAATGCCTCCAAGAAACCATCATCGTAATCCACTAATCTTCTACAGCAGACATTGAAGATACAGGAGAAAAACGAAAGTGCTTGGCTTTCTCTTGTCATCTGACTGGCCATGAATGGCAGGCAGTCCTTGTTTGCTTTCATGTACTGTTCCTCCCTGGGAGGGAAACGTTTCCTTCAAAGTTCAGTGCTACCAGAGCACATCTTTAAAAATAACATTTGGGGATGTACATGCACTGTGCTATGTGTGGGGGCCAGAGAACAGCGTTCTTCTTCTACTACGTGAGTCCTGGGGAATCAAACACTGGTTACCAGGCTTGGCAGCAAGTGTATCTCCCCACTGAGCCAGCCCATCTGCCCCAGTTTCTTTCTTTGCCTTTTGCACTCATGTCTGGTGTGCCTGTGTGTGTGTGTGTGTACACACGTGAACATGGAGGCCAGAGGTTGATGTCAGGAATCTTCCACAATTACTACCCATTTTAGATGGGCTCAGTCATTTGAAGCCAGAGCTTAAAATGCAGCTGCTCCTGGGCCCTTGTCTCCACTTCTCAAATGCTGGGATGGCAGCATGACTGCCATGCGCGTCTGGTATGTCTGAGGATGCTTGGGGGTCCAAACTCTGGTCCTCACACTTACTAGCACAAATGTGGGGTGTATGTAGTGAGGGCCCTCTGGATCTGACTCACACTCTTCCTGCTACATAACAAAGCCGCTTTTCCTGGTGTGGAGCGCCACTTGTCAGGTCCCAGCTTAGCACAGGCGACACCTGCCAAGTCTACTAAGTCAGTAAATCCTTGTAAAGGAAGCATTGATTCCATTTCTTTCTCTCTTCTCTCCTTTTGTTTAAACCACAGACAGTCCCAATATTACAATTCCTATTCCTATGTAAATACCAACATAAGAATGTCAACAAAGCAAAGTGGCAGAAGGGAGAAGGAAGTTGGGGGGGGAGCACTCCAATTTTGTAAGCAACTCTGTCAAGAGGGAAATTGATAGCTGCAAGCGTACTATCTGTAGCCACTATTGTTACCCAGAGGAATGCCCTGAGATAAGGAGAAAAACTGGCTGTAGGGGAATAAAACTATGGGATAAATCATTCTTTCCTTGTTGGGCCACTCTCTGTTAGTATCTGGAAGGGAAGATAGCAGTGAGCTAATCAAGTGTAAAAGAAGACATTTATATAGCTTTTCGAAATCATCCTTGTAAATCCTGTTTTTGTTCCTTGGAAATGTCTAGGAGTTTTACAAACTTGGAACCATTATTAAAAATAGATATAGCTAGTCCTGATGACACATATCTTCAATGCTTTTCTATCATTCCTTCACCTCTGTCCTGGAACTGCTCACCTCTGCTTCTTCTTGCAGAACTTTAAAGTAAGCTTAGATTTCCTGGTGAGACACAGGGTTTTTTTTTTTTTCTTTCTTTCTCCTGAGACAGGGTTTCTCTGTACAGCCTAGGCTGTCCTGGAACTCACTTTGTAGACGAGGCTGGCATCGAATTCAGAAATCCACCTGCCTCTGCCTCCTGAATGCTGGGATTAAAGGTGTGCGCCACCACGCCCGGCTTTTTTTTTTTTCTTCAATTTTTATTAGATATTTTCTTCATTTACATTTCAAATGTTATCCAGAAATTTCCCTATACCCTCCCCCATCCCCGCCTTGCTCCCCTACCCACCCACTCCCACATCTTGGCCCTGGCGTTCCCCTGTACTGGGGCATATAAAGTCTGCATGACCAAGGGACCTCTCTTCTCAATGATGGCCAACTAGGCCATCTTCTTCTATATATGCAGCTAGAGACATGAGCTCAGGGGGTAGTAGTTAGGGTTGAGGACCTCTTCAGCTCCCTGGGTACTTTCTCTAGCTCCTTCCTTGGGTGTCCTGTGTTCCATCTAATAGCTGTGAGCATCCACTTCCGTGTTTGCCAGGCTCTGGTGTAGCCTCCCACGAGACAGCTATATCAGGGCCTTTTCAGCACTATCTTGCTGGCATATGCAATCGTGTCTGTGTTTGGTGGCTGATTATGGGATGGATCCCTGGCTGCTGCAGTCACTGGTTGGTCCATCCTTTTGATTCAGCTCCACACATGATCTCTGTAACTCCTTCAATGTGTGCTTTGTTCTTAATTCTAGGAAGGGGCGAAGTGTCCACATTTTGATCTTCATTCTTCTTGAGTTTCATGTGTTTAGTAAATTGTATCTTGGGTAGTGTAGGTTTCTGGGCTAATATCCAATCGCACAGCTTTTTTAATTAGATGTTTTCTTCATTTACATTCCAATGTTATCCCTTTTCCTGTTTCCTCTCCGAAAATCCCCTATACCCTCTCCCCTCCCCCTGCTTACCAACCCACCCACTCCCACTTCCTGGCTCTGGCACACAGTTTTTTTTTTTTTTTTTTTGGGGGGGGGGGGGGTTTCGAGACAAGGTTTCTCTGCTTAGTCCTGGCTGTCCTGGAACTCACTTTGTAGACCAGGCTGGCCTCGAACTCGGAAATCCGCCTGCCTCTGCCTCTCCAGTGCTGGGATTAAAGGGGCGTGCCACCACACCCGGCGAGACACACAGTTTTTAACAAGCACTGGGTTCTACCCTTAGCCCAGGCTGGCTATGTAGCCAAGGTGACCTTGAATTCCTTAATTTATGGTCTACACCTCTGAGGTGTGGGATTACAGTATAGTGCTATCATGCCTGGTTTCTACAGTGCTGGAGATGGAACTGCAGGCTCTTCTCAAGCTAGGCAAGTATTTATCAACTGAGTTATAGGCTAGACTAAACCATTTAGGTCAAAATCAAATGCTCTCACCAACCTGCTGTGTACTAATGATCAGTTAGTTTCTGAAAATACTTTAGAATATACTGACTTAGGGAACCAAGAATTGTATGATACAATTCCTGGGCTTGAAGGCCTGTATTCGGTTTATTATTTGTTCTTTAATTCCTCCAACCCAAGTAAAGACAGGTTCCTTAACCCTCACTCAGCATATTTTCCTTGTCAAGGTAAAGTGAGGGTTTAGCTAACTGGATGTGACTGGCCCGGCTGAAGTGGAGTAGTATCAGCATTACAACGGAGACGCAACAGTATGGTTGCCTTGCATGGGCAACAGCCTGGCTCATCATAAAACTGAAATCAGCGGTAGCACTCAATGTTAATGAGCACTTTTCTCATGTGGTTGTGATACTGAGTCTTGACTGACAGCATGACTGCATTGAGGGACACCTAGGAGATGGTAAAGCACGCCTCTGCAAGCATCTACAAGTGTATTTCTAGATGATCAACCAAGGAAGGGAGATCTGTCAGGAATGTGGGTGGCAACACACGAAAGTCTGGGGCCCAGAGCAGGAAAAGGCCTGTCAGTGAAGGCATACTCTGCTTGCACCAGAAGCTACGCTCACCTCATCATGGTTTACTGTTTTCCAGGCCCAAAGCCATGACTCCATCCAACTGATCTTGAATTGTAACATCTGAAACTCTCAAGCCAAAGCAAGTCCTTCCTAGTTGACAGGTATTTGTCACAGCCATGGAAGGTGTGAGTAACATACAAGAATGACTCACTAACTACAAATCAAAACAGCACTTAGGTTCCATTCCAGCTTCAAACTGGGGCTGAAGAGGCTGAGCAGCAAGCCCTCGTCACTGGGGCTTACTTGGAAAGAGGTTTTTTGCAGATAAAAGATAATGATGAGATTGCACTAGATTAGGGCACACCTTCAATCTATGGAGAGTGGCCTTATATGAGACAGAAAGGACACAGAGACACAGGGAAAGCCATGCATAGATAGGTGGCGATACTGCTCCGAGTGAAGGGATGTTAGAAGACACCAAGTGCTGCAGGAAGCAGGGGTCTCCTAAGACCACCACAAACACAGATGCTTAGCTATGAGTCATGATAGCAGCAACATTACAGTTAGGAAGTAGCAGCAAAAGTAACTGTATGGTCGGTATCACCACAGCATAAGGAACTGTATTAAAAGGGTCAGAGCAATAGGAACGTTGAGAACCACTGCTTTAGAGCCTTTGTAGGAAGGCTGCCCTGTGGACACCTTGATTTTGGATGTGAAAAAATAAACCTCTGCTCTTTGGCCATGAAAATTGCTGTAATTTGCTACAGCAACTCTACAAAACAAGAGTAATATGAATATGGAATTAAACAAGCATGCCCCACGTCTAATCAGTAATACATTTTAAAGGAAAAACTTTACTGGATTCCATCTAAGTTTAGGACACATGGTTTTGACATGCTTTTATAGTCTGTGCATCTATAAGAAGCTACTAGGAGAACTGAGAGATGGCTCACTGGTTAAGAGTTCAGATTGCTCTTGCAGAAGATCCAAGATTGGTTCCCCAGTACCCAGGGCAGGTACTGCCTTTAATGCCAGGTTCCAGGGTATCCAAAGCCTTTGGCCTATATAGGCATTGTACTAACACTCATACTCCTTGCTCCCCTCCCCCAATTAAACATGATTTTAGAAAAGAGTTATTACTAATGTAGAATTATAATCCATAATGGGAAAAAATAATCACAGGAAGCAACTTGGACTTTAGGGAAATTTTACCCAGCAGGAAATTACTCATCAAATATGCTACACATAATTAGCTCCAAGGCAGCACAGTTTGAGAGACAAAGCACTACAGTAATATGTGCTGAAGAATGGTATCGCCCATTTTTCTAGGATGAGCAGGGCTTTCTGATGAGATTTTCTGCTATGTTGCCAAAGTTAATGGCAACAGCATAAGCAAGGGACAGCACAGACTTGCGTAAATCAAGAATGCCTTTCTGCCTGATCAGCAGCAGACTCAAAACACAGTCTCCTCACTCTGGGTCCCCCATTCCATCCAATGTAGCCCTGGAGTGAGTGGACAATCACCGGCTTAGCTTTAGCAAGGAAAGTGCCTTTACCTACTCCCTTCTACTTTTCTGTGACCTTCAACATCCATTATCTTAATGGATGTTCTTTTGTTCTTCTGAACATCTGTACTAGAGGAAATGAAGGCATACTTGGAATGGTCACAGTCAGTGTGCTTTCATACTTTAACCACATTATTTAAACCAAAACAGCTCAAGAAACACTGGACTGTAAGCCTTGTTATATGCTCTACGTTTTCTAGAGGACAGACTAATGGTTTTCAGTGCACTGACTTATAGGGTCAGCCAGGATGGACACAAGAATGGAAAGCCTCTGAATGGGGACACAAAACATAATGGAGCCCATGGTTCCCATGAGATGTACAAACATAAGTGGACTCTTCAGTAAAAATAACACACAGTAGTCTAAGCACCAAGTGAACTTACCTTTTCTCTCATTCCAAATAGATCGTACTCCCCCAAGTCTAAAGCCTTCCATTTCTCCATAGCTATCTGGCAACAATCCTCCTCCTACTGCTTTGGACACTGGCTCTGACCCTTGTTTGTATCAGTAACTTTGGGCTATATACCACAGATAATCTTCTATACATCATTTAAACAGGATTCTATTTCAATTTCATTTAAGAATATCACACTCTCTGAGAACATGTCCTTGCTTTGTTGAGCCAACATCCACGCTTGAATCACATCTAATAAAGACCTTCCTGGCACAATGCCGGGACCCCAGGAGCAGTGTTTTTTTCTGGAGGGCTTTCTTTCCTATGATGTTAACTTTCATTCATGTTCCTTCTAAGTATCATGCAGTTTCAATTGATGGCCATTTATGACTAAAATGTATCCACTGAATACTAAACATGTTTCCTAATAATTGAAACCACAGCTAATCTTTAAAATGTTACAACTGTCTATTTTCTAAAAAGTACTGTTATCACTAACATTTTGAGGAAGTATGTTAAGAGGAAATGATGACATATAACATAATGGAAAGCATAAGTGTTTCCAAGGCACTAAAGGAGTTGTTGTTTTCTTTTCTTATGCTGGGGATAGAACCAAGGCCCTTGTGCATGCTGGGCAACCACCTTTCCACGGAGCTACTGCCACCTTTTCGGTACTTGTCTATGTGTGTGAGTACCTGCAGTGAGGCCTGAAGTTGGTATCTGATGTCTCCCTTGATTATTCTCTACCTTAAATTTCTGTTTAAGTTGAGGCAGGGTCTCTCACTGAACCTAGAGCTACCTGAAAGGCTAATCTTGAAAGCCAGCTTATCCTGGGGATCACATCTCTGCCTCCCAAGTACTGGGATTACAGGCGGATGTCATGCTTGACCAGCTTCCATGTTGGTGCCAGAAATATGAACCCTGGTCTTAAGGCTTGTGAGACAGGCACTTTATCCAGGGAACATCTTCCTAACACCATCCAGGATTCCTTATCCTGCTTCAAGTTTTGTGCTTTCATCATTTAAAGATGTTAATCATTGGAGACAAGAACATGCTTGCTGTCCAGACTGAAAAATTTTATTAAACAGCTCACTGATAATGATGGACTGTCTAAATGACACATTCTTGTTGACTGATTACTTCTGAAGTCTTAGGTTTAAGAACTCAGGTATGCCTTTTCTCGCAAGTAATATTTTAGACTCCTGTGCTCTCTAACCCATGTTGTAACTCACAGTATAACAGTTACCTGTGAACAAGCTCCAACACCTTACCTCTTCATTTTTGGTGCATGTCTAAATTAGACAAATTAATGCTTTGTATGCATTCTGAGAAAAGCTAAAATTTATTTCTGGGGACCAAGGAAAGAAATGTACCATGGGATTCTTGAGTTGGCTTGGTGGGTAAGGGCACTTGTCATCAAACCCGATGACCAGAGTTCAATCTCGGTGACCCCTATAGTATGGCCTCTGACCTGCACACTTTCCCACAGATAAATTGTTGTTACTGGTGGGTGAGTGCTGGGAATGGAGCCTGCGTCCTCTGCAAGAACAACAATATTCCTAACCACTGAGCTATTTCTCTAGCCCCTGGATATACTTTCTAATATGAGCGTGCCAAAGAAATCAACAGTTTAATCAGAAGAAAATAAGTAAATCAAAGAGAACAAGTGGTTAAAGAAGAATCACAAGCAGATACTAAAGGAAATGATGCTTTATCCAAAGCCTGCTGCTCAGTTCCTGGCATCCACTGGAGATCAATAAAGGCTAATCTACTGGTAAGAGGGCACAGACATTTTAAAATGGAAATGAAACTTACCTTTGTAGAATTCTCCATGTATCTGTTTATTAGAAAATTCTAGGTTAGAAGCTGGCTATAATGGTATATATCTTTACCCCTAGTACTCAGAAAACTGAAGTAGGAGGATCAGAAGTTCCAAGTCAATTTGGGCTATATAGGAAGGCTGTCTCAAAAACTCAATTTACCAACCAAGTGAAAATTCTACATAAAATACACAATGAGACCCTACTGAAAGGCATTTTGAGACAGAATACTGGTTATAATGGGAAAAGAAGTATCTGTACATTTTCAAGGGCACTAATAATAATAATAATAATAATAATAATAATAATAATAATGATAATAAATGGTCTGATGAACAGTAGAAATTTTAAATATAAAAATTTCTGCTTTGGGACTTACTGTGCAAAGCCCTAAGAGCTTTATTGCAAAGCTCTGACCTGTAGTGTGGAGCAAATGGGAAAGCTGTCCATGGGAGGCATTTTGTTATTCTGTTTTCGTTCACATTGACTGTATACTGCAGCGAGCTATATAAGACCAGCTCTGAGCTGTGTTCCAGAGAAGTGCTCAGAGAACAGCATTTGGGAAACCTCTTCGTGTCAGGCAGAAGCAAGCTGCATCACAGAGCACAGTCTGCAAGAGTTGACTCCTAATAGCAAGTGGGTGATTGTGTAATTAACCTCCTTAAGCTTCACTTTTCTCATCTGTTAAATGAGTTTCATGCCTTGAGGGTCGGCTATGTGGATTAGAGAAGGTATACATGCATGCGCACATACACATTTCATCTGGTTGAATGTCTGATGCTCACAAAATTGTAGGTGTATTATTAGGAACTCAAATGAACAGCTCTATATAAACCAACTCTGAGGACCAAAAAAACTGAGGTACAACATCACCATAGTTTTTCTAGGCTTAGGACCAGATTTATATTATTAACTGCACCGAAATGAAAAGTTATAAAATAACTTGGTATGTCAGAAAAGAAAAGAGATGTAAACATCAGGGCAGTGAAGGGAACTTACTTCTCTCTTCTCTGTGCCTCTCAGTCTGTGCAAAGAACTGGCGGAGCTCCTCGGTGATTTCCATATTGCTCACGTCACACTCCACTCCATCATCTGAATCTGACTCCAGCTCTTCATCCTCATAACGTGCTTCATTTCCTCTTGTGGATGCTTGGGCTCTACTGCTGTTATGCAGAGGCTGCCCAGGGCTTTTGGAATAGGAAACACGGTAGGGAGACTCCTCCTGCACCATGTGCTGGCCTTGAGAGTTCCAAGGATGCCCAGCCTCATAAGCAGGAGAGTTCCAGGGAAGAGCTCCATGAGGGAAGAACCACGGGGAAGAGAAATAGGAATCCCTGAACGTTCTGTAGGCATTCTGGTGGCTTTGCATCCAAAGCATTGCATGATGATAATGTTGCCAGTATCTTGCATATACTGGGTGAGAATACCAAGATGCAGTATCCGTCCATTTTGAGTCCTACAGAATGGACATATAAGACAGACATCAAATGGTTCAGTCTCTAGAGAATCTTCAAATGTTTAACCAACTAACCAAAAGCTATTTACTGAGTGTTATTGGTTACTTTTCTGTTGCTGTGTTAAAATACCAGGAGCAAGAAGAGTTTAAAGAAATAAGAGTTAGAGGGCTTACAGTTCCAGAGGGTTTAAGTCCATGATGGCCAGGAGGCACAGCAGCAAGCAGCAGGCATGGTAGCCTGAGCAGAAAGCTGAGATCACAGCTTCAAACATGAACTTGAAGTAGAGAGAGAGAAAACTGGAAGTGGGGCAAGGCTATGCATTCTCAAAGCCTACACTCCAAGTGATGTCCTTCCTCCTGCAATGCTACACTTTCCCAGAACTTCCCCAACAGTGCCACCAACTGGGGATAAAGTGGTCAAATACCTGAGCCTATAGGGAACATTTCCCATTCAAGCCACCACACTCCTTTCCATGAGGATGCTATTAAGCTTAAAAACAAAAGTGTAAAATAGGTTTGTGTTCACTGCAGAGGGCAAATGTAATACATTTCCTGACTATCTGTACTTCAGCTCTCCACAGGACATGGGGGCTTATATAATGTGATTAGTGTTGACCCCTTCACAGGATCGCAAATCATTAGGGTTGCAGATCTCTGGGTTCACTTGTGGGGGACTATCCTGATTATGTTAATTGAGTCTGGAAGATCTTTCCAGTGAATGGCACCATTCCTTTGTTGGGACACTAGACTATATAAATAGGACAGAAGCATGCATTCATCACTCCACGTTCCTCATTGTGTATGCCATGATGAACAGTACCTTTCGACTGTGAGCCAAAATAATTTTTTTCCTGTCTTTTGTATTTTATCACAACAACAAGAAAAGAAACCAAGACACTGAGGACAGAGACAAATAAAGATTCTCTATTTTCTTTGAAAAATGCCTTCATTTTATTCACAGTATTTATTTATAGTAAGAGTTCACTTTAAGATTTTTAAAAATTAGTATATGTAACTACAGTTTCATAATGACATTTTCATGCTGTACAAAATGTATTTTGATTGTAGTCACCCTGATTACCAGGTTTCACTCTGTCCCACTCCTAATGTTCTTCTTCCCCAGTAGATGTCTGTGTACTTTTTGATAAGACAAGGACAGATAAAAGTCCTGACATTTGTTAACTTGGCTATCTGTATTAGCTCCAAGTTAGAAATGGCCTGCTCATTCTAATGACCAGGCTAGGGTTCCTTCTCTTATTTCCTACTAATCTGCAGGCTGAGTCCATTCCTCAATGTCTGAGACATATGTCTAATATCATACAAGATGCTGTTTTTACTTTTAATTGTCTGATACACAGGCTAAGTATCCCTTATCTCAAACGCTAGGGCCAGAAGTGTTTCAGATTTCAGTGGCTTTTGGAATGACTGTATACATTAAGAAAAATAGGTACTCTTACCATTGCTGTTATCTCTGATTGCAAAAGTCCAAGTGGTAACTAAAAGACAAACAAACACAGCAAGAACATTTCATTATCACTCTATAGGACAGTCACAGCTATTCCATGGTCTTTAACGTATCCCTTAAGAGGCTGTTCTTTGTCCCAGTATCATGACTGATCTTCATGCTACAAGAATCTGTTACCTGGGTTGTGATCTTGTGGTCTGGAGAAGAGCAATCTCCCTTAGGTATGATTGAGTCAAAGGAGCCCGCCTGGTTTTGTATTCTACTACTTGTTTACTCAAAGAAAAGTCTATGAAAATAACCATAACCACATAACTTAGTAACAGCAGTGTACAAAATAATGTATCTTAGAGCAAGGGTTCCAAGCCTACAATATTACTTCACTAGTTTTCCTTCCTTCCTTCCTTCCTTCCTTCCTTCCTTCCTTCCTTCCTTCCTTCCTTCCTTCCTTCCTTCCTTCCTTCCTTCCTTCCTTCCTATTTTTTTTCTTTTTGGAGACAGGGTTTCTGTGTAACAGCTCTTGCTGTCTTGAATTCTCTATGTAGACCAGGCTGGCCTTGAATTCAGTGATCCACCTCCCTCTGCCTCCCATGTGCTGGGATTAAAGGCACGTGTTACCGCCGTCTGTCTACTAACTAGTTGTAAACATAGGCAAATGTCTATTTAAAATAACCCTGGCTTCTCTCTTTCTATTTGAACATTTCCATATTATTTATGGCGTATGTGGGCGTGCTGTGTGTGCCATGACATGTGAGTGCAGAAGTCACATGTGACTGAGTCAGTTCTCCTGGAACTCACTCGGGTTGTCAGGCTTGCTGGTGGGCACCTCTACCCATGGGGCCATCTTGCCAGCCTATTCTTGGGCTGTCTTGAAGCTTGAAAAGACTCTATCTTTCCAACTGATTAGAAGCCCTAAGTGTGGGGCTTGTAGAAGTTTTTTCCAGCCTACCCCAGCTTTGTTTTTTGTTTCATACAATACTCTTTACCCTAATCACCCTGCTTCCTTGCTGAAGGCGGCTCCAGAGGCATGCCAGAGCATTACCTACACATCTTTTACAACCCAGTTAAAATAAATGTTAGGGCTGGTAAGATGCATCACACCAGACTGATGACCTGGAACCCACAGTGGAAAGATTCCAAACACTGTCCTCTGACCTTGGCCTGTGCACATACATATACACAGTAATGATAAATTAAAAGTTAATTCCTTCTCCTTAACAAGGAGTTTCTAAAATGCCTGGCAACACCAGAATGTACTTTTAACAAGTTATATCGGGTGTGGTGGTGCGTGCTTGTAATTCCAGCTTGGGAGGCTGAGGCAGGATTGCCATGCTTCAAAGTCAAGGTCATTCTGGGCTACAGAACTCTTAACTCAAAACAGATAACAAAAATAGTATCTTAAAATGCATGCAAATTTAAGATCAAGAAACAAAAGCACAAAAAAAACTGATACTTAAAGAACCATTCATAATGAAATGTAACAAGCTTTTACATAGGGTACCACTAAGAGGGTTGAAGTGACACTCTGCAAACTTCTCTTAAACACAGTCCATACCTACTAAATTTAGGGCTGCACAAGTGTGTGTGTGTGTGTGTGTGTGTGTGTGTGTGTGTGTGTGTGTGTATGGAAACCAGGAGAAAGTTATCAAATGCAATGAGTGTTTAAGTTGAATTGATCCACTTTTCAACTGTGATTTAAAGGTTTCAAACAGGGCCCATTTCCTGGAGATTCAGCTAACAGCTAATGCTCTTTATAGGCTATGGAGGAAATAGAAAACAGTCAGTAATTTGGTGTGTTACTATCCAACAAAATGAAATGTAAATGCAATTATAGTAGAAATCAGTGCACATTTAAGTGCTAAACTATAAGGCGAAGGCCATGAATGGCTAATTCACTAAAGCTAGGTTTCATATTTCTGTCACCGAGACCTGAAGAACTTTCAGTGCCTGCAGCACACAATGACATTAAAGTGAACTCATGTGTGCCTTAATCAAATTTGTTTTTTGATTAACAAATAGCATTGGAATTAAATGAGAAAAGTCCAAGAGTCATCGTGTGTCTCCTGGAAATTAAGAGCTTTGCATCCTAGCTGGGTGCAGTAGTGCATGCCTGTGATCCCAGTACTCAGGAGGCTGAAGCAGAAATGTGAAACTTTGAGGCCAGCACGGGCTACAGCACCAAATTCCAGACCAGTCTGAGCTATAAACTGAGACCCCACCCCCCAAAAAAGCCAAGGTGCTTGGAATACAGACGTTATTCTATGCCTTGCAAGTAGATCAAGTCTGATGAACTCAAATTTAAGAAACCCCACTGTGAACACTGTTAATGAACATTTATTATAGGCCAAATCCTGTTTTGACTTATGTAAGATCCAAGCTGGTCTTAAAGGTGCTATCGTATTCTGAAACAGCAGAATATATTCTGAGACAGCAGAGGCTCTTTCCTACAGATAGATGTTTTAGCAACATGAGACTTCAGGCAGTAACCCCTGAAGATGATCAAGGGTAATTCGTGACATTTTCCCAGCAGCTCAAATGTCAACAGTTGTGATTAAAAAGGGCTTCAATGGAGTTCTACTTTGCACAAAGGTTGCTTATGATTTGGGTTCAACAAATAATTAGGTAGCAGGGTTGTGGTGATACTACATAATAGGGGTCACTCAGTGTTCACTCAAAATATTTCTGTAAGCCAGAAGCCAGGAAAATCATCTTTGCTTAACTAAACAAAGTGGATTTCAACTTTCCAACCACAAGAGGTTCACCTCGAGCCTGGTGTATGCCACCATCAAGAAGGTAACATAAGTTAACTAACTAATCACATTCCTTGTGAGCCATGCTGAGGTGAGTGAAGGCCCTTGTACAAGCTAAGCAAGCACTCTACAGTAGAGTTACAGACCCTAGCCAGCTACCAGACATTTTGAAGACCTAGGCCATCAAGGAATAATGCAATTTATGTCAATGATAGACTACAGGAACTTTGCTAGCAATTTTATTTGCTTTGAATACCAAGTAGACAAGGAATTCAATTAGTTTTGGCTGCTGGAATAGTTATAATCCAATTGGTACCATCCTTCATCAAGTAGTGGGTCACTAGGGCTGGATATAAGAAATGCCCATTGCCTTGTTGGCTTTATTTTTTCTTTTCTTCCTGACTTCCCAAACCAATCTGTCATATTATTGTAAATTTTAGGACTCCTAAGATCCTACAGATCTTCAAATTAATAGTTTTGAAGAGTTTAGATTGGAATTTACAAAGAAATCTCTCAAACTCGAATAAGATAAAGCACAGAGTAACATGTCAGAAAGACATAGCAATTTGCACAGAGCTTTATCATTCTTAGCTCAGGATTTCTAGTACCATTTTTCATATTTTATATTAGAATTTTTCAGCAAAGGTCCAGATAGGAAATATTTTAGGGTTGTGGGCCACATGCACTGATATATATATATATATATATATATGTTAGTGTTCAACTTTGCTTTTAAAAACACGTCAAAACAAGCACCACCTCACCTTTCCAACACAAGCTCAATTTCTACCTTCCTTTTGACCACGGTTTTAAGTTAATATGATACCTTGTATGTTCTATACTGGTATACTGAGCTCCCGACTGGTCGTCACTTTCCACCTGGACCTCAGTAGAGCATTCTCCTATCTTTCACGAATTATCAGGCTCCACTTAAGACCAGCAGAAACAAAACCAGAAATTACGACTAACTCTACTCTTGGTCAATGACCCCTAGTATTTGGGGCAAAAGAGGAGCAAACATTTCTACTAATAAGTAAGGAAATTGGAACTTATATTAGATCTCTTCTTAGACATATAAAGACTTTATTAGAAGCACCAACAAGTGCCGGAGAGATGGCTCAGGGATAGGAGCACTGATTGCTCTTGCAGAGGATGGGTTCCCAGAATCCACAAAGTGGCTCACAACCTTCTGTGCCTCCAGCTCCAGGGGACCTGATGCATCTTTTGGCTTCCTTTGGCACTATATGAATGTAGTACACTTACATACATGCAAGCCAAACACTCATACACATAAAAAAAAATCTTTTAAAAAAGCAGTAACAAGAAATCCTGTAAAACACCATCAATCTAAAGCACGCAGAGGGCCATGATTTCTGGTACAGACTGCTAACTTGTCATTAGTAGACAGATCCTTGAGGAAGCAGGGACAGCAGTTTTCAGGAGATGAGTACAGTCTTCCTTCAAAGGGAACCTGCCTCTTTGCAAATGCATCTGCTAACATTCTAAAGCTGGCTAAGGATTTAACAAGAACATTTAGCATCCCTGGGAAAGCTACACTGCGATACTCCCAGGCATTACAGCAGCGCTTTCATGTCAAGGAAAGCAAGCATGTGGGAGCAGCAGGTTCCATTTTATCTTTCACTCCCCCGACCCAAGTCTCCTTCTCCTTTCTGGAACAAGCCTTCAGGGACTGAGTTTTCTTCTGAAGGGCTGGTAGAACTGAGAGAAAAGCAATTGGCAAGGTCAGGGAGGGCCGGATCTGCAGCTCTGCAAACTGGGCAGCCCTCCACAGCGGAACACAATGGCATCATGGTCACCACCCAGCTGAGCTCTGGGGAATACAGAGACCATTCATTGTCTGTCCTCAACCACCAAAGGAGGGAGGAAAGAACCCACGACTGCATTGAGGTCATTCACTAACCACCGCTAAGGCCTACAGACAGGACAGAGCATCCCAGTCTTGAATGATATATTTTCCCATACGGCCTTTCTAAGGCAAAAAAGAAAAAAAGGGGGGGAGCGCATTTGTTCTACAGTGGCACTGCTTGCTCTGAGAGACATATTTTTAAATGCACAACTATAAACAAAGAACAACAGTTGGGAATTCTGTCATTTTTTTCCCCAGATAAAAAAAATTCCACCTATGATAATGCTTTGTTAAAAGGCAGTGGTATCTCATATGTATTCTTTTCATTACATATTTGTATACCATTTCTTTTTCCTTGAATATTTATAATCTTATAATTATAGGATGCAGGATGTATCATGGCAACCAGAAAGTAAAATAAAACCACAAGTCCTACTCAGAACTATAATGCATATTCTCTAACACCCATTTCCCTTTTGCTTTATCTTCCTTTATACAATTCTGAAAATTAAATACATGAAAGGTCATTTGCTTTTACTTTTGCAAAGGAAGATATTCAAAAGAAATTATTATATTAGACTTTGTGTCTACAGCCTGGAGGGTCAAATTTTTTTTTCTGTTGAGGTCTCCATTGATTTGGCTTTGAGCCACACTGACAGTCTGGGGGTGCAATTAAGACCATCAGAACACATTGCCTGCTACAAAGGAGTATGCTGGGGACTAAAACAAAGTAAATGAAGGTGCCCTGAGTAGCACAAGTTCACGTGTGATTGTAAGAAATCTTCCTGAACATGCAATGCCAGCCCATTAGAGATGCCTGTAAATTGTATAAATACCAGTAGTTAGCTCAATGAGGAAAATGATAAAAACAGGGACTTCTGACACTCTTGTTTCCTGCCCTCCTACTCCTGCTGTCCCCATGCCATCCCTAGCTGGTTGTTGTACTTGGTTGAACATATCAGGCTTGACACTCATGGAATTTTTCCCTATGGCTTTGTATGGTCCCTACTTAGTCATTTAGATATCAAAGATGGCATGAGCCCAAATGGCCTACTTCTACCACAGAACAAGTCCGAGCTCCACTTTTAAAACAAGAACATTGGTTTATTGTGTGCACGTGTCAGGTTTGGTGACAAGTGCCTTTACCCACTGGGCTACCTTGTCAGCTCCCCAAACTCCATCTTCAGCTGGACACAGGGCCTGCTTACAAGTATACTACAGCAGTGGACTGTGTTTTCATCTGTTTAACAGCCACCTTTAAAGCTGAAGATGGAGGGAGACAAGTAAGTATTATTTAACCCCCTTTCACTTTCTCAAGCCCAGGCTCCAGTTTATGCTTGCTTGGGTGTTGCATTAAGTGTTGTTCCAAGGCAGGCATGGGGTGGGGTGGGGAGGAGACTGAAAGGGTACAGTTAACAATTCTTGCCCCCCCCCCCCCCCCCCCCCCGCCCATACAAATCACATTCTACCCACGGAAAGGCACAGTTTAAATTATCAGAAAGGGTGATAAAGATTTGTGAATAGTTTACTTTGCAATCCTGAAGAATCCTTTATGTGGCTAGTGTTGATCAGAAATGAACTAGGAACCCAAGACAGAGCAAGATTCTCTGACTCAGAAACACCACAGGTAACGGGAGAACGGAGAAAACCAGGACAACAGAGGACGACGGCGACGACAATGATAATCCGATTCAAAAGAAGAAACAGATGGTGTTCGTTTCATTTCAGGCATGCATTTCATACAGCATATCCGAGTGTGACCATAAAAGAGTCAGGGCCAAACATAGCACACACTCAAAATTACTGGCACAGCAGCAAAAATCTTGAGTAGTTTGGGTAGTTAAGCCCACTTTTATCTTTCCAGTGAATTATTTTAAATTACTTTCTATAAACATATTTCTGATAATTCTACACTAAGTTCTTTTCTGCATACTGTACTTGCTCTGGGCAATATTTGAAGGGGATAGATGCTACACTTTATTCCTTTTAGAGGTCCCATTTTTCTTCCACCAGAGAAGGTAACAGGTATAATCTGCCTTTGGGAGCTACTGAAATTATTGAGATTGTCTGTTGTATCCTGATAATATTCTCTCCTACCCATGCTCCCCTAAATTATTAAAGGGTAGTAACTAAAAAAAAAAAATCAGTAAGAAGTTCCAAATGTCTAAATATATTAATATATTTTCAGTTCATCTGGCTTTAAATGTTACAGTCTGCATTTAATTGTCCAAGTGCTTTATGAGTGGATTTCCCAACATAAAGAAGTAATTCTGAGAGTCCTACAGTGTGCTTGTGAACTCTTGGTTTTTTTTTTTTTTTTTTTTTTTTTTTTTTTTTTTTTTTTTTTTTTTTTTTTTTTTTTTTTTTTTTTTTTTTTTTTTTTTTTTTTTTTTTTTGTTTTTTGATACAGGGTTTCTCTGTATAGCCCTGGCTGTCCTGGAACTCACTTGGTAGACCAGGCTGGCCTTGAACTCATAAATCCGCCTGCCTCTGCCTCCCGAGTGCTGGGATTAAAGGCGTGCACCACCACGCCCAGCTGTGAACTCTTATCTATCCTCTAGCCAGGTTTAATTTCCTGCCATCCTTCTTATCTTAACTTCTCCTTAAACGCTGGACTTTAAGAAACACCAAATAAGTCTCTGCCATCTGTAAAAGTTTCAGGATGAAAAGGTCTCTCTGCAACTTGGGTTTATTTTTCCCCAGCCCAGCAGTCAACAGAAGGGATCATACACTTTACTGTGAACCTGCAGTTGTTAAGATTTACCCAAAGCATATATACATGGTTTCTCTTCCACTGCCATCCCAAAGGGACTGTTATCTTGATGAATCATGCTAGCAGAAATTGTACTTTCAATTAGTATCACAAGCTCACAATTCAGGGGCTTTGTGTCAGTAACTTTTAGTCTTAAGATTTTGAGTAATGTTGTGGCTTTTAGTTAAAAAAAAAAATAACAACAAAACAAAAATAACCAACCCCTCCCCAAGCAAATATATACTCCAACAACAGTTGAGTCCAGAGCCTAATTTGTGCAATGAGTTTGTACCAATCATTTCAGAAAAAAAGGGAAAATGGTTCAGAACTCTGGCTACCCACAGAAACCGTCAAGTGTTCTCCTGATAATATCCACTAAGAATTCTGACCTACAGAACTCAAAAGTTGCAAGGGGGAAAAAATGAGAACTCAGGTTTTTGTTGCTTTGTTATTTGTAAATGAGCCAGTAGCTTAGACATCTCTGCAAAAACATGTTCTGACAGACCTCCTGCAACATTGCGATCCACAGCACATTTGAATTACACTGTGAGTTAAAACAAAACAAAACAAAACAAACAAAAAAACCCAAACCCCAAACCTTCCCAGGCTGGAGCCTCACTTCTCAAGATCTGAACTGGAATAGTCTGAGGTGGGGGGCCTGGGAACAGACGTCTCAGCAGGCACCCAAGGATTAGGAAGTGCTTAGGGGTTGAGAGCATAAATTAGAACTAGTTTTAACAATCTGTTAGGGTTTGGAACTCTCACGGGTCTCGCTAACCACCTCGTGCTGCAGGATGATGATAATTAAAGCCACAGCGTGAGCGCCAAGCTTCAGGAGTCCGCCAAGCTACTCCCTTACTCCCCAAAAGCAACCCATCAGCCCCCGAAGTCACCTCGTGGGCATGCAGCTGGCAGATCTCGGGCGCTGGGCAACCTCGGACCTAGTTCTGGTGGTGGGGAGGAGGAAGGGGCAGGAGAAGGCGGGGGAGAGACACAAGAGAGCCGGAGGGAGGGATGGGTTGCCTGAGAAACAAGGAGCTCGCTTCCAGTACAGGGCTAGAAAGACGGAAGTCCCGCCTGCCTTAGACCTGACGTGACGTCGTGTCAGTGGCTGCACAGAGTCAAGGGCTTCATGGGAAGCGAATTCATTTGTTTGGGCGGTCCCAGCAGCGAGCTATTGGGCACTGGGGGATCAGAACTGAATTGCGACCCTCAGCTTTCAATTATTATTATTATTATTATTATTATTATTATTATTATTATTATTATTATTATTATTTTCTTTAGCTTTCACTTTCTTCCCACTTTCTTAACTAAAATGGAAGGCGAGAAATTGTTTTGAAAATATAGATTCACTCAGATCTGTGTCAGCCTGACATTTATAAACCGTAATTTATACCTAGTGTTTCTGTCATCGTCCGCAGTACATGCCCTTCTAGAGTTGCAGAAGAGTCCTTAGTAACCAAATATGAACTACTAGAAGGCCAAGTGGGCTTATTTAGCAAAATGTGCCGTATTTTGCAGGAATTTATTCCTAGGAAAACCGGATTTGGACCAGATGCTTATTGCATCATTATTCCAAAAAGTGAAAATCGGGAACAATTTAAATGCCAAACAAAGGCTAAGATAATTAGGCAAGGTCAGGAGTGGGACATTATTACCTTGTCATTCCTGTAATATTGCTGACTCAAAGTAGTATAAAAGAATATTTAACAAACATATACCAGATGTCTACTGTATGCTAAGTATCTGCAGTATCTCATAGTCTCAAAGCACACGTGGCTTTGAGGTACTTAAATGTGAGAATTTTTGATGTGCTTAACTAAATTCCACAGTACATTTTAAAGAGTTAATATTGGAAAAAAATATGTGAACTGTCTAGTTGCTGACACTGTCTCACTTTCGGCTGGATTGAAGGTTACCATCTCTCCCTGGCTGGTTTGAATTCACCGAGATCCACCTGCCTTTTGACTGTTGGACTTACAGGCACGTGTATCAACAAGCCTGGCTTAAGTAACTCAAGTTTTAAGCAATCTTAACCTGGCAGTGGTATAGCTCCATTGATAAAATGGTTGTCTAGCATGAATGATGCGCTGGATTGTACCTTTAGAACATCTCAAACCTGAGCATGTTGGCACATCTGTAATCCTAGAATTCCCGGCACGGAAGCAAGGTTGTTGTGGCTACACAGTGAATCTGAGGTCAACCTGGGATACATGAAGCTGTTTCAGGAAAAAAAAAATCCTTGCCTTAGGGAAGGAGAATTTACCTTAAATGAAGAGTAAAATGAATTCCATGTACATATTTTAATATTTATGTACATATTTTAATAATATGTACATATTTATTAATCTGTCCAATAGAACATGAAATTATATATGTGGCATAAATTATAATTCTAAAGGAGAGTAGTATTTTATTTAGTGAATAGACACTGGTAAACACAGTTTTTTTACTTCACAAAATTGACAATTGGTTGGGTAGAGATCATAGACAGGAATGCAAGTGCACTTATGTTTTTCATTTGTTTAGAAAGAGTCTCATGTAGCCTGGGCAGAACTCCTATTTCCCAGGTGGGAGAATATTCATTACTATACCGGACATATTGTAGTAAATTTATATGATGAATATATTGCAGAAAGGGACAGCATGCACACACTCACACACAGGCAGTTTCGTGTGTGTTTGTAGGACTGTGACTATCTTCTGGGAAGTAGGCAAGCCATTTGGAGCCTGTGGGAAGAAGAGCAGGAAAGAAAAGAGAGTGATAGGAGAAAGAGGTGATGCACTTGCAGAAATGGCAGAACATGATGGGCTTACAGTAAATGTATTTCAAATGGAGCAGTTCCGGAAATGCCAAGTGTCTACACACATATACACCGAGTCTGTGTGTCTGTTATATTGCTAGTGCTTTGGGTCCTATTGTGGAGATCCAGATGAGCCATTCAGAGTGGTGAGAAGTAGGTTTCTTTCTCACAGTTGTGAGTGTGAGAAGCCCAGAGGAATATGGCAACTCCATGGGATGAGAAACTCACCCTCTACCTGTCTTTTAGCTTTACCCATTTTGCCTTCCTGACTCTGAGAGCTTAGTCCAAGTTGACTTATCATGGCACCTTCTCAGTGAGAGGATAAAAGGGATGCCTCTTTGCATGCCTCTTCCTCCCAAATAGAGTTTTGAGACATTAATCATATTTGAGGCTGAATTGTTCTGTGTTCTGAGGGCTGCCCTGCTAAGATAAGAATTTCTGTCCTCTACCTACTATGTGCCAGTAGCATCCCTCAAATGTGACACCAAAGGAGACGTCCAGGCATATTGCCAAATGTCCCCTGGGGGCAAAGCCACCTTCATTTGAGTTTTATTGTCTTAGGACTTATCCACAACACTGCTCACTGGTGGTTTGAATGTCACAACTCATCTATCATAAGGATAAAGCACTTTTGAAATTTTCTTTTAGGTAGTCAAGAGGCCCAGTGATAAGTTAGCTGAAGATAAAGTCAAGAAGCTTGCAGATCTTCCCCCTGCCCCAATCTCTGATTAAGGTGGCTCTCTTCTTGGCTGAGTTTTAGTGGTTGTTTATCTTAATTTAGTTGCATAAAAACATAGGTGACAGTTAATAGTGAGCACCTAAAAGGTGAAAAGCCAACCCATGATTGTCTTCCAACCCTTAGTGTGGAAATTAATGCTGTCCACAGAGAGCGATATAAATGTATACATGGTGTGTGATACATTTGCTCATAAATAAATGACTGACAAAAAAAAAGTGAGAATTCTGTTTAAGAAGCATGGTCATTTTAACATCCCAGTGTGAAGCATTGAGAGGACTTGGAAACGCTAGGGGGAGGTTGTTTTATTACTTGTGTTCTACTGCCCTCTGGTGGGAATTTGTAATTCGACTATTCCTCATCTAGCATCTTTTGTTCTGGTTTAAACTTCAGATAATGCAAAACTTCAAAGGGTCACCTATGATGAGAAACTTTAAAGCACTGTTTCTCACACTCGAGACTATTGCATTTGGGACTCTGTACCATTTCATTGTGAAGGCTGCCCTATGTATTGTAGGGTACTTAGAAACATCCCTAGTGTTCCTAGCACCTATCATTTGTAGAAAAATGAAATCTTGTCAGATGTCCCCTGTGGCTCAGAATTGCTCCTAGTTGTGAACCACTCCTTTAAACACTCATGTGAATTTCCTATTTTCACATCCTGTATAGTTATGGAGTCTTAGAGCAGGGGTTGTCAACTTTTGGTTCATGACCCTGTCAGCAAACTTTTATCACCAATACTCTTTACATTATAATTTATAACACTAGCAAAATTACAGTTATTAAGTAGCAACAAAAATAATTTTATGTGTGGGTGGAGGGCACCACAACATGAGGCACTGCATGCAAGGTCACAGCATTAGGATGGTTGGGAACCATTGATTTACAGTATCCTGGAAATAGCTTGTATGTTAAGGGTAGGGAGCTAGTCCACCAAAGAAATGAGGTTCCACTTATATCTGTCCTGCTATAGAGGGATATGCCTCCCTTTTCATAGTTTTCAGATCTTACTCACCCCTGCTCATCCCAGCAGTTGGAGGAGAGTTCTATGGAACTGAAGGCAAGGTGAGAGAATGTAGTGTTAAGTCCTACAGGCTAAGGCTGTTATGCTACAGAAGAAGTAGAACCGAAAAACCCTAGGCTATGTCCACTCCCCCACCCCTACTCCATGGGATGTACCAGCATGGATGATATAGTGGACTATAGGGATCCATAAATAATCTCATGGGCTCTTTGGACTTCCCTAGCCTACTCTAGGACCCATGTATCGTGAAGAAAGTTATTTAGAACCAGTACCTCACCAGGGTCAAGTTAAGAGGTGCCAAGCAACCTACCAAAAGTCCAGAATTCTGCCTTCAGAGCTGGGTATTACCTCAGCTTTTTTCTGTTCCCTTTCCTCTGATCATCAAACTTATTGGGGTTCTCTGATCTTTCCAATACATTGATGGATCTTTCAGTCCCTTCTTTTTGGTTTCTCTTCTGTAAAAAGAGGGGGTGTCTTTCTCTCTCCTCTCCTCTCCTCTCCTCTCCTCTCCTCTCCTCTCCTCTCCTCTCCCTGCTGTTTCTTTCAGAGCTCACTCTGACAGCACAGCAGACCTTTCCTTTTATGCTAGTTATAATCTTCTCTGTAGTGCTTTGCACAAATAGACAGTACCTTCTTTTGGCAATTAGAACATCCATTCCATATTACAAAAGTAACATGTGCTTAATGCAAGAGAGAGAGAGAGAGAGAGAGAGAGAGAGAGAGAGACAGAGACAGAGAGAGGTGAAGGGAGGGAGGAAGGAAGGAGCAGGAAGAGATAAAAACTACAACATTAAAAATAAAGATCATTGAAAATCGAGGCAGTTTAAGCAGAAAGGAAAATACTAAGAATCACTTGCTCCAGGTATGTAGTACTTGCCCATGATCTAGTACTAGGGAGGTTAGACATGAGGATTGAGAGTTTGAGGCCAGCCTGTCATAGTGAGAACTTGTGTCACAAAACCAAAACCAAGGCTAACAAGATGGCTCAGTAGGTAAAAGTGCCAGCTGGACTATTTTAGTTCAATCCCAGGGACCCACAACAATTGCTTCCTGGAACATTCCTGTCCTCTTCCCCCTCTCCCCTATCTCTTACACACAATTATAAATAAGATAAAACCGCCTCCTTAGTATGGTAGACAGCAGATCAGTCTCATAAATAAGATAAAAACATCTAAGAAAACCCCAATCAATTGCAGCAGTCTTTATAGTTGTCATCAATTTTATACTGGTAAATCTACTCAAGAATGTAATAATAATCATAATTCTCTCTCTCTCTCTCTCTCTCTCTCTCTCTCTCTCTCTCTCTCTCTCTCTCTCTTGTATAAAACCAAATGGAGTTTTGTTGGAGATGTTATTGTATAACTGTTCCCTAGAAAGTTTATAGAATGGAGTTAAGCGTTCTACATTACATTAGAATGACCTTGGATACCTATGAAAGGTAGAGGGAAAAGCAGGATTGAGTAGAGCAGAGATCCTCAATGGTGGCATGCTGACATATTGAGCTGGGTAGTACTGTGTGGCCAAGGCTGTCAGCACACTATAAGGTGCTTGGCAGCATCTTTGGTCTCTATCCTCTAGATGCCAGCAGCAACCCCCCCCCCACCCACTTCAAACTCACTCACTGTAGGCTTAGTTGACCTTGTGTCAATCTCAGGAGGCTGAACATCTCCTCTGAGCTGTAGAGGGCAGGACTAAGGTAACAGGGCCTTTTTTATTCTCTCTCTCAGAATGGACCAGTCATCAGATTCAAGCTCCTGGAAAGGGGTTCTCTAGAGTCACAGAACTTATGGAATGAATCTACCCACCTCTTTCTATAAATAGACTTTATTGGAATAACTTACAGGCTGCACTCCAACTAATCCAACAATGGCTAGCTATAAATGAAACATCCAAGAATCTGGTAGTTCCTCAGGCTCATGAGGCTGGATTTTTTTTTCAGTTGGTCTTCTGCATAATCTGGAATCCTGGAGAAGTAGGCTTTAATGCCAGTGAAGGAATGGATATGCTGGCAAAGTACGGTGAAGAATAAACCCTCCCTTCTTCAGCAGAAGGTATGGGCCAGGTTAAAGGTGTGCCTCAAGATCCACATCCAAAGCATGTGTCATCCTACTTCAAGACTCAGATCAAAAGCCTGTGTCTTCCAGCCTCAAGATAATGGGCTGGAGAGATGGCTCAGAGGTTAAAAGCACTGGCCGCTTTCCCAGAGGTCTTGAGTTCAATTCCCAGCAATCATATGGTGGCTCACAACCATCTGTAATGGGGATCTGGTGTGTCTGAAGACAGCAACAGTGTACTCATATACATGAAATAAACAAACAAATAAATAAATAAAAGATCCGGATCACAGGTGTGTCCTCCATTCTGTATTGTAGTTCATTCTAGATACAGTCAAGTTGATAACTGAGAATAGCCATCATAGGTGTCATGTTGAAAGCAGTGGATCTCCTCTATCAGAGTCTTTTGAGAAGCACAGGTTAGTGTTTGCGACATGAGGCACTCTATGATTGTTAACTTACCTCTTACTGTCTGCCACTCAATGATAATATTCCTGAGAACTGGGCCACATATTATTTGATTGTACACTATAAAAATCTACTATACTATGAGGAAGTAAGTTGTGGTGAAATGAAATAGTAAAATAAAATGGGACGGTACGGTAAATGTGGTGGTTATTTGGATATCTACAAATGTAAATTCTACATGAAAAAGCTTAATTTTCATTTTGCATAGATGTGGGGGAACACTTGAGAGACTAACTTACGTTCACATTGTTACTTTAATGTATGGTTTCTTTTTAAAGAAATAACAAGTCTAACTTAGTATCAAGTTGATCTTCAGAAATGACCTGACTTGAAAGTATTAGTAATTTGAAAAGAGCATTAGAAGATTTGGAGTGGAAGATAATCTCTGATATGCATCTCAATTCCATCATCAGAAATTGTATTTTCATTTTGTTTTTAGACATGGTCTCATTATGTAGTGCTGGCTGTCCTGGAACTCACTATGTAAAATAGGCTGGCCTGCAATTCAGATATCTGCCTGCCTCTGCCTCTTAAATGCTGGTGTATTAAAGATAAGTGCCACTATTTTATATTTATTCATTTGTTTTGAACTAATATTTTATCAGTTCTTTGAGAATTTCATGTAGTGCCTTTTGATGAAAATTTGCATTTTATTATTTCTTTGCCAATTTTATTTTATTTTTTATTAGATATTTTCTTTATTTACATTTCAAATGTTATCCCCTTTCCTGGTTTCCCCTCCAAAACCCCCCTATCCCTTCCCCCTTCCCCTGCTCACCAACTCACCCACTCCTGCTTCCTGGCCCTGGCATTTCCTTATACTGGGGCATAGAACCTTCACAGGACCAAGAGCCTCTCCTCCCATTGGTGACCGAATAGGCCATCTTCTTCTTCTCCAATTTTAAATAGTTTTATTTAAGAAATTATAATTGTATTTTTCTCTCAGGACACTGTTTATAAAGTGTAATGTTTTCTCTTTTCCTTGTGAACATGAAAGTTGTGTGTGCATGTCAATTTGACAGATGCTAGAATCATTTGGAAAGAGGGAAACTCAATTAAGAAAATGTTCCCACTAGATTGGCCTATGAACATGGCTGTGGTACATTTTCTTGATTGATGATTAGTGTAGGATGGCCCAGCTTGCTGTGGGTGATGACACCCCACCCTGGGCTGGTGGTCCTAGGTACTATACAAAGCAGGCTGAGCAAGCCAGTAAGTAGCACCCCTCCATGGCCTCTGCATTAGCTTCTGACCCCAGGTTGATTGTTCACCTGTTTGAATTCCTGCCCTGCTTTCCATCAGCAATGGAGTGTGACCTGAGAGTTGTAAGCTGAAATAAAACCCTTTCCTCCTCAGGTTGTTTACAGTCATGGTGTTTTATCAACAGCAATAGAAACCTTAACTGAGCAAGACATTACCCATTTTCATACAGCAGAGGGCATAGTTGTACATGAATAGTTGTGGATAAACACTGTCCTTGTAAAGTTGAAACAAGTATATTAATTTGTTGTCCCCTGTGGTGACATATGTCACAGGTAAATGAGTATAACTACATCTACAATTCAGTAGCATATTGTTTCTAGATGGTATTCCATTAATGTATTTTTCATGTTATTACATCTTCAACAGCATGAGAATTGGGTGCAAATTATTCTCTAGCAGATAATTTCCATTGGCTATTGTTTGAACCGCAGAACAAGTAAGGGTCTTGTAGAGCAGATTCCTACATAGTATGCTTTCTGTCCTCACAAGATGCTTTACTAAGACAGAGGTAAAGCCCATCTCCATGTACTGCATAGTATCTAAGATGCCTTAGAGATTAAGAAAAGATCAGCTTAACAGCCCTCCTTCCTCACTGTTAGATTTTTCTTGGCATGGATGTTATAGACCTTGAACTTGCCTTGTGTAACAGATGGACTGGTTTAGGTTCCTCTTTGAATTCTCTGGATTACATCCTTCTCAGAACTTCTATTTTCATCTGTTAGCTGGGTATCAGTGGTGGCTGTGGGGGCCCTTTTTGCAGGTGAGAGCTGTGTGTTTACAAGGCACAGGTGCCCACTCCTCAGAAGTGTGGCTTCTCATCTGTGTCCCACAGAGCAGAGTAACGGAAGCAGTAGCAGCCATTGTGATGTAACTGTAGAAGATCAGATTTTTTGTTTTTCCCCTGCAAAGATTTGAGCTGAATGAATTTCTGAGTCCCCCTGCAAAGACTTTATATGAGTTCTTGAGCAATTCAGAAAAGTCTCTAAGTGAGAAGTCAAAACTCTGCTAGCTTGCTGAGGAGGGCCTTGGGTAACATTACACAACACTCACCTTTGCTCAAAAACATTTTGTACTTTACTCCAAATATGTTTTTTGATGCCATATTGGATAATCTATTCAAAACCATAAAAGGACCAAATGGCTGTATGTGTGAAGATAGTTATTTAGGTATTGTTTATGGTCAATTAGTTGAATTTGAACATGAGGAACGTGGGTTATTAGGCGGCTATGGAAATTAAAAAATATAAATATTACATAGGTATGTGTAAAGGAAGTAAAGTAAGTAAAATGAAAACAATAAATTATAATCATGTTAATGAGTATGTTGAGATTGAGAGCAATGTGTGGCTGGGCAAAGATGTCAGGAAGGATGGAATGGCAGTGATTACTAATATGTCATGCAAGGGAGCTAGAAATAGATCTCTGTGTCTCTCTATATCCTTCTCTTTTGAAGTCTCCTCATTGTTATAGTTGTGGTCCTGAAAAAGAGGCTTCTAAAGAGCTTTTCATGTTTGGTTTCAAATCTAGTAGTGCCCAATTTATCTAGTAGTAGTTAGGGAAGAAGTGGTGTATTTAATAGCTTATGAATCTATTTTATCTTATGTACCTATGATGGTTGCTCCTTTCAACACGCACACACACATACAAATGTAAAACTGTTTTGACTAGAAATCTGTCTAAAATGTCATATTTGCTTTCTTTTTATCATTCATGGTTTCCGGAGCACTTCTTATTCTTTTCCTTGTATCCCAGGCATACCAAGATAAATGTCGATCTCTCTCTGAAACGAGGTTATGGTGATGTCCCCATGTGAAGTTCAACTCTAGGCCACTTCTGTAAGCAGTGATTCAATCTTTTTTATTTTCATTTTTTAAATTAGATTTCATGTTTGGTTGTTGGTGGTCTTTTTCTCTCTTACAGTCAGTTTTGTCAGGTGCCATTTTCATGGCTGCTGGTGTCTCTGCTTTTGGCAACGTTCTTTTATAACTTCTCCATCAGTTTGTTACTTCTAAGATGCTTTGTGAGAAGAGTCACAAAACCGTGTTTACTAGAATTCTACCCAGAGACCTCGACAGTTGTTTTGTGTTTTGGGAGGATCTTGCTGCTGGAGAGATGTCCGTCTTACTTGCCCATTGGGACATTTTGCTTACTTGATCTCTTGGCTGATTCTGGTATAGGTTGAGGTCTTGGGAAGACCTCTGTGCATGAGGGACATGCTGCTGCGGGTAAAATACAAGACTGGCTTACTGAATCCACGCACAGCCATAGTACATTCAGTCAACACGAACGAATCAATGGAAACCGAAAGCTGAGTCCAGCAATCAATAGCTATAAAAATAGTTCCCAGTGCCTCTTTCCCTTCTCTTTCCATGGCACTTCACCGTCTCTCCTCATCCCTGTCTGCTTTACCTCCTGTTGAGAAAGGAGCAATGCAACAAGACAAATCAGAACTTACAGTGAATCAGAGAATAATATTTTATGTTTTTAAGAATCTTTTTCTTTAGAGGCTGGGGATATAACTCATTTGAAGGAGTGTTTTCTAACATTCATGGAGCCTTGGATTCAACCCAGTACTGCATAAACTGAGTGTGGAAATACTCACCTGTGATCCCAACACTTGCAGGGTGGATATGGGAAGACTCTGAGTTCGAGGTTCTCCTCAGCTACATAGTGGGTCGGAGGTGAACCTGGGCTGCATGATATCCTGTCTAAAATAAAGCAAATGTTTTCCTTTACATAATCAAAGCATGCTCATAATCTGAAACATACATAGCATATCTTGAGCATAGAAAGAAAGTTGCTAGGGGTAAGGGAGATGGATTAGACAGACAGAGCATTGCTGCTCAAGCATGAGGACCTGGCTTTAAATCTCCAACACCTAATTAAAAAAAAAAAAAACAATGTCTTCCTTTGGCTTCCATGCATGAATATACTTGTAAAACACACACACACACACACACACACACACACACACACACACACACACACACACACGGGAAGGGGAGGGAGAGGGAGAGAGAGGGAATTTCTGTTCCATATGATAGAAACAATCATCAGTACTTAAATAATTGAAGGCTACAGTCACAAATATCTAAAATATCTTACTGTCACCTGAATAAAGAACATATTGGAAACTGGTAAACCTAGTGAATTCTGGTTTATTCCTAGTGTAAAGGATAACTTTAAAGAAAATCATCTAACACAGTGTTGGAAACTCTGAAACCATTCTAAATCATATTTCATCGAAAGAAAAATTTATGTTTTCTTTGGAAACTCAGTTATGTCATAGGATGTTTGCTGAAGCAGACACAGATGAAAGGAGGTTTTTCTAAAGCAGACACTGGAAAGAATGTTGAAGCAGACAAGTTGGTTGATGTTTAGAAATAATGTGAATATGACCCCACAGACAGTGGGATGAGGCTCTGGCATTGGTTAGCCTAGGGTCATGTTGCTGATCTTCACTTGGCGTAAGTTAGTAGAGAGTAACTCACCAAAGAACTCCTGATATCCCTGTGCCTTATGCTGTTTTTGCAGACTTGGACTGATTAGCTTAAAAGAACCCCAAACCTAGGCCACATTGTAGAACAATTAAATTATAGTCTCTTGGGAATGATACCTAGATCCCAGTGTTCAAGAAATCCTACTAGATAACTTTAATTTGTATCTGAGTTTTGAATACACTGCTCTAGAACATCCTTTCTTGGTCTTATTTAAGCGTGAGTGCTTTAGAGACTCTAACAATATTTAATAGCCCTCTCCTTACATCTGTAGGAACCATTTCTGTTTCTTTTGCTTTAAATAAAAAACAACTCATTCCAAATGAATGATCTCACCTATTTTCTTTTAACATGTGCATGTATATTACCCTCTGAAGAAACCTTATACCTGTTTTTAGTCTGCCGCAGGCCCTCTGGGTCCCCTGCCTGTGTAGGTTGAGTTCTCTTGAGGAAGTGGGCAAAGATTCGGCGAGTGACAAACAGACAGGACACACAAGGGAGTGTGTAATATCTGAGTGTAATTTGTTAAATTGAGCATCAGACTTTTATACAGAAGAAAATGGGGAAGTTAGGTGACACACCAGCAAGATAACAAAACAGTAATACAAGCGGGGAAGGACTGGCAATAACCAACTGGGATAAGATTCAAGGTTAACACAGGGATAAAAAACAATTCCACTTGAGGTCAGCTTAAATTTAGGAGCCAGGGGCAAGGGCTTCATGCCCTTGTCGTAGTCCACCTTCCCCCTAGCCATTGTAAATACTTGTATCTGGGTGTAACTCAGCTAGCTATAGTTCTAAGTATCTAGTCTGGTTCCTTCTCAGGTTGCAAACTTCCTTATTCCTAGGTAGTGGTGATTTCCTGTGTAGGGCAGTGACTTAGCTATTCATGCTCAAGGTTGGATCAAGGACTGCCTAGGATCTAACTTGGCTATATGTTAAAATATGAATCCTTAGAAGCACTTATAATGAAGCAATATTAGGGGAAAGCACACAGATCTGTTTACTAACTAAATCAAGGGCGTTGGAGCATTCTTTATACAGGATGCCACAATTCCAGGAGACTAAAGTCCCAGGCTTTTTGCCCTGGGACCGCGCCTAGACTTTTCAGCCTGTCACAGGGGTTGCTACTGGAGTGGATGTAGCATTAGTCATTCTTCATTTCTTATTTTTTAAAAAGATTTATTTAATTATGTGTGTGTGTGTGTGTGTGTGTGTGTGTGTGTGTGTGTAGTTGCAGGTGCCCACGGAGCTTGGAAGAGGGTGTTGGATTCCTCAGATATGGAGTTACAGGTATTTTTGAGCTGCCCAAAGTGATGCTGGATACTGTTCTGCAATCCTTTGCAAAAGCATTATACTCCCTTAACCAATAGGTCCCTCCTTCATTTCTTTTTAACCTTCCTCACAGTAGAGAATTACAGCTATAAATTTATCTGTTTTGAGCATTTATACAAAATGTGGTTCTTTCTGTCTGACTTTTTTCAACCAACAAATGGTTTTTACATTTTCCCATGTTGTAGTGCTCATAGCATTTCTTGGTCTTGCAGAATCATATTCGATTGTAAATATATAGCATACTCTATCCATTCACTGGTTAATGGCCCTTCTACACTTTGGCCATTATGAATGCTGCAAATAATAGTTTTCAACCAGTGTTGTTCTTTTTTTTTAATATCAGTTCTCCATTCATTTGGTCATATACTTTGAAGCAGATTTACTGGGTCATATAGTAAAATTATGTTTAATCTTTTCAGAAAATTGCATACTCTGACATTTAAGTTTTCCATCAACCTGGTATGAGTAGTCATATTTCTCTACATCCTCACCAACATGTGTTATTATCTGTTGTTTTGGTTGTAAGCACCCTAGTAGGTATGAAGTGACATATTATTTTATTTTCAAATTCACATTATTTTAAAGTGATGTTTTTGATACATGTTTCCACGTTACTATCTATCTTTCAGAATCTACATTTAAACTGGTTGCAAAATATTCCTTCAAATAGCTATATCATAATTTTCTTGGACATTTTTTGTATCTAGGGGCACTGAAATTGATTCCAAGTTTTTACCATTATAAATAGATTTTCTTATTGTGTATATAGGATTGATATTTGTATTGTTTCATTAAACTATATTCAAAATCAATGTGATGTCTTTTGAAAATATTTTATCTTTATTTGTAATTATGTATGTTTATATGCATTTGTGTGGGTATGTGCACATGTATGTGTGTGTGAGAGTGCTGAATCCCCTGGAGCTGGAGATAGAGGTTGTTGTGAGCTCCACAACGTGGCTGCTGGGTATCCATTCAGGTTTTCTGTGAGAGCAGTGTGTAATGTTACCTGCTCATCAATCTCTCTAGCACATAAAGTCATTCATTTAATCCATGGAGTAAAGCACAAAGAAATACTTAACTGAGAAAATTTGTGATGTAGAGAAGCTATAATGAAGTAATATTTATTATTAAAGATTTAAATGGACAAAAACTACCTAGTAGTCAACAAGAAACTTGATCCCATCTTCGTACAGAGATGAAAAGCTTTCTCATCTTTACTCGAAGGAATCTGAACACGTTTTCTGGCATACTTAACTTTAGAGGAAGGTGTGTGTGATGTGTGGAGATTTTTTTTTTTGAGACAAGTTCATGCTGATCTCCACATCACTTTGTATTGAGGATGGCTTTTGACTCCTTCTCCTAGTGCCTGTACCTCCTGAGATAGCAGACAGATATACCTGATGCTATATACATACATACACACACACACACACACACACACACACACACACACACACACACACATATATATATACAATTTGTCTGTATGTGTGTTCATGAGTGTGAGTAGCTGTGTGTTTTGAATGGAGGCCAGAGCACAAGCTTGAGTGTTATTTATTTATTTAAATTTATTTATTTTTATCTATCTTCTATCTATCTATCTATCTATCTATCTATCTATCTATCTATCTATCTATCTATCTATCTATCTCTGGCCTGGGGTCTGCTGATTTGGCTAGGCTGGCTGGCCAGTGAGTTTCAGGGATCTGCTTGTTTTTACCTCCCCAGTGCTGAGATCAAAATGTGTTGTCGTCACTCTTGCTTTTTTAATGTGGGTTCTAGAAGTTGTATCCAGATTCTCAGGTTTGCAAGGCAAGCACTTTACCAACTGACATATCTACCCAGTCCACTACATTATTTTTATTGTATATAAAACAAGGAAATATAAACAAAAGGAAGAAAAGAATTTCCTCTCTCTGAACCCCAAATCCTCATAGGGATCCCCTTCTTGAGTCTTTTTGGATCACATCCAGGTGCTAACTGCCTCTGATGGTTAAGCCTGAGGAAAACCACCTACAGGCAGTTCTAATAAATGCCCTGCAGACTCTGCAGGAAATCCTCTCAGAATAGCAATGCTTTCTATAGCCTTTGGTCTTCTTGTTAGTTTAAATACATGTAAGAGCAAAACCCATACAAATAAATACCTGGAAGAAAATTTCAGTGGGTTCTTTCATTGACTTCAGAAAATAGATTTGAGTGACAGTAATTCCATATGCATTAATTAGACAGTTTTCAGGGTGCATTTGTCTCCTAATTTCAATAATCTCCTCTTTTACTCGACCCCTTTGTATGAAAAGATGTGCCTCCGATATAGGTCATAAAAAAAAAAAAAAAAAAAAAAAAAAAAAAAAAAAAAAACTCTTTTCTCTCCGCAACCAAGTATAAGTAAAAAAGGCCTTTAACAAGTCTTGAATATCAAACTGTGAATCCAGGTATACTTCTACACACTTGTCATTCCCTTCCATACATTTACTGGGCATCTACTGTACATAAGGCAAGACACCGTGTCTGTTGATTCAACTGCAAGGGATTGAGTGTTAAGGAGAAAGAAGTCTAATTTTGAGGCAGAACAGAAAATGGTGCATTGCCTAAGGATTGTCAAACTGAACCGTTCTCTAGAGCTCAGCTTTATTTTAGTTTTCCTTTTAGAATGTAGAGCTAATCACTGAACCCAAAGAAGGCTGGGAAGGTCCTGGGGGCAATAGATAGTGGAAGGAAGTGTGTGGAACTGAAGTTGAAGTGAAGAAGAAGAGCATATTTATCTCCCTTGGCCATTTTGCTGTGGTCCCTGAAAAATGACAGGCAGGTGTTTACAGAGCTGTCTTCCCTTGGAAATTCCTTATGTTTTATTAGAAAACTACAAGTTTAGCCCTAAACCCAGATATTAGGCATGGTTGGTGAGGGGCCTGGGGATCTACTTATTTTCTTTCCCTTTCTCTTTCTTTCCTTTCCAGTTCTCTCTCTCTCTCTCTCTCTCTCTCTCTCTTCCTTCTTTTCCAAAGTTTCCCTGGGCGGTGCTCATGCACAGTCAAGTTTTGGCATCTTTCTACCACCATCTTGTGTTTAAGGTTTGGGCCTAGCCCTTCAAAACATGGGAATCCTTTTGGGGAATGTCAACAACGTTCAAGCCCTACTGACTGAGATCTTGTCCTTCAGTGGAACTGGATAGCCATTCCCAAGCTTCCCAGGGGAGTTCAGGGCAGGCACATAAGGATCATCTGGCTTCCAGTGTTTCCATCTTACTATCAAAGCTGCAAAGGAAGAAATGTTGGCAGTTTGAATGCCAGAAGCTGAGCTGGTTACAGCTCCGTTAATAGAGTGCTTGCCTAGCATGTGGGAAGCTCTGAATTCAACCCCAACACCATACACAGGGTCTGGTGAACCACACCTTTCAATCCCAACTCTCAGGGGAATCAGAAGTTCAAGGTCATCCTTCCTTAAAAAGCAAATTTATCATTAGTTTGGAATATGGAAATCCTCCTCTCATCAAGAAAAGAGCGCTGCATCCTTGCCACAGTCGTGCTTTAGCATTCAATGTGGAGGACAGGAGAGGACAGGAGAGCAGGGGAATAAGCACTTTTTAAAAAACTTTTATTAGATATTTTCTTCATTTACATTTCAAGTGTTATCCAGAAATTTCCCAATACCCTCCCCCCTCCCGGCCCTGCTCCCCTACCCATCCGAATAAGCACTTTTAAAAAAACTTGCTGCTTCTAGAAGGTTCGTCAAGCAGCTGGTGCCTTGATTATGGAATGAAGCGTTTGGCTGTCTAAACAGGTCCCCAGAGTGAGTAGAATCATGGCTGAGCACACTCAGGTAGTTCTTCACCTGCACCAGATACCTGTACTAGAAAGAAGTTGCTTTCTCGTGGACAGCACACACACACACACACACACACACACACACACACACACACACACAAACATTGCCTGCTTTGTTCACGGTCTTTTTGCTCCAAACAATGCCGTGCATTTTTCTCTTTTATAAATGGCACAGCAGATGGCAGTCCAACATAAAAAAGAACGAGAGGAGCACGCCACCACTTTCTAATGGTGACACACGAGCAAGAGCTAGCAGCATGTGGAGATCGCCTGAGCGATGAGGAAGAACCACTGCCTAACAAAACTCTCAGGCTTGCCAGAAGGGTCCTCCATCTGTGATGTCCAGGACAATGCCCTCAGCCATGTCGCCTCTCGAGGCCTCAAAATATGGTGCCTAAGACTGGAGAAGTGGGAAAAAAAAAGTGTGTGTTTAATAAAAATGTGCAGAGTATAAATGAAAGGAGAAGAAAAAACAACAACATGGAATAATCAAGACAATAAGCTACATGGATTCAGTTGTGAATGGATTCAGCAGCCATTCACAGGCAGAGACAACCACAAGAAAGTAAGCCCCTAGAGGAGTTTTTACGTAAAATGGGGTTTCACACCCTGCTCATCTAGATCTAAAAGGAAGAGTTATCACCACCGATACTTGTATTTTCTAGAAACTGGAGCTAGTGCCTACCTGAAGAGCTGTGAAGATGAAATGAGGCGACACTCACAAGACGCTTGTGCAGAGCACTACGTGATAATTGACAGCTGATTGTTACTTTCCCATTTTTAAAGTGAATGTAATATTCTTCCAGTCTTCTTGGTAAGACTAAGGGAATCAGTATGCAGAGCTCTTGGGTCACAGTAAGTGTAGTTCTCAAATGTCATGCTTGTTCCTTTTGAGGGAAGAGGGCTTTATTTCTCATCTTTGCTAGTGACATTATTTTACATTGCAGATCCAGGCAGGCCCCAGAGATTTACTGGAAAAAGATGAGGTCTTTCTTTCTGTCCTGTCTCTCCATCACATACCTGTTGATTTTCGAAAACTGTACTGTGACAGTCTAACACTTATTTTAGGCTGTTATCTAATGTCCAGGTTTGTCTTTCATCTTTTTTTTCCTTGATGGTATTTTTTTATTAGATATTTTCTTCATTTACATTTCATGTGCTATCCCATAAGTCCCCTATACCCCCCCCCTGCCCTGCTCCTCTACTCACCCACTCCCACTTCTTGGCCCTGGTATTCCCCTGTACTGGGGCATATAAACATTGCTAGACCAAGGGCCTTTCTTCCCAATAATGGCCAACTAGGCCATCTTCTAATACATATGCAGCTAGAGACATGAGCTCTTGGGGTTCTGATTAGTTCATATTGTTGTTCCATCTATAGAGTACTCCTACAGCTCTTGGGTACTCTCTCTAGCTCTTACATTGGGGACCTTGTGTTCTGCCCTATAGATGACTGTGAGCATCCACTTCTGTATTTGTCAGGGACTGTCAAAGCCTCACAGGAGACAGCTATATCAGGGTGCTTTCAGCAACATCTTGCTGGCATATGCAGTAGTGTCTGCATTTGGTGGCTGATTATGTGATAGACCCCCAGGTGGGGCAGTCTCTGGATGGTCCATCCTTTCATCTTAGCTCCAAACTTTGTCTCTGCACCTCCTTCCATGGATATTTTATTCCATATTCTAGGGAGGAATGAGTTATCCATGCATTGGTCTTTCTTGATTTTCTTGTGTTTTGGAAATTGTATCTTGGGTATTCTAGGTTTCTGGGCTAATATCTACTTATTAGTGAGTGCATATCAAGTGAGTTCTTTTGTGATTGGGTTACCTCACTCAGGATGATATCCTCCAGATACATCCATTTGCTCAAGAATTTCATAAATTCATTGTTTTTAATAGCTGAGTAGTATTCCATTGTGTAAATGTACCACATTTTCTGTATCCATTCCTCTGTTGAGGGACATCTGGGTTCTTTCCAGCTTCTGGCTATTATAAATAAGGCTGCTA
>LR755150.1:62538-91971 GCA_902729485.2 Mus minutoides | reverse complement strand
TAGTTGGAACATCTTCTGGGTATATGCCCAGTAGAGGTATTGCTGGATCAATTGGTAGTATTATGTCCAGTTTTCTGAGGAACCGCCAGACTGATTTCCAGAGTGGTTGTACTAGCTTGCAATCCCACCAGCAATGAAGGAGTCTTTCATCTTAAGCCACAAGTATCTCTCAGGTTTTTCACTCTCAGTCTACACGGATACATTGCATCTCTTTTCATCAATGTAGATGTCATCTTTACCACATCACTTGCCCCTGGCTTTTCCCGCTGGGTTATTCTTTTCTAATTTTTTAAAATTAGTATTACTTTCTAAATGCAATGCCTTTTGTAGCAAGTACACTCTGTCTTTGGCTGAAATATGTCACTTTCAAGGCCCTGTTTTTTGATAACTTTCATATTTAGCCTAGCCTTGTTACTGAGTGAATATTTGTGGATCATGCTTGTGCATAAGAGTCAATTATTGCTAAAACCTTGGAGGAAATGTCTAGAATTTTCGGGTTTTGACTACTGCTTCTGAAAAACTCAAATAGTACAGACTATCTTGTGGCCACCTGACAGATGTCTGATTTTCATCGTGGATTATGATATAACTTAAAATGTTAAGGTTTGATTTAAAAGCATTGCATTCATTCTTAAACAAAACAAACCACCAGTAGCACCTCATTTGCCATCCAGCTATTTTACCTCGTGCTGCTGGTGCTGGCTGTGTGCTTTGGTCCAGCAATAGGTGGGTAATTACCTAAATGCATGTTGATTGAAATAAACATGTCTTGTATCTCTCACAATATATGCTTTTGATTAAAAGAGTTTAGCATGGCATGACACAATCAATCAATTTTATTTCTGGGGTTTTTCAGCTAGCTCTGCAATTGGAGTTAAGGAGAACTGTGGTGGAATGTTTTGGAGATTCTGACGCTGAGTAGTTACTGATCTGAGGCTCCGAGAATTTCGTGTTTTGCAGTGTGCTTAGCTTTTTAATGTGGGGGCACAGGTGTCCTGAGGAAAGACAATTGCAGCTCCACTTCTGGAACTCAATAGTGGAATGAGAAGCTGGGCAAATCTGTGTCCCACTGACGATGACTAAGGGGGAGTCTCATTTTGTAGTCATATAATTTCAGCTGTTGACTCTCCATGGTGAATAATAAACAAAGCCATAAAGTGTGAGGAAACATTTCCTTTTCTAGGAGATGGAACTGCTTAGAAAAATCCCAGAACTAAAAATACCTCACAAAACTCTGAATATAAATTCTTGTCAGATCTGATAACGAATACTTCGAATCTTTATCTACTCAAAATGGTTAGAGTTGCCAAAGAGTATATTAGGAGAAACATTCTAGTCTCTGAATAGAGAGGGTGTTTATCAGCCAGTGATATATATGAAGAATTCCTCCACAGAGTTACTACATCCTGTCAAGCTCTTCTCTTTTACTGTGTTTGTAAATCACCGAGTGTGCTGGAAATATCGAGTAATGGTGAACTGTGATATGTGGTAAAGAGTTACCATTAGTGTCAATTTTTGTCTTTCCCTAGAGCTCCTGCAAAGAAAATACTAGTGGGTAAAGGGATGCCTTCTGAGGAATGGGGGCATGCCTGAAAGCTGCTTTTTGTTATCTGAGGAGGGGCTCTTTAGGTGGAGGTTGGGAGATTGCTTAATGTACAGCCAGGAGAGAGAAATCACACACAATTCTCTCAGTGGAATAGCGGGTGAAATCCCACATTTTCACAAAAGCCACTTAGTCTTTTTTTTCTGCCCCCCTTCCCCCTCCCCTGCCACTTAGTGTTACTTTGGTGCTCCCAACCAGACTGTCATCTTAATTGTGTAAGAAAATGAAAAGGTAAGGATGTTAGCGATTTCCATGCTTCAGCCGCAAATATAATGAGAAGTTTATTTGAGAAGTTATGCTTGACCTGAAAACTTATATTGTAGAAGAAGAAAATCCTAATTACACAGGAACATGTTGAAGCTAAATTGCTACATGGACAGAGCAAGTTTCCAAGCCACTTGCATAGATGAAATCCAGTTTTAGTTACTGTGAAATAGTTTATTTAGATCAGTATTGCTTCTTATAAACATAAATTATATATGCTTGACATAATATTGACAGTGAAGAGATAAATATTAATAACTTTTCCATCTGCAGTGACAAAATACCTGACTGTCTTAGTTAGGGTTTTATTGCTGTGAAGAGACCCCCTTGAGCACAGCAATGTTTATAAAGGAAAACGTTTAATTGGAACTGGCTTACAATTTCAGAGGTCTAGTCTATTATCATCATAGCAGAAAACATGGCAGTGTGCAGACAGACATGTGCTGGAAAAGGAGCTGAGAACTCTATGTCTTGATCCACAGGCAACAGGGAGAAACTGTGTGTCATGCTGGAGTGTGTGTGTGTGTGTGTGTGTGTGTGTGTGTGTGTGTGTGTGTCACATAGCTTGAGCATTTAAGACCCCAAAGCCCCACCTCCATAGTGACAAACTCCCTGTAATGAGGCCACACCTCTTAATAATGCTACTCCCTATGGGCCATGCATTCAAGCCCATGTCTATGCATGGAGAGTCTATGGAAGCCACACTATTCAAACAGTATTGACAAAAGAAACTTATGAGGAGTCTATTTTATCTTTTAGTTTGAGGGTGGAGTCCATCAGGGTAGGGAAGGCATTGCAATAGGAGCAGGAAATGGCTGGTCACATTATGTCTGCACTTAGGAGGCAAAGAGAAGACTAGAAGCAGATCTCAGCTATAAAACCTCAAGATCAGCCCCCTTCCTCCTGAGTCAGTGTCTCCAGAAAAACACCAAGTTTCCAGACTCTTCCAAAAAGAGTACAAATAGTCAGGGACCAAGTATTCAAACACATGAGTTGACAGTTGAACTATGGGGGACAGCGCACATTCAAACCATGATAAGGCAAAGGAGTGACAAAAGAAGGCAGAAATTGGATTTGACTCTTGAGAGACAGTGGCTGCATCGGGGAAAAGCCAAATACATACAGCTTTCTCCTGAAGGCATTCTTCAGTCAAGGCTAAAACTCAATCTGAAAGCTGATGTCATATTGGCTAGGGGTGTCAGAGGATCAAGTTAGGAGATTCAAGAGTTGCTGGAATTTGGTACAATCCTAAAAGGAGTCACTAGGGAAGCTGCATGTAATGTCCCATTAAATCTAATATAAACATCATATGAATGCATACAAATATGCATGCAATCTCCACTTAACTCTTATGCAGATCCTCTCATTGAGGCTGCACCAAAGAAAATCTAAGAATATCAAAAAAGAATAACAGGAGACAGACAGACAGAGAGAGAGAGAGAGAGAGAGAGAGAGAGAGAGAGAGAGAGAGAGAGAATAATTTTGTGACATTAGTAAGCACTTGGGGATTTCTTTTGAAACATCAAAAAAGCTACTATGCTTTATAAGACTGGGGTTAGCCTTGAGACTAAGGATGAAACAGATCCACACTGACAAAGTGTAAAATCAAGCCTTCACAAGTTCAAGGTTATAAGCTAGTCATTTATATATCTGTTAAAACAAAGCCCAATAATATTTCATGGAGGATAAAAGAATGTAAAATCTTTAAAGCATACCATCCACAGTGTCCAATATAAAATAGAAAATTCCATCTATCTATGAAAAGAGAAATGGCCAAAAAGGTGGCTAAGTGGGTAAAAATGCTTGCTTCACAAACCTAATGACCCAAATTTGATTCCTGGAACCCATATATAAAAGTCAGATACAATAAGGCAAGGTGAGAGGTAGATATGAGAGAATTTACAGACTCTTACAAGCCAGTTAGCTTGGAGTACATAGCCCTAGGGGCTGAAATAGTGTCAGAGACCCTCCCTCAAAACAAGATGGAAGGAAAGCACCAACTCCCAACTAGTGGTTTTCTGACTTCCACACATGAGCTGCAACATATATATGATGTCTGCACACACACACACACACACACACACACACACACACACACACACAAACACACACACACACACACACACACACTTAATAGATTTTGTTTTAAATGTAGAAACATATGATCTGAAGCGGGAAAGAAAGTAGTGAATGGAAACAGATTTGAGCTCACAAACAGGAACTCTGTAGAACTATTATTAGTCATGCCCAAGAACCTAAAGGAAGAATCATAACAAATAAAAAGATGAGGAACAAAAGTATAGAAAGACAGAGTACAAAAGAAATCACGCAAGAATCTAAAGCTGTGAATTATAAAGAGAGAAGTAACTATTTACTGAATAGCTTTAACAATAGCTTGGAACAGGGAGACAAGAGGATCAAGGAATTTTCAAGACACCTCAGTAGATATTATTCAAACACAAAGACTAGGGAAGAAAAGAAGTTGAAATAAATAAGAACAGTTCTCACTGATGGGTGGGACGATATAAAGTGACCTTGCATATGTGTAATTGATGTCTAAGGATGACTTCCTAACAGAAATAAAGACCTAGAGGCAATGGAATGCCATTTTTTCTTGTTTTCATGTATGTGTATATCATTTTTTGCATGTGTATGGGCATATATGGGTTTATGGGTACATGTGTGTTTGTATGTATGTGGAACCTTGAGGTTAATGTTAAAAACCACACTCAATTACTATTCTACTTTATTGAGTGAGGAAGTGTCTCCCAAACAAATTCAGAGTTCATTTCCCTAGCCAGTTTGCTTTAGGGGTCCCCAGTATTTATCTTTGGGGACAGGAATTACAGGCTAGTCACCATGCCCATTTGGCATTCATCTGGATTCTGGACATTGGAATTGCAGCCTACTTTCATAGCAAGCCCTTAACCACTAAACCATCTCTTCAGTCTGTCTTATCATTTTTGTGGGTAAGGGACACTATAATTTAGGCTGTCCTCAAACTCAAAAATTATCCTAACTCATTCTCCTAATTGCAGGGATCAGAGATGTGTGCTGCCATGCTTAGCTTGGAATGACAATTTTAAAGCACTGAAAGGAAAAAACAAAACAAAACAAAACAAAACAAAAAACCAAACAAAATCCTATACGTGATAAAAAAAAACCAACAAACTGAATAATTTCAAATGGACATCAACAATTACATCAAGAGAATGTGTTTCTTTATATTTAAGACAAAAATTAAAACTGTTTTAAGATTAACAGAATAGATTAGGGGGATTTGTTTCAGAAGAACTTTCAAAGAAATGAAAAGGCATTGGATGACATCTGAAATGGAAGAGAAGAAAGTAAAAGCCCTGGGAATGATAGTCCATGTGTGTCTCTTTGAGTCTGGGTTACCTCACTCAGGATGATATTTTCTAGTCCTATTGATTTGCCTGTAAAATTTGTGAAGTTGTCCTTTTTAATACCTGAATAGTATTCCATTATGTAAATGTACCACATTTTCTATATCCATACCTCTGCTGAGGAACATCTGGGTTGATTCCAGCTTCTGGCTATTATAAATAAGGCTGTTATGAACATAGTGGAGCGTGTGTCCTTGTTGTATGTTGGAGCCTCTTTTGGGTATATCTTCAGTAGTGGTATAGCTGGGTCTTCAGGTAGAACTATTTCCAGTTTTCTGAGGAACTGCCAAACTGACTTCCAGAGTGGTTGTACCAGCTTACAATCCCACCAGCAATGGAGGAGTGTTCCTCTTTCTCCACATCCTCGCACGCCAGCATCTGCAGTTGCTTGAGTTTTTGGTCTTAGCCATTCTGACTGGTGTAAGGTAGAATCTCAGGGTTTTTTTGATTTACATTTCGCTGATGACTAAGGATGTTGAACATTTCTTTAGGTGCTTCTTAATCATTCAAGATTCTTCAGTTGAAAATTCTCTGTTGAGATCTGTACCCATTTTTTTAATTGAGTTATTTGAGTTTTTGGAGGTTAGGTTCTGGAATTCTTTATATATTTTGACACTTTATATATATTAGCCCTCTGTTGGATGTGGGGTTGGTAAAGATTTCCAAGTCTGTAGGTTTCCCCTATTAACTGTGTCTTTTGCCTTACAGAAGCTTTTCAGTTTCATGAGGTCCCACACATCAAATTTTGATCTTAGAGCACGAGCCTTTGAAGTTCTGTTTAGGAAATTTCTCCCTGTGCTAGTGAGTTTGAGGCTCTTTCTCACTTTCTCTTCTGTTAGATTCAGTGTATCTGGTTTTATGTTGAAGTCTTTGATCCTCTTGGAATTGAGCTTTGTGCAGGGTGATAAATATAGATCTAGTTTAGATCTAGTTTAACTTTTTACATACAGACTGCCTGTTGAACCAGCACCATTTATTGAAGATGCTTTCTTTTTTTCCATTGTATTTTTTGGCCTCTTTGTCAAAGATCAAGTGTCCATAAGTGTGTGGGTTTATTTCTGGGTCTTCAATTGTATTCCATTGATTGACCTGCTTGTCTCTATACCAATACCATGAACTTCTTCTTCTTCTTCTTCTTCTTCTTCTTCTTCTTCTTCTTCTTCTTCTTCTTCTTCTTCTTCTTCTTCTTCTTCTTCTTCTTCTTCTTCTTCTTCTTTTCTTCTCTACTGCTCTGTAGTACAGTTTGAGGTCAGGGATGGTGATTCCCTTGGAAGTTCTTTTATTGTTAAGAATTTTTTTTGCTATTCTGTTTTTTTTTCCATATGAAATTGAGAATTGCTTTTTCCATGTTTGTAAATAACTGTGTTGAAATTTTGATGGAGATTGCATTGAACCTGTAGACTGCTTTTGATAGTATGAGCATTTTTCTTTTTGAGACAGTTTCTCTGTGTAGCCCTGGCTGTCCTGTAACTCACTTTGTAGACCAGTCTGGCCTTGAACCCAGAAATCTGCCTGCCTCTGCCTCCCAAGTGCTGGGATTAAAGGTGTGTGCCACTACCACCTGGCTTGTATGAACATTTTTACAACATTAATTCTACCAATCCATGAGCATGGGAGATCTTTCCATTTTCTGAGGTCTTATTTGATTTCCTTTTCAAGGGATTTGAAGTTCTTGTCATAGTATGAGTTACACAAAGCATTTTATAACATTTGTGGCTATTGTGAAGGTTGTTGTGAGTGATTACTACAGTTTTCATGAAGACTAATTGCTAGTACTAGGTATGTAACTCTATTGTGATGGTGCACACCTGTAATCTCTGCACTTGGAATGTAGCAAACAGAGAACCAGAATGACCCTTCTTCTATGCATAAAGAATTAAAGGCCAGATTGAAACACATTGTTTCAAGCAACAACAACAATAAAAACAACAAGTTTATCTAGGAAAAAAAAACAAATGAAGAAAAACCAAGAAAATAACTCATTCCCTCTTGTTGATTTGTTTAAGGCAGTGCCTTACTATACTACTGAGGTTGGCCTCAAATTTCTGATTCTTCAACCTCAGCCTCCCAAAGTGTGAAGATTATAGGTCTGCACCATAATGCTTGTCTAAGAAAAACTTATTTTAATATTATAGAATGAATGCTCAGAAAACTACAGTTGCACCTTATGATACTAATTCAGAAAAGACAGATGAAAACAGAGAGAGTAATTAATATGAGAGAATTTGGCATTTTTATTTGGTGTTGCTAATAAGGGGCTCATGAGCCAACACATCACAGATGGACGACCAAACATTTCCTCCAAAGAAAGAAAAGATATCTGCTTTTACAGCCTCATTACACTGTTGTAATGGCTATCATAGAGAGTGAAAGAACAAACATGTGTAAAAGGAATGGGAATATTTTCTTCATTTGTAGATGACCTGATCATGTTAAGGCAAAATGAGGAACACATGGTTCTTAAATAAGTTGTTATCCATATGGAAAGAGATTAGCTTTCCCTCAAGGTTATCTACAGATCTTACACAAGTCCAATGTAAAATCCAATGGCTTTTTAATAGAAATGGACACAGTAATCTAAAATTTGTAACAAAATAAAAAAACAAAGTTATCAAAAATCTAGTGAGACAGAGGAATATGGTGGGAGAACTATATCTGACTCATTTGCTATGGGTTAGATTCTATCAGGAAACTTTTCAACAACTGTGACACTTGCATGCAGTGTATGTACCAAGAATATTGTCAGGAACAACTTTCTGTGGGTGAATGGACATAGGGGAGTATGATAATGCAGATGGAGATGCTGAATACAAAGGTATTCCAGCCCATTCATCCAATTCCTCATTTGGTACAGGATTTCATATTTGTCTTCCTTTGAGGCAAAGATGGTGGTGCTGACTTTTATAACCACAATTTGACAAGGGAGAGACTGTGGTGGCTGTTGACCAGTCAGCATTCTTCCACTCACAGGCACCAGCTACTAATGTTTTCTAGAAGTTGGAGAAAAGAATTCTTCACTTTTTAAAGATGTTTTTACTGGCACACTGGAACAGTCACTACCACCTACTCTTTCTGCCACTCAGATGTCCTTCTGTCTTATAAAAAGTTATGGAAACAGTTTCAGAAACCAGGTTGGTATCTTTCCTTTCAAAAAAAAATGTAACAAAGGAAAGTTAGTATCTTTGTTAGGGTTTTCCTGCTGTGAACAGATACCATGACCAAGGCAACTTTTATAAGGACAACATTGGGTCTGGCTTGAAGGTTCAGAGGTTCAGTTCATTATCATCAAGGTGGGAACATGACAAGCATGGTTCAGGCAGAGCTGACATCTTCATCTGAAGGCTGCTAACAGAATACTGACTTCCAGGAATCTGGGATGAGTTTTTTTTTTCCCCTGAGACAGGGTTTCTCTGTATAGCCCTGGCTGTCCTGGAACTCACTCTGTAGACCAGGCTGGCCTCAAACTCAGAAATCTGCCTGTCTCTGCCTCCCAAGTGCTGGGATTAAAGGCATTTGCCACCACTGCCTGGCTATTTTCATTTTCATTTTGTTTTTCTTTTAGACTGAGGGTCTTAAAGTCCATAGCACAGTAACATACCTACTCTAATAAGGCCACATGTGCTAATAGTACTAATCCCTGGGCCAAGCATATACAAACTATAACAGTTTGTAAGTGCTACAACCTTCACCTTTTAAGTTATTCTTTTTTCCCAAAGGATACTTCTTAGCTCTCTACTACTTATCCCAGATTCTACTCAACATTGACACAGAAGTTTGGGAAAACCAGATGTGAATTAATCATACAATTGAATACCATGGTAATCATGCTGTGGAAAATGACTCTGAAATAAAAATGAGTAAATTACAATGACATGCACAACATAGGTGAATTCCAAGAATGTTAGTGTTTGATTCCAGTTTTAGAAAGTTCAAGAATAAGCAAGAGCTACAATAGGAATTAGAACAGGGCAGAGATGGAATTGAAGGAGACAAAAAGCATCTTTGTTGGGGGTGAAGGAATTCTTCTTGGATCCATGTAGAGTTTGTTAATGCATATATGTCATATATACATGCCACAGTTCATTAAATTATACAGGAAACCATAATCCAAAATGCAAACCACATTGAAGTTGAATGCTTCTTGGAAATACCCATGTTTTCCAAGTTGTTACAAATGAACATATATATTTATTGGATAAGTGAAACTCACTTTAAAGTAATAAATGGTTTTGTTGTTTGAGCTAGTGAGGCAATTTATTTTTAATAATTTGGTCATTTACAAAATTATGTCTAACAAGGTCACATTTTCCCTGGATGTACGTAGTGGTCTAACATGTATTTGCATGCTGGTTACATGGCATTTCAATGTTCAAAGAAATTATAGCATTTATGTGGCTGGAAAGTAACTTAGAAAAATAAGCTGGCCCAGAAGATTCACACCGTAGTGTTCAGGAGCAATAGTGACTCATTTTCTTATGATCTATATCTAAGGATGATAGAACCTCACCACTTCCTTTACCTGATCTCAATACTTTAAAAAATACTTTTATTATTTAAAACATTTTTAAAACTTAAATAAATTTTGATCATATTTTTACCCTCCCTCAAGTTCTTCCAGATCCTCTCCCCTTCCCTACTTACCTAACTTCTCAAAACGAAACAAAATAAAACAAACCAACAACAAACAAAACCCTAATAAAACAACACCACCTAAAACCAAGAAAACAAAGTAAAACAACCCCTCCAAAATCCAACAACCAAACCAAGCTATAACTAAATAAAATCACACACACACACACACACACACACACACACACACACACACACACACAACCAAAACACCTGTGGGCTCCATTATATGTTAGTCAACTATTCCTGAACATAAAGCCTGTCCTACAGTGGTTGGTATACCCAGTGTTACTCCATTGGACAAAACAGATTTTCCCTTTCTGAGCAGGCATAAAGGACAATTTAGTTGTTAATCATTACCCTAGTAGCTAGTTATTCATTCATTTAAAAAAATATAACAAAATAAAATATAATAAGATAAAACAAAAACTACCACATATTTGACAAAACAAACCAAGAGAAGGAAAAGAGCCCAAGAAAAGGCACAAGAAACAGAGACCTAGTCTTTCATACATTTGGGAATCCCATAAAAACATTAAGCTGGAATCCATAATATAAGCACAGAGTACCTGGTCCAAACCCATGCAGGTCCTGTGCATGCTTCAGCCCCTGTGAGTTCAAGTGATCTTTGCTCATCTTGATTTAGAGGGCCTTGCTTTCTTGGTGTCTTTCATCTTTTCTGAATTTTACATTCTTTCTGCCTCCTCTTCTGAGTTCTGAGGGGAGGGATTTGATGAATACATCCCATTTAGAGCTGAGTATTCCAAGGTCACTCTTTATATAATGTCTGGCTGTGGGTCTCTGCATTTGTTTCCATCTGCTGCAGGATGAAGCTTCTCTGATGATGGCTGAGCAAGGACTTATCTATGAGTATACCAAAGTATACCCATTTTTATCACTATATGTTTTTTTTTCCTTTTCCAGTATTATTTTGGTTTTACCATAGGTCACAAGGCTGTCTTGCCTTTGGTTTTTGGTCACCCAAGAAGTTTTAGGTATAGGTTCCATCTCGTGAAGTAGTTCTTAGGTCAAATCAATTATTGGTTGTTTACTCTCACAAGCTTTGTGTATCAAGTGCCCTAGCGTATCTTGCAAGTAATATACTAGTGGAGAGAAAAGGGTTGGGATGGGTTGTGTACAGAGTACTGTTCCCCACCAAAGACACTGGAACATAATGGCAAAGGCTATATGTAGGTACCAGCTTGATACCTGAATTTTCAATTTGTTGTGTAGGTGTTGTTTTTAGCAATGGGCCCTTGCTGTCTATTTGTGGGAGCAACCTATAAACTTGGCAACATCCTGAGTAGTTTGGGCATTCCTGTGGGGCTACTTTGGCCAACAACTCAATTAGATGTAAACCTGTCTTGGTACTGGAAGCTTTGTTTAGTGACAAGAGATTGTCTCCACCATTATTTGTTGGTTTCATTTACATTGCCTTGATGTATGTGTACATTTTAGGAAGTTTCTATTGCATTGTTTCCATACTGTCACTCAGATGCCCCTTAATTTTAGCTGTCTCTCCCCATATTCCCTCCCACAACTCTACCCTCTCATCCCATTCTGTCCCCCATTCCATTCATAACTATATTCAATTTCCCTTTCCTAATGAGACCTATCTGTTCCCTGTAGTCCCTTACTCTATGCCTTCTCTGTGGTTCTATGGATTATAGTTCTATGGATTGTTGCTTGGCTATGATTGACTCAATAACCAATATCCACATATAAGTAAATACATGCCATATTTGTATTCTGGGTCTGGGATACGTAACTCAGGATTGTTTTTCTAGTTCCATCCATTTGCCTATAAATTTCATGATGCCATTTCTTAACAGCCAAGTAATACTCCATGATGTGAATGTGCTACATTTTCTTTATTCATTCTTCTTTTGAGGGACATCTAGGTTGTTTCTAGTTTCTGCTTACTGTGAACTGAGCAGCAATGAACATGGCTGAGTAAATGTCTTTGTGATAGGATGAAGTGTCCTTTGGGTGTATGGCCAAGAGTGGTGTAGCTGGATCTTAAGGTAGATAGATTCCCATCTTCCCAAGGAACTGCCTCACTGATTTTCATAGTAATGGCATGAGTTTTCACACCCATAAGCAATGGAGGTGTGTTCCCCTTGCTCCATCCACATCCTCATTTATATGAACTGTCACTTATGCTATTGATCTTAGCCATTCTGACAAGTGTAAGATGGAATCTCAAAGTAGTTTTGATTTTCATATCCCTGAAGGCTAAGGATGTTGGACATTTCTTTAAGTGCTTCTCAGCCACTTGAGTTTCCTCTATTGAGAATTTTCTGTTTAGCTCTGTACTCCAATTTTAATGGGGTTATTTGTTTTCTTGATAACTAATTTTTCAACCCCCACCCCTGGATTTTAGCCCTCTATCACATGTGTAGTTAGACGCATATAGTAGCTGAAAATCTTTTCCCATTCTGTAGGCTGACAGTTTGTCCAAATAACAGTGTTTTTTGCTTTGCAGAAGTGTCTCAGTTTCATGAGGTCATATTTATGAATTGTTGATCTTAGGGTCTGGCTCATGGTGTTCTGTTCAGAAAGTCATCTGCTGTGCCAATGTGTTCGATGCTATTTTCCACTTTCTTGTCTATCTGGTTCAGTATATCTGGTTTTATGTTTAAGTCTTTGACCCATTTCTAGTTGAGTTTTGTATTTGGTAATATGTGTGGACCTATTTATGTTCTTCTACATGCAGGCACCCAGTTTTACTAGCACCATTTATTGGAGATGCTGTCTTTTTTTTCCCCCCAGTGTGTATTTCTGTTAAAATCAAACCTCAGGTATTCTTAGGTGTCTAGAACTTCAATTTGATTCCATTGATCGAAATATCTGTGTATATGCCATTATAGTGCTGTTTTATTACTGCTTTGTAGTACAGCTTGAAGGTGAGACTGGTGATACATCCAACAGTTTCTTCCTTCCTTCCTTCCTTCCTTCCTTCCTTCCTTCCTTCCTTCCTTCCTTCCTTCCTTCCTTCCTTCCTTTCTTCTTCTTCTTCTTCTTCTTCTTCTTCTTCTTCTTCTTCTTCTTCTTCTTCTTCTTCTTCTTCTTCTTCTTCTTCTTCTTCTTCTTCTTCTTCTATCCAAAGTTGTTTGGAGCTATTCTTTTTTTGTATGTGTGGGTGTTGTGTGTTGTGTGTGTATGTTACCATAAGAAGTTGAAAATTGTTTTTATCAAGATCTGTGAGACTTTGTGTTGGGACTTTAATGAGGATTGCATTGAATTTATAGATTGCTTTTGGTTGGATGGACATTTTTACTGTTAGTTCTATTGATTCATGGGCATAGGAGATCTTTCCAATTTCTTTCTTTAACGACCTGATTATTTTTTTTTAATACAAGTCTTTCACTTGCTTGGTTAGAGTTACACCAAGATATTTTATGTTATTTGTGGCTCTGTTTTTTTTATTAGATGTTTTCTTCATTTACATTTCAAACGCTACCCCCTTTCCTAGTTTCGTCTCTGAAAATCCCTTATACCTTTCCCTCCCACCCTGCTCCCCAACCCACCCACGCCCACCTTCTGGCCCTGGCATTTCCCTATCCTAGGGCATATAATCTCTGCAAGACCAAGGGCCTCTCCTCCCATTGATGGCCTACTAGGCCATCCTCTGCTACATATATAGCTAGAGACACAAGCCCTGGGGGTACTGGTTAGTTCATATTGTTGTTCTTCCTATAGGGGTGCAGACCCCTTCAGCTCCTTGGGTACTTTCTCTGGCTCCTCCATTGGGTGCCCTGTGTTCCATCCAATATATGACTGTGGGCATCCATTTTTGTATTTGCCAGGCACTGGCATAGCCTCACTCGAGATAGCTATATTAGCGTCCTGTACTGGCTGGTTTTGTGTGTCAACTTGACACAAGCTGGAGTTATCACAGAGAAAGGAGTTTCAGTTGGGGAAGTGCTTCCATGAGATCCAGCTGTGAGTCACTTTCTCAATTAGTGATCAAGGGGGAAGGGCCCCTTGTGGGTGGGACCATCCCTGGGCTGGTAGTCTTGAGTTCTATAAGAGAGCAGGCTGAGCAAGCCAGGGAGAGCAAGCCAATAAAGAACATCCCTCCATGGCCTCTGCATCAGCTCCTGCTTCCAAGTTCTTGTCCTGTGTGAGTTCCTGTCCTGACTTCCTTTGGTGATGAGCTGCAATGTGGAAGTGTAAGCTGAATAAACTCTTTCCTCCTCAACTTGCTTCTTGGTCATGATGTTTGTGCAGGAATAGAAACCCTGACTAAGACAGGTCCTTTCAGAAAAATCTTGTTGCTATATGCAATAGTGGTTTGGTGGTTGTTTATAGGATGGATCCCCAGGTGGGACAGTCTCTGGATGGTCCTCCCATCCAGCTCAGCTCCGAGCTTTGTCTCTGTAACTCCTTCCATGGGTTGTTCCCCATTCTAAGAAGGAACAAAGTGTGTGCACATTGTTCTTCTTCTTGAGTTTCATGAGTTTTGCAAATTGTATCTTGCGTATTCTAAGTTTCTGGGCTAATATCCACTTATCAGTGCATAGCCTATGTGTTCTTTTGTGATTTGGTTACCCCACTCAGGATGATATCCTCCAGATCCATCCATTTGCCTAGGAATTTCATAAATTTATAGTTTTTAATAGCTGTACATTGTATAAATGTATCCATTCCTCTGTTGAGGGACATCTGGGTTTTTTTCCAGCTTCTGACTATTATAAATAATGCTGCTATGAACATAGTGGAGTATGTGTCCTTATTACAAGTTGGAACACCTTCTGGGTATATGCCCAGGAGTAGTATTGCTGGATCACCCAATAGTACTATGTCCAATTTTCTGAGGAACCAACAGATTGATTTCCAGAATGGTTGTACCAGCTTGCAAATCCCATCAGCAATGGAGGACTGTTCCTTTCTCCTCATCCTCTCCAACACCTGCTATCTCCTGAATTTTTGATCTTAGCCATTCTTACTAGTGTGAGGTGGAATCTCAGGGTTGTTTTTTATTTCCCTGCTGATTAAGGATGTTGAACATTTTTTCACATTCTTCTCAGCCATTTGGTATTCCTCAGTTGAGAATTATTTGTTTAGCTCTGTACCCCATTTTTTTAAATAGGGTTATTTGGTTGTCTGGAATTCAACTTCTTGAGTTCTTTATATATATTGGATATTACACCCCTATCAGATTGGTAAAGATCCTTTCTCAATCTGTTGCTGGCTTTTTTGTCTTATTGACAGTTTCCTTTGCCTCACAGAAGCTTTGCAATTTTATGAGTTCCAATTTGTTGATTCTTGATCTTATAGCACAAGCCAATGCTGTTCTGTTCAGAAATTTTTCCCCTGTGTCCATATCTTTGAGGCTTTTCCCCACTTCCTCTTCTCTAAGTTTCAGTGTCTCTGTTTTTATGTGGAGTTTTTTAGATATAACATTTTCTTTGACCCATTTCTTTTTTCTTCAATGCCTGAGGTTCTCTTCCCTGTTTTGTATTCTGTTGGTGAAGCTTGCCTTTGTGGTTCCTGTTTAAGTTCCTATGTTTTCATTTCCATATTTCCTTCAGTTTGGGTTTCGTTCCATCCTTTTTCCCTCCCTCCCTCCCTCCCTCCCTCCCTCCTTCCCTCCCTTCCATCCTTTCTTGTTTCCTTCTTCTTTTTACTTCTATGTAGCCCTGGATATTCTGAACTTTTTTTGTAGACCAGGCTGTCTTGAACTCACAGAGGTCCACCTGCATCTGCCTCCTGAGTACTGGGACGAAAGAAATGTGCCACCATACCCAACAGTTTGGTTTTTATTTATTGATTCTGTTTCCACTTTTAGATCTTGAGTGGTTTTATTTATTTTCTTTCACTGTTTATGTTTTTCTTTAAGGAACTCTATCATATTCATAAAGGCTTCTTTAAGGTCTTCTTCTTGTGTTTCAACTATGTTGGAATACTCAGGGCCTGCTATAGTAAGGTTTTTGGCTCTAGTGAAGTCATATTGTCCCGGCGGTTATTGATTGTGTTTTTATGCTGGCATCTAGGCATCTCAGGTTGGGAAGATTGTATTTCTAGGTGCTGATATCTGTTTTTCTCTTGGTTTCTATTTTTCTCTGGTTGTTAGGAGTGTGTGGTGACTGTGTGTTGCCTGAAGGGACATCTTCTGAGGTCTTGACAGGTGAGGAATCTAGGAGGGGGCAGGTTCCAGGTAACTTTATTTCTGAGACTTTGGAATACAGAAGGGATTTAGAGGAGCAGAGGGAAAAGAGAAGATCTGCTGTTAGACAACTTGCTTCCCTGGCAAGAGTGGTTTGTGCATTCTCAGGGGGTCTCAATATTTAATACAATTGATGCGTGATTATTTAGAAGGTCATTCGAGGCATATAAAAACTACATAGCCTACTATTACATGACATATTCAAGGCAAACTGAGTTTTATTGACTTCTTGAATCTTCTAATCATTTGGTCCTGTTTTTCTGTCACCAGTGTTTTCACAGCTGAAATGTCCTTTTATCTGTGACAAAAAGAAGTCCTATTTGTATGTGCAAAATGTAGTCTTAAGAAGCGGCTACCAGCAGGGTATGGTGGCGCACGCCTTTAATCCCAGCACTCGGGAGGCAGAGGCAGGCAGATTTCTGAGTTCGAAGCCAGCCTTGTCTAAAAAGTGAGTTCCAGGACAGCCAGGGCTATACAGAGAAACCCTGTCAAAAAAAAAGTGGCTACCAAAGTGGCATCTTGTATCATGGGTCTCTCAGAGACAAGCCTGCAAAGGAGAGCACATGGGCTGCAGAGGCAACAGAGCTTCGTGGATAGGGTTCCTTCATGCCTTCTTCTTTAGCCAGGAGCTGGAGCTGAGAACCAGACCTCTGGGCACCTTCCCTGCCAGAGGAGAGTTGGCCTCCAGGGAGGGTTCTGATCCCCAAATACAGGAGAGAGAGCCACCTTGTATCCCTGGTCTCTCAGAGACCAGTCTGTTCAGGAGAGCAAGTGGGCCACAGAAGCAACAGAGCTTCTTGGAAAGGGTCCCTTCGGGCCTTCATACTCAGCCAGGAGGCAGATCTGAGCTCCAGACCTCTGTGCACCTTCCCTGCAAGAGGAGAGCTTGCCTACAGAGAGTGCTCTGACCACTGGGACTCAAGAGAGAGTTGGACCCCCAGGAGTGCTGACAGAGGCTAACAAAATCACAGGAGGAACAAGCTCCAGCCAGAGACAGCTAGAAGAACATCTAACACCAGAGATTACCAGATGGCTCAGATGGCAAAAGGCAAATGTCAGATTCTTTTTTTTTTTTTTTTTTTTTTTTTTTTTTTGGTTTTTTGAGACAGGGTTTCTCTGTATAGTCCTGGCTGTCCTGGAACTTAATAACAGAACAAAGACCACTCAGCATCATCAGAACACAGTACTCCCACCACAGCGATTACTGGATACCCCAACACACCCGAAAAGCAAGATTCGGATTTAAAATCATATCTCATGATGATAGTAGAGGATTTTAAGAAGAGCATTAATAACACACTTAAAGAAAAACAGGAGAACACTGCTAAACAGGTAGAAGTCCTTAAAGCAGAAGCACAAAAGTCCCTCAAAGAATTACAAGAAAACACTGCTAAACAAGTAGAAGTCTTTAAAGAGCAAACACAAAAATCCCTTAAAGAATTACAGGAAAACACAACTAAACAGGTGATGGAATTGAACAAAACCATCCAAGATCTAAAAATGGAATTAGAAACAATAAAGAAAACCCAAAGGGAGAGAGAACTCTGGAGATAGAAATTCTAGGAAAGAAATCAGAAACCATCAGCAACAGAATACAAGAGATGGAAGAGAATCTCAGGTGTGGAAGATACCATAGAAAACATGGACACAACAAACAAAGAAAATGAAAAATGCAAAAAGATCCTAACTCAAAACATCCAGGAAATTCAGGACACAATGAAAAGACCAAGCCTAAGGATAATAGGTATAGATGAGAATGAAGATTTTCAACTTAAAGTGCCAGTAAATATCTTCAACAAAATTATAGAAGAAAACTTCCCTAACCTAAAGAAAGAGATGCCCATGAACATACAAGAAGCCTACAGAACTCCAAATAGACTGGACCAGGAAAGAAATTCTTCCTGACACATAATAATCAGAACAACAAATTCAATAAATAAAGATAGAATAATAAAAACAGTAAGGGAAAAAGTTCAAGTAACATATACAGGCAAACCTATCAGAATTACACCAGACTTCTCACCAGAGACTATGAAAACCAGAAGATTCTGGACAGAGGTTATACAGACCCTAAGAGAACACAAATGCTCTCAATTACCATATATGAAGAAACCAAAGTATTCCATGACAAAATCAAATTCACACAATATCATTCTAGGAATCCAGCTCTTCAATAGATAATAAAGGGAAAATTCTAACACAAGGAGGGAAATTACACCCTAGAAAAAGCAAAAAAGTAATCCTTCAACAAACCTAAAAGAAGATAGCCATAAGAACAGAATACTAACTCTAACAACAAAAATAACAGGAAGAAACAATTACTTTTCCTTAATATCTCTTAATATCAATAGACTCATTTACCCAATTAAAAAACATACACTAACAAAATCAGAAATGAAAAAAGAGACATAACAACAGAATTTGAGGAAGTCCAAAACATCATCAGATCCTACTACAAAAGGCTGTACTCAACAAAACTGGAAAACATGGATGAAGTGGACAATTTTCTAGACAGATACCAGGTACTAAGGTTACATCAGGATCAGATTAATGATCTAAAGAGCCCTCTGTCCCCTAAAGTAATAGAAGCAGTCATTAATAGTCTCCCAGCCAAAAAAAAAAAAAAAAAAAAAAAAAAAAAAAAAAAAAAAAAAAAAAAAAAAAAAAAAAAAAAAAAAAAAAAAAAAAAAAAAAGCCCAGGACCAGATAGGTTTAGTTGCAGAGTTCTATCAGACCTTCAAAGGAGACCTAATTCCAATTCTCCTCAAATTATTCCACAAAATAGAAACCCGTAGGTACTCTAACCAATTCATTCTATGAAGCCACAATTACTCTGATACCTAAACCACATAAAGAGCCAACAACGAAAGAGAACTTCAGACCAATTTTCCTTATGAACATCGATGCAAAAATACTCAATAAAATCCTCGCAAACCGCATCCAAGAACACATCAAAATGATCATCCATCATAATCACGTAGGCTTCATGCCAGGGATGCAGAAATCATTTAATAAATGGAAATCCATCAATGTAATCCACTATATAAACAAACACAAAGACAAAACCCTCATGATCGTCTCATTAGATGCTGAGAAAGCATTTGACAAAATCCAGTACACATTCATGATAAAAGTCTTGGAAAGATCAGGAACTCAAGGCCTATAACTAAACATAATAAAAGCAATCTACAGCAAACCAGTAGCCAACTCAAACTAAATGGAGAGAAGCTGGAAGCAATCCCACTAAAATCAGGGACCAGACAAGGCTGCCCACTTTCTCCCTACCTATTCAATATAGTACTTGAAATCCTAGCCAGAGCAATTAGACAACAAAAGGAGATCAAGAGGATACAAATTGGAAAGGAAGAAGTCAAAATATCACTATTTACAGATGAAATTATAGGATATATAAGTGACCCTAAAAATTCCACCAGAGAACTCCTAAACCTGATAAACAGCTTCAGTGCAGTAGCTGGATATAAAATTAACTCAAACAAATCAGTGGCCTTTCTCTACACAAAGAATAAACAGGATGAGACAGAAATTAGGGAAACAACACCCTTCACAATAGTCACAACAAATATAAAATACCTTGGTATGACTCTAACTAAGGAAGTGAAAGATCTGTATGATAAGAACTTCAAAGAGACCTGATATAGCTGTCTTGTGGGAGGCTATACCAGTGCCTGGTAAACACATAAGTGGATGCTCACAGTCAGCTATTGGTTGGAACACAGGACTCCCAAGGAAGGAGCTAGAGAAAGTACCCAAGGAGCTGAAGGGGTCTTCAACCCTATAGGTGGAAGAATAACACAAACTAACTAGTTCCCCCTGTGCTCATGTCTCTAGCTGCATATATGGAAGAAGATGGCCTAGTTGGCCATCATTAGGAGGAGAGGCCCCTTGGTCATACAGACTCTATATCCCCCAGTACCGGGGAACGCCAGGGCCATTAAGTGGGAGGGGGTAGGGGGTGGGTAGGGGAGCAGGGCGGGGATGCGGGAGGGTAAGGAAAATTTACCAATCCTAAATCCAATAGGGGGCTAATATATATATATGAAGAAGTTGGATTCCAGAAAACCAAATAACCCTATTAAAAACGGGGCACAACAACATCATTAATCATAAGAGAAATGCAAATCAAAACAATCCTGAGATTCTATCTCACACCAGTCAGAATGGCTAAGATCAAAAATTCACGTGACAGCAGATGCTGGTGAGGATGTGGAGAAAGAGGAACAGTCCTCCATTGCTGATGGGATTTGCAAGCTGGTACAACCAATCTGGAAATCAATCTGTTGGTTCCTCAGAAAATTGGACATACTACTATTGGGTGATCCAGCAATACTACTCCTGGGCGTATACCCAGAAGATGTTCCAACTTGTAATAAGGACACATGCTCCACTATGTTCATAGCAGCCTTATTTATAATAGCCAGAAGCTGGGAAGAACCCAGATGTCCCTCAACAGAGTAATGGATACGGAAAATGTGGTACATTTACACAATGGAGTACTACCCAGCTATTAAAAACAATAAATTTATGAAATTCCTAGGCAAATGGATGGATCTGGAGGATATCATCCTGAATGGGATAACCCAATCACAAAATGATATGCACTCACTGATAAGTGGATATTAGCCCAGAAACTTAGAATACCCAAGATTCAATTTGCAAAACTCATGAAACTCAAGAAGAAGGAAGATGAATGTGTGGATACTTCATTCCTTCTTAGAATGGGGAGCAAAATACCCATGGAAGGAGTTACAGAGACAAATTTCGGAGCTCAGACTGAAGGAAGGACCATCCAGAGACTGCCCCACCCAAAGATCCATCCCATAAACAACCGCCAAACCCAGACACTATTGGATATGTCAGCAACATTTTGCTGACAGGAGCCTGATATAGCTATCTCGTGTGATGCTATGCCAGTTCCTGATAAATACAGAAGTGGATGTTTACAATCATCCATTGGATGGAGCACAGGATCCCCAATGAAAGAGCTAGAAAGGCCCTTGGTCTTGCGAAGATTATATGCCCCAGTACAGGGGAATGCCAGGGTCAGTTAGTTGGAGTGGGTGGGTTGGGTAGCAGGGTGGGGGGAGGGTATAGGGGATTTTCGGAGTGGATACTAGGAAAGGGGATAACATTTGAAATGTAAATGAAGAAAATATCGAAGGAGAAGAAGAAGAAGAAGAAGAAGAAGAAGAAGAAGAAGAAGAAGAAGAAGAAGAAGAAGAAGAAGAAGAAGAAGAAGAAGAAGAAGAAGAAGCAGCAGCAGCAGCAGCAGCGTCTCCCAGTATTGAGGAGGTCCAAACATAAGGCACCACAGGTTCACCATGATGCTTTGTCAAAATAGACATGTCGCATCCAGCCAATTAACTCTCTTCTGGGGTATTAAATGCAGAGCAAAATGTCTTCTCAAGAAACTTGTGTAGCCTGCATCACTTTCTTACCAAGGCTAGGTGTTTGCAAGTAGAGGCACAAAGGCTTTCCACCATATATGAGTCAATGAGACGTTTTCCTTCCCCTCCCCTTCTGTCATCCCTTTCTCTCGTTACTTTCATTTTCCCATCCCCCTTCTCTCTTCTAACCTCTTTTCCAAGCCTTTTATGCACTAACATTTGAGAGATACTTCCAAAAGATATTTTCAGGTGTTCAGGAATGATGATTGAGGTTCATAACTCCTTATTATTCCATATATGGAGAGAATAAAAATATATTTTGCTTTCCTTCATTTGGATTACAGAAGACCAACTAATCCTCTTATAATTCAGCAAGGTTGTAGGGGTAGGATATGGCACAGTGCCAATAGTTCTATGCTTGATTCCCAGTACTAAATACAAAGAATAATTAAACAAACGAGTAAACAAACAGAAACTCATAAAAATTGCATGTCCCAATAAAAGATCTTCAAGTTTAGATTGCTGAAAACTATATATACTTATATATAGGAGTACAACATAAATGGTTTGATACATGTGTGCTTGGTGGAATTATCAGATCGACCTGACTAATGTATATAACCCTTTGTATCCTTTATTGTAGTGAGAACATTTAAAATATACTCACCGGGAAGTTTTTAATAACACAATGCTTCACTAATTATAATTGTAATACCGTCCAGTAGATTATCTTACCTCATTCCTAATATCAGACATATACTTTGTATCATTTGACCAACATTCCTCCAACTCCACTAATCCCTGAAATAAGGATAGCTTTGTTAAAGAAGTGGATTTTATTACTAATATCGCCAACATAAAAACCTAGGAAACACTGTCCTAGGCGATCTGAAGTAGACCAGGGTCTTCTGAAAAGCATTTAGCTGGACAGTGAGTGATGGCTACAGATGCATGTGTATTTGTTCATCCAAGTGGGATAGAAGGGTTGTGTGTAAAGAAGCAGGGAGAGAGACAGTGTCTAGGGAGATTCCTAAGGCAGGCTTTGCCTGTGTGTGGGTTTAGGTAAAGAGAAAATTTAGTCTATTTTTCTGTTGAGGTTCACAGCTGTCATGAATATTGCAGTAAATACACATTTAATTTTATTTCTTTGGTTCATGATGTCTGCATATCGGTGGGGATATTGCTTTGGTGGATAGCTCTTTTATTTTGAGTTTCCTCTTGCTTCTCCATACTGATTTTACTGACTATAGTTGTATGTCTCTTTATGCGAGGCAATCTGTTTGCCTATTCATGAGGAAACTTACCTTCCTATTCATTTTCTTGGTCCCTCTCAGCATTTCCCTGCATTCCCATTTTGCTTTACACTAATAACAATTGATAACTATGACTGACTATGACACGATTTTGATTATATGAGTAGTTTTGCACACAAACTGCTTCTTGGTTGTACCTATAATTGGAGCAGTGGCTGTAGAGTCATTTTTAGATTTAATTGGTTGTTCCTGACTTCTTTTTAAATGGTTTCTTGTGTACAAAACAGTTACAGAACATAGTCTGGCGAGAATACTATCTATCAGTTTAAAAGCACAGCAACATTCCAGTACCTGCACTGCAAGGAGAAAGTTTAAGGATAAATATGTACACTTTCAACTGGACTCTTAGTGTTCCGTCATCCCTGGGAACAAATAAAGGCAACTTAGGCGTGGCAGTGTAATTCAGCATAATTCAACTGCCTGTTAGTTTGTATTTAACCAGATCAAAATCGCACAAATCCAAATTTGCAATATGGACAACACAGCTCCTCCTCTTTTATTTTGATAGCTGCTAATTACTACGGGCAGGAGCTATGGAGGAATTCAATTACTGGCTATAACATCGTGTCATTTAATTAATAATGCATGCCCCATATCTGAGGGAGAAAGAAGAATGCAAAGGCTTTGGAGACCCATTACAACAAAATATTGTAATTCAAACACATGTGAGGGAAATCCTAAGAACCATTGCCAAGGGTTAGCTCCTGATGCAGCCTACAGGGGATGGAGATAATGGTGCATGTCCAATTGCTTGGTGAAAAAGCTATTTCTCAGTGATACAAAGTAGGATTCATTTTGAGACAGTGGTTGATAGTGAAGTTGCCACTCCTGAAATACACATGTAGAGATAGCAATAGCAGTAATAATACTATCACTAATGATAGCAAACATATACAGTACTTACCATAGGCCTAGCGATTGCTGAAAGACACTCAGTGTTTTAACTTGTCAGTGTCCTTCATCCTTTATGTTGAAAGAAATGGGTGTGCTTACCATCGATTCCTTCAGAGCAAGACTTCATTTTATTTTGCTTTTGAGACAAAGCCTTATGTAGCCTAGGCTGGCCTCACACTTGCTATATAGCTGAGGATGACCTTGAACTTCCAATGTACCTGCCTCCATTCATCTCCTCAGAGTTGGGATTGCATGTGTGTGTCAGCATGCCCAAATTTCATTTGGAGCTAGAGACTGAACACAGGGCTTCCTGCATGTTTACAAGCAAGAACTGCATCAACGGAATTACAGCACTATTCATAGAATATGGTACTCCAGACAAGAATTTGATGCAAGTCATTTACTTGGGAGGTTAAGAAATCTGTCAAAGAGTGGCTACGTGAGACAGGAATGGAAAGGCCACACTTGCTGGTGTGGACTCCTGGAGCTTACACAGCAGTTGCTGAGAAGCTGCTGAATCTGTATATAAGATTTATCTCATTCTTCACAAGGATGAGGGAAAGGAGATGTGATTATCTCTACTGACCGTCTGAGAGTGCCAGGGGCTCTCCACATACAGATAGGATTTGAGTCCTATTCAGGTATATCTGATGCCAAAGCATCCTGGCATTCTCAGTTCTCAACGTCCATATGGATACTCTTCTGGCTCTTTAGGCCTAGCCTAGGTCAAAGCATCTGCTTTTGGTTGTTCTCATCTGGTGGATGTTACATATTGAACTTGATGTTCACGATATTACTAATGGATTCTTACTCAAAAGGACCATTTGTGGAAAATGCAAGTGCAAAATATGTAAAAGACATCATAATCTGTACAATGTGCATATAAAACGAAAACACAAAAAGAATCCATGCTTGCTTGACTGTCCTGAGGAAATTAAACCATACAAAACCTAATAACACAGAAAGGGAGAAGTAGAGATGGGAACAAAGTGAAAGGAGAGTTTGTAATTAAAAAAAAAAGTTCTTGTATATATGGCACATGTGTGTGAGGTTCATGTGTGTGTGTGCATTTGTGTGTAGGAGGTGGATGCATACAGCTGTGTGCATATGCATGTGGAGGCCAGAGGTTGATGTCAAGCATCTTCCTCAGTTGGTTTTCATCTTTATTTTATTTTATTTTTTTGAGACAGGGTATTTCCCTGAACCTGGAGCTCACTGTCATGGGTAGACTGGCTGGCCAACGAGTCTGGTGGGATACTCTTATTTCTGACTCCCACCCCTGGCATGGCAGTTTCAGATACATATATCTTTGCCAGTTTTTTTTTCTAATGTAGGTGCTAGTGATCCCCTGAACCATCTTGACAGACCATACAGGAGAGCTTACAAAAATGCTTTGCTTGGGCTGGCAAGATGGTTCAGTGGGTAAAGGTGCTAGCAGTATATGACAGATAATCTGAGTTCCATTCTGTGATCCCTATGCCTATGCAGTGGCAGGTACACATTTAAACTCACAAATGTACACCGCTGTTGAATTAAGAACACTGAAAAATTAATTTTTATTCAAAAATTAAATTCTAAACATATCTTCATAATACAAAGGTACTAACAAAACTTTTCTGCCCACGACACCCTATAGCCCTTTGGTTTTGAGCTGTCCAGCTGCCAGATTTGAGGCAGATCATGTGACCATCATGGGCAAATTTGCTAAAGAAATCCATGTAAATTAGTTGAAGTTGTTGTATGTCTCTACTTGATGAATTAACTAGGCCGCTTGGTCATGCTGTTCCCATAGCCTGCTGTTTCTGTGGGGGGCACACTCCAAGTTTCCAAAAATACAGCTTATGAAATAAACACAACTAAAGCTTTTATAAATAGTCATCATTTAGATAAAGCGTGTTGGCAAGCCATTCTATAAAAGCATTTTGTTCAGCATTTTTACCTTCAACTCAGCATAGCTGCTAACTTTTGGTGTCGAAGAGGGAAAAGTTGGGCTCTCACTTTAATTGAGGAAAATGACATTCTGCATGGTGACAGGCAGGAAGAATGTTAAGATCTAATTCAATAATTCAAGCTGACTTGTGGGAATCAAAGAATTACTTTGATGATCCAATTGCCTACCTAAAAGACAGGGATTCTGTCCTCTTCTGTTCTCTCTAGGAAGCTAGCATTATTCATGTGAATAAAATGTGCCTCCTAAAGAGAATGAAAGGCTGTGCTTAGCTTTTGCATGTATTTTTCACAGGTGTATTTTTTTTTCCCTCTTAGCTTCCTCCTTTAGGGTCGAATGCATGGCTGTGCTCCTTGGTAGTGCATAAGGTTATGAGTGAGGGATGACATTATGCTGATCTTAGGCTTAAATGCAGCAAATGAAGTCTTCAGCTCCTTGAAGTCCTCTGGAGCACCTTTGACAGCTGTGATGATGCTGAAAGCAATTCTGTAGCTCAAGAGCCTTGCTCATCCAATATGTGTCACTCCATTCCCTAATGCAAGTAACTGACTTTGCAAATTACGATCACTCTTTTACATTTGTGCATTTTATTCCAAGCCAACAATTGGCTGTTTGGCTGAACACCAAAGAGGCTATATAAACTGCTACATGGATCAAAATACCCAGCATTGTATACAGGACCTGTCAGTGCTTAGTAAATGAAATGGTGATATGAAACTATGGGTAAGAAGGTCTGCCTGAATTTAGGTTTCCTGGAAACAGCCCTGATAGATGAATGAACTGGAAAGCAAAAGTTTCCTATGGAAGAGCTGACAGGAGATATGTGGAGGGAGGAAGGCAATCTTAGACTCAGTTTGATCCCTGAGGAGTTCTGGAGAATGAAGGACACATCAGGACCCAGGGATTTTAAGGGGGAGAGAACCAGGCCTCTTGGTGAAGAAGCCAACTTTTATAACATTGTAAAATACAGTTGGTATAAAAGTTATCAAGGAGAGATGGTCAGGCATAATGGAGCATGTCATTAATCTTAGCACATGTGAAGCAGAGGCAGGCAGATCTCTGTGAGTTCCAGACCAGGCTGGCCTAAGCAAGTTCCAGGCTAGCCAAGTGGGATGCTGTCTCTAAATAAATATAGAGGAGATCTCCTACATTCTTTTTACATACTAAGTTTCTCAAACTACATAGTGTATGTTTTAGAATTAGAACCCAATTTCTATGTGAATTTTTAAAAATTCTAAACACTAACTTCATATTAGATTTCATAAAAGTGAGTTAACAAAATATAGTCACATACTCAAGACGTTTGACACGTAGCTGAATCAAGCACTTGTTTTTATCTTTAAATTCAAGTTAATTAAAGTGGAATAAAATTCAGCCTCATGATGCACCAAGAATAGTTTAAGTGTGTAACAACTACACGTGGCCATACACCACCGAATTGGACAGCAAGCTCTAAGCAATTGTGCTATACTACATTTTTTGTCTTCCTTCCTTCCTTCCTTCCTTCCTTCCTTCCTTCCTTCCTTCCTTCCTTCCTTCCTTCCTTCCTTCCTTCCTTTCTTCCTTCCTCCCTCCCTCCCTCCCTCCTTCCCTTCTTTCTTTCTTCCTTCCTCCCTTTATTCCTTTCTTTCTTAAAGTGAGTTCGAGGGATTGAACTCAGGCTTGTGAGGCGAACACATTTTACCTGCTGAAATGGCTCAATTTTAGATTGTTTTGATCAGAGTAATGCAAGGCAGTGGGGTTACCAGTAATGGGCACGAAGTGGGCTAGTAGTAAATATCCCAAAAGGACTGATAAGCTGAAGGAGTAAGAGAGAGAAGCATACAAACCTTGTCTGTCATTGTGTCAGAGGTACCCAGCAGTTGCCCTGGTTCACTTTTTCTCCACAGATCTTCCCATTCCCAACATAGAGATCCTAGCTAGAGCACTTCATAGCTCTGAGCAGTTAGATGTTCCCAAGTTGTCCTCGAGAAGCCACCATCACTCCATTGCACCTGCTGCATGTAGCTCCTTGATGAAACATGCAAACTGAGAGTCACTACAGACAGGGATAATCTTGTCAGCCCTTAAACTGCATAATAATCTAAGCACAACTCTAAGGGAGGGCAAGACAATTTGGTCACACACCTAGTTCCCTGAGACTTGGTCATTGAGTTAGATTCTTGGTGTCAAGAATAACATCATAGAACCCAGGACCACCAGCCCAGAGATGGCACCAACCACAATGGGCTAGACCCTCCCACATAAATCACTAAATAAGAAAATGACCTACAGGCTTGCCTACAGCCAATTCTTCTGGGTCCATAGACTCAATTGAGGTTCCCTCCTTCCAATAACTTGTGTCAAGTTGACATAAGACTAACCAGAACAGGCATCTCTAAAGCTAGAGCCCAGTGTGTACTATCTACAGCATCAAATGCAAGTGGAGTTATATTTAACTAGACAAAGCAACTTTCCCAGGAAATAAAAAATAATTTTCATAATCTTGATATAAACTTTACTTCTCTTTAAAGCCTGGTACCTAAGTCAGAAGCATCAAACTAAAATATTGAGACATTTTACTTCATTACAAAAATACAAAAAATGCCCCTTATAATGTGAAATCAAAATACAATTAATGAAAAGAAATTGTGGCTCATGAAAAAACTGCAGCATACACAATGGTGGGGGAAAAAAGTATGGATAAACTACTTGATATAATCGGTAACAAAATCTCACAAATTAACAAAACATATCCTTAAACAGCAAGATGGATAAGGGCTAGGGTTGGAACAGTTGATAAAGTCCTTGCCACATGAGCACGAGGACCTGAGTTTGGATCCCTGGAATACCCACATACAATGTTGAGCATGGTATCATGTGCATGTAAGTCTAGCATTAGGGGCAGAAATGAGAAGCTCCCTGGAGCTTTCTTGCTACACAGTCTAGATGAATCAGTAAGCACCAGATCCAATGAGAGACTGTCTACAATAATAAATGGATAACATTAGAGGAAAATACACAACCCTTCTGACCCTAACCTGCATACTAGCACACAGGTATACACACACAGACATGTACACAGACATATATAGAGCAAAAAATAATGGACAAAGGGGGTGCACAGTCAATTTCTAAGGGCAGGTCAATGACTGGTACATATACACATATGATTAATCCTCGTTAATAATAAAGTAAATTTAGGCTTACATTATAAAAAGTAAACTATGATTTATACATTGGTAAAGAACACTCATAGTGATAGGTAGCTGGGACTGATGATGGCTTGTGCAATGGCCTGTCATACATTCATTAAGTGTATAGTGTGATCCTCATTTTTGTTAAAAAAAAACATTGAGGATCTGAAAACATTTTTTAACAGTGGCTTCCACTGAGGAGTAGAATTAAGGTTTTAAAAATGCTATTTTGTCATCCTGAGTGAGGTAACCCAATCACAAAAGAACTCACATAACATGTACTCACTGATATGTGGATACTAGCCCAGAAGCCTAGACTACCCAAGATACAATTTACTAAACACATGAAACTCAAGAAGAATGAAGTTCAAAATGTGGTCTCTTCGCCCCTTCCTAGAATTAAGAACAAAGCACACATTGAAAGAGTTACAGAGATCATGTGTGAAGCTGAATCAAAAGGATGGACCAACCAGTGACTGCGGCTGCCAGGGATCCTTCCCATAATCAGCCACCAAAAATAAACACTATTGCATATGCCAGCAAGATAATGCTGAAAGGGCCCTGATATAGCTGTCTCGTGGGAGGCTATACCAGTGCCTGGCAAACACGGAAGTGGATGCTC